>CM040433.1:30711590-31234090 GCA_022702705.1 Papilionanthe hookeriana x Papilionanthe teres | reverse complement strand
TATATTTTTTTTAAATGTTACCAAATAATAATTTAATGATAATATTATTTACTTGATTATTAAAGTAGCATATTTAAATTGGGCTTTATATATATCTATATATATATATATATATATATATATATATATATATATATATATATATATCTATATATATATATATATATAAGTATTTACATGCATAGGGTTGATGACAACAAGGCATTGTAAATGTAAATATTAAACATTGGGTGTTTAACTACGTAAGAATTATGTGGTATGTATGTAAATTTTCTAACAAAAAATAATCTCTTGAAAAATTGTATATTTTAAAATACATAGAAATTTGAATTATTATTATTTTTTTAAATTTGCAAAGTAATACATAAATGAATATAGATTATAGCTCCAAATAAAATTTAGTTTAAATAAAATATGATTAAAATTTAATTTTTATATATAAACAACTAAGAATAACAACAAAATAATTAAAAATTAAATAAAAAATAATATCATTTTAAATTATTGAACAAACTTGATAAGATGCTGTTTAATATTAACTTAAATTTGAATATAAATTATAAGTTAAAATATAATTTAATTTAAATAAAACAAGATTTAAAAGAAAACATTTTTATCAAGAAAAGATATATTAAAAAGTTATTTTCTTGAAGTGTAGTTTCAGTTTCTGCTTCTTGTGCAAATAAACAAAATGATACGTCCAAAAATAAAATTCTGAAAATTTGAAATATTATTATTTGTTTATTGATTAAAAAAAATAATTGAATTATTTGGGGTAAATTTCTTCTTACTTATTTCTTTTCTTTTCTTTTAAATTTTTTATAATAATTACGGATATATTTTCTGTTATGATGATTGGAATCAGTCCACCCCCAATATTTTTTTTATTTTCCAAACCAAAAATAAATTTTCTCATCCTGAAAATTGTTTTGAATTCTTTTTTTTTTAATATTATGAAATAATACTTTCATGAAAATTTTATTTTCTTTATAATTAAAAATGATAATTAACTAATAAGTCAGGCATTAAAATAGTTAATTAAACTAAAAAAATAAAAAAGAAATCATAAATATAATACGTCTTCTTGAAAATAAAAAAGTGTCGAAATTAATTTGTAAAAACCCAAAATATTGAGGATATATCTTTGAAGCAAACTTCAAACACTGCATAACAGTGTTGAGAAGTAATTAAAAATCGACTGTAACATACGGATCATATATAAATTATTTATATACCGCTTTTCTTTAAAGAAAAGATAGAAAACTGATTATTAAATTAAAATAAAAGTAAGTTTAATACCTCTTTATGGCTTCTTTTGTCTCTTCAGGTGGAGGTGGGGACCGCAGAATGCAGATTGATTGATTGCTCCAACTCCGCAATTCACAAGAAAATTATAACTTAGGTTTTGTAAAAATACAAATACAGAGTTATGTATTTATAGATTAAAATATTAACTAATTCTCAAACGCTAATTTCGATTTCGTCCGCCTTCGGTTACGATTTTGGTTACCTATTTTTTCTCCTTTTATTATTATTATTATTATTATTATTATTATTATTATTTTAAATACAGCAAGAAAATCTATAGCTTTTTCTGCGTGGATTTAGGATAATTCGGTTTCTCTCTTTTTAAAACGGGAAACTTTTTTTTTTCTTTCATGATAAATGTTAAAATTAAGTGTAAAATCGTTGAAAAAATTTTAATTTTTTTTTATTTTCTTAATTATATCAAATAATTTCTTATCATTTCTCTCTTAATCTTTTATTCTTTTTATTAATTTATTACATCAATTATTTGCATTCTTTCATGATGAATGTGGTAGCGCGGGAGCCAACTCAAATATTAAAATTAAGCTCGAGTTTGAGCTTAACTATGATTAATTAATAAAGCTTGGGGTGGCTCAGGTTCAGTTTATCTTGTTTACATTTCAAATAATAATAAATTGCCGAGGAATCATATCATCTCAAAATATCTCTCATTTTACAAAAAAATAAATAACAAAAAATCATAGTGAGACTTTTTAAAGTGCTCCAATTTAGTAACAACCCCCACAAATTTTATTCAATTTTTCCTTCAAATTTGACTAAAATAATTCATTGATGTTGGTTGGTGTAGAATTTAAGAGAAAAAGAAAGATCAATAGATGAGATATCTCATCCAAAAAATCACAATAGCTCATCACTAAGAAATTGTAGAGATTAAATATGTTAAGTGTTCCTATAAAAAATTTTATTAAACAATGATTAAAAATTGTCTAAGATCTTCAAAATTATCATACTAATGTTCTTCAAAGTTTTTTTTCTTGAGACTTTATCAGGCAACAAAAGTATAAAAATTTTAAAAAAGATAAGTGTTAAGGAATGGCATTAGTAAAATTATATGGATCATCTTCATATGAGTGTTATATGTTCATAATATCTTTATATATATTTTTTAAAATCTTAATGTTATTCGTATAGAATTTTCTTTTTGCATATTTATTTATTTTTAATATAAATTTTCTTTTTCATTTTATAAGGTATATTTAAAATTATAAATGTGAAAAAAAAAGAGAAATAAAGGTATGAATGTGAAGATAAATTTGCCATCTTAGATGTGGATTTAGTCGCCTTTTCATCTAGCAAGGGTTGGCACATTAAAAGGGTCTCAATTAGAGATTAAAGCTCTTTCAAGGATGGCTAGGAAGAGTGTCTGGGCCTTGTTGGAGCAAGTCAACTAGTGGGTTTAGTTTAATAGGCAAAATTAGAGCTGACTATTACAAGATTATATATATCCCAAAATCTAAAAATCTTGGTCAAATATTATGAATTTTAAACTTTTACCTTGAATGTCTTAAAAATGTTGACTCAATGTATTTAGACGTGCTCCTCAGATTTTCATGATTTTTAAAATTTTATTGAGTGTCTTTTTAATAAGTTTTATAAAGACAAAGTCACAAGAAATTCTTTATAGTTGATAACATAATGATGAGTATTTTGGCTTTGGTAACTGTACTTGGGCTAGAAAATTAGGTTAACAACACATGGACAATAAAGGTTAGAGTTACGAGCATAGTTCAAGAAATGCTTACAAAATTTTGAATAACTTTTGGTACACTAATGTATATATAGAACAAGACTTGATTCTACAAGAGACACTCTTAAAATATGACATAACAATATGGTTTAAAATGGCTTTTTGTGAAGATTTAGTTAGAGAAAAATAAAACTAATACATTTGGATGAAGAAAGAACAAAAAAATAGTAAGATTTAATAGAGAGAACAAAATAACTCTTTGAAGGCCGTTCAGTTTACTATGTTTACAATGTGTTTAGAATATTTTTGAATTGTTTGGTTCACTATGAAATAAATGTAGGAGTGTATATTTTTTGTTTAGTGTGAAATAGATTGAAATGATGTATTTAATTGGGCAAAGAGCGACGGTTGATGGCGGCGGTAGGAGGCGACTGACAGACAGCTACAGGGGGCAGCAAACGACAGCGGGCGGTGGTCAGCTATGGGGGCAAGCGGTGGCTGGCAACGGCGCCTTGTCTATAACATTTTGCATGAACAACATTATTCAAATTCGACCAAATCAACTGAATTCTAAATTTAATCAAAATAAACTGGTGTAAACTTTAAATTCATTAAAACTTTACATTTTATTAATAAATTTTCATACCAAATATGAAATTTTCTGAAATTCTTACAAAAGAATTAGGGTACAGTACTAATTCATTCAACCAAAGGGTCCCTTCATCTGATTTTATATTTATAAATTAGAAGTTTACTTTAATTTAATATAAATAAATTTTCAAATCTAATTTTAATTAAATTCAT
This sequence comes from Papilionanthe hookeriana x Papilionanthe teres, assembly GCA_022702705.1. Classification (NCBI taxonomy): domain Eukaryota; kingdom Viridiplantae; phylum Streptophyta; class Magnoliopsida; order Asparagales; family Orchidaceae; genus Papilionanthe; species Papilionanthe hookeriana x Papilionanthe teres. Next base: position 31,230,270 of record CM040433.1, on the reverse strand, counting down.
TCACAAATATTATATTAGATTTTAATGATCTTATTCATAAGAATATATCAAAATTTTAACAGAACTTATTCTCAAACTCATCCAAAAGCTGTAGATAAAACTATTAATTTACCTTCTTAACAAATTTATTTGCAAGTCAATCAAATATTTATAAAATTGTCCACTTATTCAATTAAATAATCAAAACGAAGTACGAGTAAGCAACCTGAAGCAGACATAAGCAAAAGTAACGCATTGGGAATAATCTTCCCATGCAGAAAACTTCAGAAAGAGTTCCAGCAACAAGTGGATCTCTCTATATATTGTCCATAACATTCAGCATATTCAGCAAACAAAACTGACGACAACTACAACACTTATATTCGCTCTCCTTAGCTTGCAGCAAAACATAATATTATTCTGAAGAAAATACAATTCTTACTATGAAAATTTATTGTCATATAAATCTAAAAAGCCGTACGTTATGGAAGAAGCTTGTAAAATTTGTGAAGAAGTTTTGATTGATAAGAAAGAAGAATCTACTTCAACCAATACGCCTTTAGGCAAAGCCATACATAACATAGAAATCACACTTGGAAAAGGTGGACAACTAGCTAGCGCAGCAGGCGCTGTAGTGAAATTGATTGCAAAAAAGGGTAAATCGGCCACATTAAGATTACCATCTAGAAATGTCCATTTGATATTCAAAAAGCTGCTTAGCAACAGTCAGACGGGGCACTCAATTCTTATGCATTTTCGTATCACATACCAAAATTTTGATTTTTACACACAATACCTTACTTATGCATGAAAATGTGAATTTCACAGATGAAAAATGTTAATAGCGGTATGTTGGCTGTTGGGCATGTAAAAATCAAACTTTTGGTGTGAGATACATAAATGCATAAGAATTGGGTGCTACGTATGTAGATTTCCCTTCTTACTAATGAGAATAACAAAAGCAAGTAAAAGAAACTACCAAAGACAAAAGTAGAAAAAATGATCTTTGATAGCTGGTAAAAAGATAATAATTCAAATATAAGGCGCCAAAAAGCAAACGGATAAGCCCGCAGAACAGGATTAATACAAATCAGTAAGTGAAGGGTAGTATAGTTTAAATTCATATGCATCACAAGCACAAATACTTGGCATTAAGTTCAGGTCATTGTAACTGGATATATAAGGAAGAAATCAGAAGAGAAAAAAGAATTAAGGCAGCGGGACTCTGAGCTTCACTCCTTCGCAAAATCTGCATTGTAGTGTGCGCTGGACTCGAGCTTCTTTGCCTCATTGAGCTTTCTCACGGCCTGTGAAATGCCAAAGATGATGAAAATGAAGCTCGCATATAGGTTCATATGAATAAGATAATTATATGTGAATCCAAGCATGACAAACTAGTTAATTGTATGGTTTTATAATAAGTGAATACATCATGAAATTAATGAGAATATAGCTTAGAATCATTTAGTCGCAAAAGATTACAGAATTAGAATGAGTGTAGATGGCATAGATGTCCAAATATAGACAAATAAGATAAAACTTTATAAACTCCTGAAAGTATTTTATGTGATAGCATCTATAATTTGGTAATTATAGATTGTGGAAATGAATTTAATTTTTTTGACATGTAAGAAGAGGTTAAAAGTGTATTTCTTCCTTCAATATTTGCATGGAAAAAAGATATAGCCATTTGTTGTATTAGCAAAAATACATTACTTCTGTTTTAACTAGAGCTATCAAAATAATTCATGGTTCACGAACAGCTTGTATTTGACTTTTGCTCGATTCATTCATTACGCACGAGTCAAACACCAAAATTTATTTTGAGCTTATATATAAGTCAAACATGAAACACACTTTTGTTTGATCATGTTCAATTCATTTTGGCTTGAATTAACTAAATAATTAAATAATTAATTTATTAAAAAAATTATATATTATTTTTTATGTTTTATTTTAAAAAAACATTATTTTGAAATCTTTCGAGCTAAATTTGCGCCAAAAACAGTTGCACATAAACAAATATATTTGAATTGAGCTGACTACTAACATATTATTCATGAGTCAAATTTGAACAAAAAAAAAAAATAATGTGCCGAACATGAACAAACATTTAGCTCGCTCAAGCTCTGAATATTTTAGACCTTCGGTTATGACAAAATACAATATGCTATGAAATTGGTTACCCAACGACGAAGTTGTAGGTAGATATAAGTAATTTTATAAAATTAGATCGGACATTAAACCGGAAGAAGTACCTAATTCAAGGTTCACAGGCTACATGACATAATAAATACTAACATTATTTTAATATAATTTAAATCATGTGATAATGATACAATAATGATACTTTCACCAATTGAACAGACAATATTCTAATTCAATACTCACTATTTAATATTTGGACATAATGCTAAATCAAAATTATAGGACAAGATATTTAAATTATTTCTCCAATTTTTTATATAATTTTTTTTATTTCCAACCATCTGGTCAAAATAAAAAAAAAATCAAAAATTAATTAATATAGAATAGGCTTGTTCATCAAAAATGGGTCACAGTTAAAACCGGGATCAGCTATAGTTGAGTGCTAAAGCGGTTTTAAACCTGAACAAACCAAATACCAGACTAATTCATAGTTTAACAGATCAAACCAGTCAATATGGTCTGATTTTTAAAACTATGGATATAATGAAACAAAATAACCAACAAGGACCACATCATAATTTTCAGGTTGAAAAACTTTAGAACGATTTTATCAATTACAGAAGATTATGGCACTAGAAAAGATATGAATTATAAAATGAGTTGAATCGCAGTAGAGGTTCTTCAGATGAAGTTCTATTCACTAAAGAGCTTGAAACCAATGAGAAAGACAACTTAGCAAATCACATTGGATTACTATCACAACATTCATAAACAATATCATAAAGGAGAAATCCATAACAGCAAAGAAACGAAAGAAAGAAAGAAAGAAAGTGGAGTTCTTTCAGCCATGTTGAAACATAAACTATTAGAAGAACAAAAATAGATTTTGAAAACAGATCCAAGAAAGATCATCTGAGCTGAATTTAAGAATAGCAACTCATGAGCAAAATGAAAAACATTGCTGTGGATTTACCATTGAGAGAGGAAGAAGAGGAAAAAAATGACATCCCAAAGATCAGCTAAAGTAAATCCACATTAAATTAGTGAAGCAAACTTGATTCAAATAGCACTAGTTTCCTTTTTTTTTTTAAACTTTCCTGATAAACAAAAGAGAGATGAAGGGCAAAATAAAGATAAAACTTACTTTCATGAAGTCCTCGTGAATTACATAATCACGTTCAGCACGAATTGCTGACATGCCCGCTTCAGTGCAAACATTTCGAAGGTCGGCACCATTGAACCCCTGAAACCCAAAACACGGGATGGGATTAGAAATGGTCGGCGTTCGTAACAATGCCTTCTACCATTCACACATCAAATATACTCACTTCGGCTAGTTTGACAACTGCTTCATAGTCTATTTCGCCATGCTTTGCAATACCAGCGGCATGAATCTTAAGAATCTCCATCCTGGATTGTTCATTTGGCAAGGGAATCTCTATCTTACGGTCCAAACGGCCCGGACGGAGAAGAGCTGGGTCGAGAACGTCGGGACGATTTGTTGCCATGATCATTTTAACCTAATGCACAGATATATAAATAATAATAACCAAGTAATCGATCAGAACTCAGATGGTCTGAGATTTATCTTATTTAACATTATAAGCAGAAAAGGTTTGGATAAAAGGTTCGGTCATCATCAATGAACAATTTACAGACATAATGGAATGAACAAGATGTGACAGTTTGATCTAAATGTTCTTACAGACTCAGGGAACAGTTCAATATAGAATCAAATGGAATAAGGGCAGAAAGCAAGGACTATAATATTTTCTTCATAAAAACAAAACATAGAGAAGATAAACCATAAATGCACAAAATATTATACCATCAATGAATGAAGCCATTACTTGTGATTGTGAATAGCCAATCATAAAAATATCATATCTTCAAGGAAAGCTAGAACATTCAAAATATTACATGATCATAGTAAAAGCTATTCATCCATGCCACGCATCAAATCTAAACAAAAAATTAAAGTTAGTCAATACCTTTCCAAGTTGATCAAATCCATCCAACTGATTGAGCAGCTCCATTAGTGTTCTTTGGATCTCTCTGTCAGCGCTAGTTCCCTCGCTAAAACGGCGTCCGCCGATGGCATCAATCTCATCCATGAAAATAATGCATGGCTAAATAAATAAAGAAAAATGTTAGATATTTCTAATTTTCGATTATCATTTTTCAAATTAAGACAATGACGCGATTTTTTAACAGCCCAAAAAAATAGAGAGACCCAAAATTTTGGTTCCATAAATCAGAAAAGAAAAGAGAGAATGAAGCATTCAGAATGCATAGATACTAACTTGGTGATCTCTTGCATAACCAAACATCTCCCTTATCAATCTAGCACTTTCGCCAATATATTTGTCAATAATGGCACTGGATACAACCTGCAAGTAACCAAAATAGAGTAAAGCAAATATAGCTGCAGATGAAAGAAATGTCAGCACCCAATAAAAAAATATAGGACTAACCTTTAGAAAATTGGCATCGATATTACTCGCTATTGCCCTGGCCAGCAAGGTTTTTCCAGTTCCAGGGGGTCCATAAAGAAGAACACCCTGAAAAAAAGTACAAAAAGCCATTTCGAACTTAGAAAACAAAAAATATCAAAAGCTATCGCTAAAAAAACAGAGAAAATAAAGTACGTAATTCATGCGTCCATAAAGTTGCATTTTGAACAAAGTTCAAAAGTCATGCAGAGTTACCTTTGGAGGTTTAATACCAACTCTAAGGAAGAGTTCGGGATTCATCAATGGTAATTCGATGGACTCCCGAAGTTCCCGAATCTGATCAGATAACCCTCCAACAGCTGAATAGCTTATATTACCAGGATCCTCATGAAGCATGTTGTAAACAACAGGGTCAACCTGCAAAGGTTTTTAAATTAACGTGTAATCAGGCTAAATCATCATTTACACATCATAAAAATGAGGGGAGTAAAACATCAATAACATGAGATATGCTTTTTGTGGTTCTTCTATAAAAACACCATAATCTTTAGTGAGATTTACCTCTCGAGGAAGAGCACGCATTATTGTAAGGGTGGTCATGTCAAGAACCACACGAGTCCCAGATGTCAGCTTATCTTTATCAACCTTGCTTCTGCAACCAACAACATATCTAGGACCACTGCTAGCCTTGACTATCACTGCATTTAAAAAAAAGAAAAACCACCCTGCAGTCAATAATTTGTGAGAAGTGAAGAAAAACTTATATCAACCTTTGTATTGTATGATACCGATTTTATGAATTTGTAACATAAACATCTCAACAAATAAATAAATTGTATGACGAACTTAATCATCCACTGAAACACTAAGTCAAGAAAGTGTAGTTTTTAACTATGACTACTCTTTTGTACCATTAAAAAATTGAAAAAATAGACAGCGATATTATAGACGTTTGCAAGCACATAAGAGCACCAAGGTTTGTGAGATGCACCTTTCTAGTGTTGCCAATACCAATCAGTCATAATTGCAACAAAGGACAATAATCTAGAAAAAAATCAAAATGAACCCTTGACTCTTTGCAAACGGCCATTCTAGTCCCGGAGTCTATAAAAGTGTTAATTTAATCTCCAAACTCTCTTAATTGGAGCTAAAATTGTCCTTTTTGTGGACTTTGTTCAGCCCATATTAAAAGTGTGGTGACTGTCACTTTTATAGACTATGGGACTAAAATAATCCTATATAAATAATCAGGGGACTATTTTTGCACTTTACTCGATAAAAATTACATTTATTATTTTGATTCATTTCAGGTGAAGGAGCAATTTAAAATTAGAATAAGGACACAACGAAGATCGTTAAAAGGACCAAATAGTAAAGAGTTTCACAGAATATAGTTTGTTCGAAAACATGTGTGAGCCACAAAAGTCATTTTGCAAAGAAACAGAAATCCCGTAACAAATAGAGGCTAATAAATACCAACAAATTTGGAAAATTTCCATAATAATTTGACACTTTGATGATGTGACTAAGAATTCAGATAAAAGCAAGAAAAAGGGCATCCCACATCCAAATTAAGAAATGTGAACTGCTAGAGTAGATATTATGCTTCTCTCGTGCATATCAAAGATCACAATGATCAAAAAGCCAAAGAACCATTCCAATAATTTGACCAACAATTTGGTGAGGTTGCAGACAAGTATTTATAGGAGAATAATAAAAAATAACTCACAACGTTCATTATCAAGAGGTCGAAGAACCTCTCCAATAATTTGACCAACACTTTGGAGAGACTTCAAGTCATCTTCAGTCTTGGAAAACTCTTTCTTTGCATTTCTCAGGTTCTCCCTAACTGCAAACAAATTGCAACTAAAATAATTATTTTCCCAGGAAATTAGCAAGTCAATGTTAGCAAATGTATCCATTGAAGGAATCGCTGAAAACAAAACATTACACCGAGCATTAGAAATACACCCAATAAGATAATCTCATAGATGTAAATAGACTTTTTAATATGAAGTTTGTATCCAACTGCAATGTCAAATAGAAAGGAAGTTTGAGGAAAGGATACAACGGAGTTCGAAGAAGTGAGAAACCTTCCCTAATAGAGACGGAGAAACCTAGAAAGTAACCTCACACCTAATAAAAAGACAGTGAATAGTATTCACATGTAATCTAAACCAAGTCTTTTTTATTAGATAGTAACATATAATGATGAGCATGCAAAAAAAGAATAGAAAGTGTGTACAATTATAACTAGGCATAAGAATTGTGATCATTTGGCCATTACTTATGCAGGAACCAACAAAAAATGTCGCAGATGCGCCCATCTTTTTCAATGTTGTTCCTTACAATTCATAGTGTCAATATTGCCTTTCATCAGTAGTGGCTCCCAGAAAATCAAGAAAAATTAGATTTTAAACAAAGGATAAAATAATCTCATTATAAAGATTATTGAAATTTCCTCATCCCGCAAAACCAATAAAAACTTAGTAAAGAGTTGTATCAATGCCATCATAAACTAACAGCTATATCCTGTCCATTTAAATCCAACACTCAACTAGCAAATATCAAGAGATCAGTGATAGATGAGATTGTGGGTGGCAAGCTTAGGAGAACAATATTTGGAAATGGTTTGCATAAAATGTGACTCGGGTGAAGGGGCGTATTGGAGTTAGAACCTGAATCCTAACCTAATCCTAGTTTACACACAAATCGATGAAGATGCGAAGGAATTATAAGCTCAAGCATCATTCCACTCCAAGAACACCGAAATTTTGACCTCTAAACATTCCAAAAACCCGTAAACGCGCCAGATCAAAACCAGGGATTAAACAATAAATAACAGTCAAGATTGTAGAGAAAGGAGCCGCACGCACCAGTTCGGACCCTGGAATTTTGCTCCTTGTAGTTGAGAAGCTTCTTACGATACTCGTTCACCACGTTCCGACGGCGGGCGGCGTCATCCGCTTCGCTCATCTTAATTCTGGTCAACTGAAAAAATTAAACCAGAAATCGAGGATTTCATCCAAGGAAGAGAAAGGAGCGGGGATGAACAGGTTGGGTCGATTTAGGGCTGTCTGGCTACGGATTTAGACCAGGATTTAACCTGTATTTATAGGCCAAAGCCGCGAATTTGATAAATCCGGATTTCACGGATTTCGGCCGCAAAGCCCAGATTTTTTAAATCCGGAAAGAGCGAAGAGGAAAAATGGAGCGAAAAGGCTTACCTTCCTCAATGGTTTCTGTCAGAAGCGGAGCGGAAGGATGAGAAAGATGGGAATTTCTATGCTCTGTACGACGCGATCCCGTGGTTGCCCTCCCAGCTAGCTCTAATCGCTTCTGAATCGCGAGTGTTAGTTCACGAAGGGGATGATTTTGGGCGAAACCGGTAGAGGAGGAGGGACATGGACTAGGGTTTCGGCTATAGAGGAAGAGACCAGTGAGACGAGGGTTTCGAGCCCCAGCGAGCTCAGATCTGTAGAAATTTTTTTATTTTCAAAATGTGCTCCTCCTCTTAATTAATTTTGCTCGTGATCAAAAATTTTTACCAAGACAACTCTTGTTTGAAAAATTTATATATTTTTTTAAATTTTCATCATTTTGCTCACAATTTATTTATTTACATTTAAACAGGATTTTCAATTAGGAGGTATGAGAAGGGGACACCAAGTAATGGTCCTACGGACATGGGAAAAAATTTGCTACAGGGAGGTTATTAAGAGGGTATTGGGAGGGAATTTCCATATTACACCCGTTGTAACCTATAAATAAATAAAAACGTGAAACTTATTTGTAGGTTAGAGAAAGGTTACAGGTAGGTTATAGAGAGGTTACAATGAGTATAACACGAATACCCCCAATACCCTCTGAATAACCTCCTTGTAACCTTCTAAAGTACACAGCGCTGCGTACGTCTTACGTATGCAAATTTTTTCCATCGACATGGGATCATTTTTATACATATCACAAATTTTTATGTATTTACATATGTAGAAAAAATCAAAGATAATTCTCATAAAATTCTTATAAGATTTGAATATTATTTTTACATAGCTCAAATGAATTTGAAATATATTTTGAATAACATTTTTTTATAATGTCGGAGTGTACATCAAAAATATGTGAGTGATGATCATGAGAAGAATTAACAATTCAAAGCAGAAAGGGTACGACGAAGAAGTGCTCACTAACAAAAGACCATGAACTCGCTTATATTGGCTGGGTGCAGCCATCCGAGCCAATGTCTGCATGGCCAAAGCCAAGTGAGTTATGAAACATGACCGAATGATCTAATCGTTCAATCATAAACGAGAAAAAGAGACATCCAAGTAAACCGACAAGAAGAAATTGACTTGAGATAAGATCTAGCCCCTTTAACATCTCTGATTTTCTCGAAGATGTCCAAAAGCTCGCTTATCAATGGTCAACAACCAGACTAACTCAGCCTAGTGAACCAGTTGTTCCAACTCAGAGCCAATCAAGCTTAGCCGCCCGCAAATGCCGACTAAGCCTAGACAATAAAAGCAACCCTGCCGAGTTAAAGACAATCAAGCTCAGCCGGCCAAGCAAAAGTGCAGCAGAGAGATAGGCTCATACTTGTTAAATGCCCATAGTACCTTATACCACCCCCATTAAAGCATGGGTAAAAATGTCGCATCATCATATTATACTCTCTCTCATATAAATCAAGCGTTTTTTTATGAACAAAGGATAATCAAATTAGCCTAAAAGGATGGGAAAGGTTAACACGATTGACACGTATTACTGTTAGCATCGATTTTTGAGGTCACAAATACCAGATGCCCTTGTGATGTTGTTGGAGTGAGTGACGCGCTCTGGTCGAGCTCAAAAGCTACCACCACTGATCCGTAATGATTTCCCTGTTCCACGGGCAACCCGAGCGATCATTATAAGGCCTATGTGGTCTATTATTGTCATTAAAGAGCTTTCCGCATCACAAAATGCGCTTAAACAAACTCTTGGAGCGAAAAATAACATTTTTATTGGGAATTTTCAAATTTTTATTTATAAATTTGAAAGTTTGCAACCACATGACCTTCAATTTGGATAGTAAAATTTCTAAACACTTAAGCAATCATATGATTATTTTGTTGAAATTTTTCATCAATAAAATTGACTATTCTATTCTATGAAATTTTCCTGCATTTTAAAAAATATATATACTTTATAAATAAGTGGAATTACTTATAATTTTTATCAATTTAATAAATATAATTGAGAGAATTTTTGTAAACCCCTAAAATTATTATATAAGGTTTTATATACATAAAATGCAAAAAAAAAAATATTTATATATTTATCACATAAAACTACCATTTATTAAATTAGCACTAAGATAACCCCTTTCAATTTCCTTTATCATATGTTTACATATATTTATCACACACTTCTTATGTATTTATATATCTAACATTTAAAATTTTCATTTTATACTTTTTACACTCAAAATTTTGAAATCACATAAAAAATATAAACAATATCAGTATTATTATTAACATAGGTAAAATAATATAAATATAAAAACATTTAATTTATTTAATAGATATATAAATACATAAGAATTATATTTTATGCATCTAAATCTCCCTTTTAATCAAATAATAAAATTATCATAAAGAATAGGTAAAAATATCATAGCAAATATCATCAGAAGCTATTCGGCAACAAATTTAATAAAGTCAGTAAATTTGAATTTATTAAAGTTAAATAAATTTGAGAATTAATATTAAACGGAGAAGAAATTGAATTTACCAAATTTAAGATTTAAAAAGTTTTATTTTATTAATCTCATTTAAAGGTGTTGAACTGGGAAAATTATTTCATAAGAATAACTTACGCAGTGCTGCATATGGAATCCAGAAATAACCAAAGAAATAACCTCAGCGATTCTGTATTTCAGGATTATCGATAGGTTATTAGCTACGTGCGGAGTCCATTAGGATCGCGCCATCTGGCGCGTGCGAGAAAAAAAAAAAAGAAAAAAACCAGAATAACACAGGGAATATTCCCCCCGTATTATTCATGTGTTATTCATATATTATTGTGTGTTATTCATGTGTTATTCATGTGTTACTGTGTTATTATAACACCGGGAATATTCTCAGAACAGAATAACACACGAATAACACATGAATAACACGAGGGGAAATATTTCCAGTGTTATTCAATTTTTTTTTCTTTTACTGGCGCCCGCCAATTGGCTCGATCCTAATGAACTCCGCACGTAGCTCTACCTACGTAGTCCGGCTGTAATATTTTTCCGTTATTAGCAGGTTATTGTGATATTATTCCGAATAATCATCAAATAACTTTCTAATAACGTCTCTATAACCTTCGCGGTTTCATTTTATATTTTTTATTTATTATTCAGGATATTGTGAGGTTATTGAGAAGTTATTACTCAAATATCACAGTAATAATTTTCTAATAATCTGTCAATAATCTGTTAATTATTTTAATATTATTCACAAAATTATCGTAGGATACCATACACATTCGTATAACTGACAGCCAACGTAAGGAAAAATTATTCCATACGAACACGTAACGATAATTATTCAGCTGACAGCCAACAGCGTAGGTACACAGCACTCACCAAATAACCAGCAATGAATAGAATTAAAATGAAGAACCTCTCAGAAGCTCATCGGAGCTTCATCTCTAGAGTAATCCACCCAAGAGAAGGCGCCATCTGCAGCTTTATGAGCTCAAGGTGAAGGTGTGGATTGAGCTCAAGCACCAAAGTCTTACGGATCGGGCATCCCAGTAAAAACCCTAGAAGCTCCCTTTATCATTGGGTAGCTCAAGTTTGCTTTTAGAATCGAATGGTTTCAAGCTTTATGGAAAGAGAGGCTACTGGGGATGAAGACCTACAGCCGTTTGCTCTGTAATCAATGGTTTGGTGCTGGTATAATTTTATACTTCAACTTGTTTTATTGGATTTTATCAAGCCATATAATTTCGTATTTGTTAGGAAATTTGCTTTGTTTTTTGCATTAATTCTTATGTAATATGGGAAATTTACATACTTAGCACACGATTCTTATGTATTTTCATATCTCAAACCAAAACTTTCATATTTGTATACATGGCACTTTGGTGCTTTAAACTTATGCATGAAAAGGTGCATTTCAGTTTAAAAAAAGGGATAATAGTGCTATTTTTGAACTTATATTAAAGATTTAAGGGCTATGTGTGTAAATATGAAAGTTCAGGTTAAATACATAAGAATTGCATGCTATGTATTTAAATGCCCTTTTTTTCACAATACATATATTTTTTTGTATTCTGCATGTAATTATACTTTTTAATTGTTTTAATCTCTATTTCAATTATTAAAACTAGTTATAAATATGATTCTTGGAGAGAGAGAAAGAGGAGATAGAAAAGAGTGTAAAGGGGACTACTAAGATAGAATTACAATCAAAAGCTTAAAATCATAAGATTCAAAGTCAATAATATAAAGTTGGCTAAAAAAAAAAAAACTTGACTTGAACTTGATATACCAACCATATAACAAACAATTATTGGCATGTAGCCAACTACTAGTTGGAAACTTAGGGTAAGTTTCAAACTGTGGGAGAGTACCCTTGTCAAGCCCCATTGGAGAGAACCCCTAGTCAATTGTGAGTACTATGGGGCAAATAACCAAGTTTCTTGGGAAAATAATCTATGCTTATAGGCAACTTCACATTTCCTTGGTTGAGTTTAATAGCTCAATACTAAGGGCTAAGGGCTAATTTTAGGCCAACTTCATGTGATTCATCTCTAGGCAATTTGAGGCATTTGGCAACTATGAGCTTGGTAATTTTTAAGTGGTGAGCGGTTCAAGTTGGTCCAATGACACATTAAACCCAATTCAAGCTCTTATGAGACTTGATTTAACCGGCCTAAGAAAATATGAGCACAAACAAAGATTTGTTATATTTCATATTTCCCGAAAACTTTTATTTTACATTTTTTTAGTGTGGTACGATCCTTAGATGTTTCTTTTCAGCATCCTAGTTTAGCATGAAAATCCTAGCTATATTTTATAATTTCTCTTTATATTGTGTTCAAGATTATCAAAAAATTTATGTGTAGAGATTAACTAATAGGCGTAATCAAATGAAGATGAACAAAAATTTATAGGCATATCCATTTTACTGGAACACATAAAGATGCATCAACATAGCAATGAATTTATAAGCAAGGAATTTTTTTATATAATTGTCAATTATTTTGTAAAACATATTTTAGGAAGCGACATTGCAAACAAAACTATCCAATAGAGTACAATTGATTGCACTATAGGTCCAAAATATGGACTGCTATAAATTCACAGCTATAAATTCACTTCTACATTTCTTATGACATTTCAAGTTAAGGATATGGCTGCAGAGAGACACTAGGGAATATCAAAGGAGGCTTCTTTCTTTTCACTTGGTGGTGACATGTTTTGTCACATGGATAAGGACAGTCCGTTTCTTTAATCCGAGATCGATCAAAGTACCAGTCACCAACAGACTCTGCGATTCCCTGCAAATTATCAGCAAATTATAGCAATGAGGACAAGTTGGACACTGGAGGATTTTCTTGCATAGGCAAGAATGATGAAAATATGGATTTAGCTCATAAAATGAATCCATTTGCTTTCTTTTGGATTACGTAACATTAACATATTGAAATATAACTTGCCACTTTGCTATTCTCCCAAACTGGAGCAAAAAGATAGCAGTTAGCAAATAATCTCCGTGTTCATTGTTAGTTCTACATTTCTTTTAAATTTATTTTTTATCTTTCCAAAGTTTTTGATTTGTTAAACAATATTTATTACTCTTTTTTGTTCTATTAGATTTCAATTTCAGGAATTTTTAAAAATGCAACTTTACCACACTCTGTTTATTATAAGCCTGACAAGGTTATTACTGCACAAGTTGTCTAGCAAGTTAATAAACTGAACTCTTTTAATGAATCCCGTTTAAGATCTTCAATTACTTTAGCATAGTAAATGTAGTTAAGGGACGGAAACACTAGTAGATTTATCATTTTGAAATCAAGAAAAATGATAGAGAGAGAGAGTCATTTAATTTTGGAATGTGATTAGAATATTAATGTAAGATTTACCTTTAAGATTAGGTTAAATTAGTTAAATCTATTTGTATCGAGAAATATATTTAGAGAAATCATGATTTAATCAACAAATTACACCTAAATTACTACGGGTTGATGATGGGATAACTTTGATGGAATAGGATATGATGCATCTATCTTAGTTAAATATTTATTTTAATACCTTTATTGAAAGATTTATAATTTTTTAATTTCACATCATGTAGGACCTACATGTTGATTTTAGTGACGTAATTTTCTGGGATCACTATTAATTTAAAATCTCATAATCACTTTACATTGAAGTAAGAAGTTATTTTTTTCTTAAAGGATAAATGTACATTTCTTGATTAGGGATGTTGTCATTGATGTTTGTAATAAATTCTTAGATATTTGTAGGTTGTTAGCCTTCTCTTGAATACTTAGTTCTTTGTTATTCATATCATCATACATCTCTTTTAATATTCATTTTGAAATATTGAGTTACGTAGCTACCTTTATTTCGATTTATTGTTACACAAACTCCATATATTGAATTAATTCATTTAGTAGAGAGATCTATTTTTCATGTGTTATTATTATTAAATGCAATAAACTTATCCCGACAAATCATGTTTATTATGAAAAACGTGCTAGTCTTGTTGATTATAATTACACCTTGTAAATGCTTGCTTGTGATATGTAGAGTATATACACTTATTTGTATTGATGTGTATGTCTGTGAACCCTTTTGATATTAACTAGCTAGGCCAAATGAAGTCCACAAAGTAATCTTTAAATTTCCATGGAATTGATTTCTAAATTTCCTAATTTCAGGGTGTTATAGTAACATCAACTATATATATAGATATAATCAGACGAAGATAAATGATTGATGAGTTAGATAGAGGTATGTATGAGTATACCTAATGTGATAGCACATGAATGTTAGCAGATATGTACATTAGATTACTAAAATTATATGAAACTTTTTCACTTATAAAATAAGATTTTAATCTAATGATACAAAGACACTTATTAGTTATTATTACAGAGTAAATTTTATTTCTTTTTTTATTCGTGTTGTATGCTCTAGTGCATTAGCATTTATGATTTAATAAAGAAGATTTGTTTATTGGGTTTAAGTTATCAAACTCACTCATTGTAAAAGTTTTCTAACAGGTCCAACTAGGTTACTTGGTGGATCATTGCTACTAAACTGGCTTCTAAACAATCATATTGCATTCAATATTTAAGTAATGCTGTAGTTATATTTATACATTTTTTGATCTGAGTAGTTGTGCTAATGTAGTTGTTGCTCCCACAATTTTTTTTGTTACTTATTATTTTTTCTTCTTTGTTATGCCATTAACATGGCTTTATTAATATAAAAAAATATTATTTACTTTTCATTGCTTATGCTTACTGTTTAAAATTACTTGTGTATGAATTTTTTTCTTTCGCGTACAAAAATGTTCAAATTAATTTTAATTTTTTAAACTTATTTCAGTGGTTGTGGGCGTTCCCTTTTTTGTATCATGTGTTGCCGAGATGTATTGCCTTTAGACCCAATTTTTTACACCTAGCCCCTTGTAAGGGCACAAACAGGTCAATTTCGAAGTTCTTAAAACTTATTCATGTATGGATGCTCAAATTTATCCTGGTGGCATTAAAAACATGGTTTTGATAACTCCACATTAGTGAATAGAAGATTTCCTTTATATTTGCATCTTTGAAGTATAAAACCATAGTTCTTTCTCTTCATTTTGGAAAATTGATATAATAATTGCACTTTCAGCTTGGTAGTCATAATCAGTCAATCCTTTGCTTGAGTAGTGGGGAATTGGATGAATATGTTGAAAACTGGCTATATTTAATTCAAATATGGAGCAAAATAATAATGAAAAAAAATACCAACACACAAATACATAGAATTTTGTACAAGTTCTCTCTATTGATGGTTTGGTTTGGTCATGTTGTTGCCACCATATTTTCACTACAGTTTGATTGTGGGGATTGATAGCCTTGATTTTTTTAGATACAATATAAAGAAGATGACCTCTTTATCATAACAAATCTAATACAGCCTAATTTATAATAAAATCTCTAAAACACCCTTAATAAAAAAAATAAAATCACCAAAATGCCTCTAATGTAATAACTTGCAAAGAAAATGCATACTTGTTCACTGCTCCATCTCGAAACCGATGCTAGGGAGCTACCAACTCCCTACCAACTCCCTACCAACTCCCAAGGAAACCTTAACATGAAGGACGGCCCATAACGAAATCTACATAGCACATTTTCTTCCTAGGGCAAAATCCTAGGCTTCACAACTTAACAAAGTAAAGCTTATGCACGCCTTAATTTGGTTATAAGTTTGACCAATAGCTAGATAATATCGACCGAAAAGAAATGCACAAAAAAATTTTGC
The DNA here is from genome assembly GCA_022702705.1 of Papilionanthe hookeriana x Papilionanthe teres. Classification (NCBI taxonomy): domain Eukaryota; kingdom Viridiplantae; phylum Streptophyta; class Magnoliopsida; order Asparagales; family Orchidaceae; genus Papilionanthe; species Papilionanthe hookeriana x Papilionanthe teres. The sequence goes on along the minus strand of CM040433.1, from coordinate 31,214,166 downwards.
AGCACTAATAAAAAGGAAGATTTGCATACATGCCACACAATTCCCATGTATGTACATATCCAACACCTAAGCTTTGATATTTACATTAATACCACTTTACCTATGCATGAAAAGGTGCATGTTACATTTTTAAAGTTAGTAATAGTGGTGTTTTTTATGTGATGTAAAAGATTTGAGTGTTAGAAATGTAAAAATCAAATTCTAGTTGTTAGATATGGAAATTCATAAGAATTATGTGGTATATATGCATATGACCCAAATAAAAAATAAATGGGATTATGAGTAATCATCATACCTTATTCCTAATAGCTGGGGAGTTGCTACCGAACCAAGTATCCTGCCTCTCACTTTGGCAATGAGCAAAGCACGAATTTATAAATATCCCATTTTCTTTTGATAGCGAGAACCTTTTCACAATTCCAAGCATTTGATTCCTGAAGTCTATTATAGAAGGAAGATATTAAGAGCAACTTTTGAGTTAATAACTGCAAAAGATTAAATTACAAGAGAAAAAAAATTAATTACCTTGCAGAAACTGGATTTGACTTGTGTTGCATTTTGCATTATCCATCTTACAATCTTCCCAATAACCTTGTGGATCAGCCACTTTGGTTGCCAGACTTTCTTGAAGCTGAAAACCAAGGGAGAAGACAGAAGCAATATTTCATGTTTTTATCATTCCCATTGGTTAACCATTTAGAAAATAAGGAGATCCATATGGTTTTAAATGAAATTTTACGCTTCATTCATAATAAATTCTCACTGAAAAAATGAAGTACAGAGCTTATAATAGTATGTTTTTGTAGGATAGTGTTATACCTGCCATACATCATAAGCTGTATTTAATAGAAAAAGAGGAGTCTGAACATGGGAAACTACATTCTGTGGAAAGAAACACTGAAAAGAAACAAGGATGAATAAATACATTTATGAATCTTATAACTCATAACTACATATAATCTTATATAGTGGAAAAATTACCAAAGTTGGATTCAAGTGTGGAGTACATGTCGGTAAGTTCCTTGCCACCCCCTAGTTGTCCAATAAGTTAGTGTAGTAAGGAAAGCTTATGAGGTAGTTATAAGAGTAAATGAATACTCTACAAGGTATGAAATACTTAAAGAACCATAAGTTCATTTCTAAACACTAATAAGCGACTGTACAAGTACCTGTAACTTCACTACCCCTCGAAAGAATGATCTTAAGGTGCGGCGACCAGCCACATCAATACTGTATTGGAAAAATAAAGCAGAGGCATTAGCCGGTTCAGAAGATAATTTTCTCAAGAGAAAAAGATAAATTTATGAATTATTTAGGAGCTGTTTGATTGTCTGCATTATAGGTGTGATGTAAACCAATAGCACTTAATTTTAAAATTCGGCTGCCTGGTTAGATGTTAATGATGGAATGCAACCTAAGTTTTTGATGAATTTGGAAGTTGTCCTTTAGCACAAATTGCTGCTTCCATCACCGCCCACCGCTAGGTTTTATTGTGATTTCATTTTACCACAAACCAAATGCAGAAAAAATAATATGCTACATTTGTTTTCCAACTAACCAAACAATTTTAAAGTATTTCAAATACACTGCATCTCAATTACACTATTCTTTTTTTCACTAATAAAAAAATTTCGTAAACAAAAACAGAAACAAAATATGAAGAAATCTAGGTGGCAAACTATTGAGATATATATAGCAAATAAATAAACATGTAAATTATGAACCAAAGTTTCATACGCATCAAGGAACATTCCTGCATCTGCAAGGCACTTGACTCTTATGCTTTCCGGAAACAATGCTCGAAATCGATCACAATGGTGTATGGCTGCCAAGCCGCCGGCAGAGCAGCCGGTAAGAAGTGCCTGAATACAGACCAAGGTGTCACAGAAGGGAGAAAAAAATGCTGAGACAAATGCACTGCAAAAGCCAGAAGTTTAACTTGATTGGCATTACGCATTCCCTTCGACATTAACTCTTCCATGGCAGCTAACCAAATGCGATGACCACGGAATAAAAGCCCTGCTTCCTGAAATGGAGCCAGCCAACTTAGGGAACAAGAGCGATTTGTTAATGACTCTTCATTTCTTATGAATTTTTTTTTTAAGGGCATTTACATACATGCCACTCAATTCTTATGTCAAATCTAACACCTAAACTTTAATTTTTACATACATGGCACACAAATCTGTCATATCATATAAAAAATACAACTATTTTAAATTTCAAAATGCCCATGCACCTTTTCATATATATGTAAGATGACAAATATGTACGAATTGAAGTTTAAGTGTTGGACATGTAAATTCATAAGAACTTAGTGGTATGTATGTAAATCTTCCTTTTTTTTTTTAATTAGCTATAAATGCATTATCCGATCAAGAAGAAGCACGAATATGAATGCAATACTTTCCAAGAAGTAACCCATTCTAAGAGTGCTTGCATCCAAACATGTTTAATTTTGGAGCTTCTCTTTACGATTACTTCTATTTAAGTAACTGACATCCTTGTTAGTTTTTTTAACCAAAAAACCACCCTTTATGTATAGAGGATTCTAGAAATGATCCTTGATTCCTATAAATTCAAGAGCTGGCTTTCGTCACGTAACATTTTGTTCTATTTACATTCAAGACGTGGTTGTCATAGTGTCACAGTTTATTTTATATGACACCTAGTTTCCATCTTTAGGCTTGTGTAAAGTTCGGAATTCTGACACTATTTGTAACAACCGAACTCTCACTTATCGAGATATTGTCCACTTTAGCTAATAACCTCACTATTTTGTCCCATTATTAGTATTCTCAATCCAAAATAATCTATTGTGTAGAGACTAGATACAATTTTAGAGGTGATCTCTAGTTCTTATTAACTCAAGGTGTGGCTCTCATCATTTAACATTTTGTTCCATTCACGATTCAAGTAGTGGCTACTATAATATAACACTTTATTTTTTATGGCACTTAATTTTCACTTTTAAGCTAGTATAACATTGTAATACTATTTGTAACAGTCCCAACCATTCCTCATTGAGATACTGTCTGCTTTGGCCGCATAACCTCATGATTTTGTCCGAATAGCATAACTTACCATAAGTTCACCCATTCTAAAAGTGCTCTTATACAAACATATGCGTAAATTTGATTTTTCTTTAATAAAATTGCAACCACTACAACAAAAAGCACCTTTATAATTAAGAATTCAGTTTCATAATACTTAACAAGTTTCACAACCATACCAGTTATAAAACATCAAATGGACAAAGGAAGAATGGAACATTAAAAAACTAAAACTAACCCTGTCATAGCCTTCGCCAAGGAAAGACGCACCATCACAATAGCGAACCTTCACTCTGTTCCAGTTATAAAAATCTGCATTTTTTTAATTTTAGTTCTGCAATAGATTCTTAAATGGAGAAACTTTAGTTTAAGGTTGAGAAACCCACCTGGGTTTTCCTCAGCTTTATCGCTCAGAATTCCAGTGAATTGTAGCTGCTTCTCCATGTAGTATGATGAACCACGGTGAGATTTCTTGCGGTAAAGGCATGCTTGGATATCATTGCACCAACCTCCTCCCTGAAGACCTCATTGAAACCAAAGTAATGTTTTTTGAGAATAAGAGAGCAAATTTGTAACAAAATATGCCAGGGGCATTTACAGACATACCACACAAATCTTATTTATTTACATATCTAACACCTAAACATTTCGTATTTACAAGCATAGCACTCATATCTTTAACATCAAATAGAAAATACCGCAATCACTATATTTTTAAAAGTGAAATGTCCCTTTTCATGCATAGGTTTACAATACCAATGTGTTGTAAATGTAAGTATCAGACTTTGGATGTTAGTGTGGTATCAGGTATGTATGTAAATTACCCAATATGTTAATGTTTTATATGCTTTATGGGGGCAAAAGTGCATCAGATAGTTTTAAAAGTCATCAGCAGTTTCAACATGTACAGTGATGTAAATGAACTAGAGTTTGAGTTTGTATAATCTTCCTGTTCTTTTTGTACTCTTCTAACCTCTAATTGGACAAGCCAACTGTCTGCTCCAGATCCAAACCCTCGGTGAAGGTGGTAACCAGGTAAGCTGCCATCCATGCAAACTGCATCAATCAAAATGAAGTAATTAGCCAACAGATGATTGTGAAGTGTAGATGACATATATTTATTTTTTTTTCACTACAAATTTGAAACAATTCTCATCATATCAAATTGTAGTAAACCACTTGGATCAACTGAAATTACAAATCATTGTTAGATGACTGAAATATCTAGTATTTTACATACATACCACTCAAATCTTATGTACATAAATATCCAACTTCTCAACTTTCAATTTTTACATACATCCAATCTTATCTATGCATAAAAAGGTGAAATTTAGTTCAAATGGTTATATTTTTTATTGTGATATGAAGATTTGGTTGATATAAATTTAAAAAACTGAACTTTAGATTTTGGATATGTAAATATATAAAGAATTGGGTGGTATGTATGTAAATGCCCCCAAATGCCGAACAGAGACTAACGAATTCCCACTACACTATTTTGCACAAGTGTTTGCAGGCCACCATCATCGATGCCCGTAGCTCTTCGCCAGTCAACCACCATCTGCTGCGCCTCACCGCCCGCTGCAGCACTCTGCCCGCCATGACTTCTGCTTGAGGCCCATCACCCCATCCACATATTTTATATTGATTTAATTTTCTTCAAATCAAATAATATACTATATGTATATATATATAGGAGAGCAACAAAACCAGGTAATTGAAAAAGGAGCAGCTCAATTACAAGCACCACTGGCAGCTGCAGCTGGGATTAGAGTGAGTGGGACGAAGAGAGGCGGCAAGTCGACAGGCATCTCATCATCAGAGACCCTCTCCCTCTCCCTCTCAGTCAGATTCAAGTACTCGAAGCCGAGAGCAAATCCAACGAACAACAGAATAATGAAGCCAAAAACAGAGAAAGAAGCCATCATGGCTTCCGATGGGATCTGGATGAAGCACAGAGAGAAACACTTAATTAGAGTTCCATATAAAGAGAAAACAAAGGGAGATGGGAGTTTAAGAATCTGCGCAGCGGAAGCAATGGCGCGTAAGTTTTACAAAAACGGAAGGAGAAAGACGAGCGGTTACAGCTGGAGTGTTTACTTTATTGCAATGAAAATGGAGATTTATCATTTATGGGAAGAGTAAAGGGAAGAAGGAAAAGGAGGGAAACGGAAGTGAAGCCGCGCAACCATTTGTTTCTTTTCCTTTTTTTTTCTTTTGTGTCGGGGTCTTTAAACATACCCCTGTTGCCTGTTGATAAGGAAAAAAATTTGCGTCCGATGTCTGTGAGAGCACCCCACATATACCTCGAGCACCCCACATGTACCTCCCATGTACACCCAACTTACAGAGGAGTTACATGGGTGGTACATTGGGGGTATCCCCGTTGTCCAGACGCAGCTCTGCGTCCGGACACCGGACGCAAATTTTTCTCGTTGATAAGATGTATGACTTCTGGTGATTGATTGTCTGGACGTGCGGTGTCCGACTGGAATATTTTCTCTATTGACATATCTTACACCTATATTTTATGTATTTAGACATATAAAACTCAAATATTTAATATCAAGTCGTAATAACAATTAAGGCTATTCTTTCAACTGGAGTGCAACATAGGGAATTTTGTACCTCAATAGGGAGGGGTTTTCTTAAGTGCACAACTATAAGCTCCATCATCATGCAGAGTCTTTTATTGATGCAAGCTTACTTGCAAAACTAATTTGAACAACTGATAAAGTATCATGCGAACCTAAATTGTATGTCAATATTGGTTTCTATCATGTATGCTATGTTAGTATCCTTAATAGAAATATTTTTTTCTCTATATTTTTTGTTCTCGGGAGAGCTATCACATACTAAAGCTTTTAATGCACGTGCATACACCATGAAAACTTTTGACACAATAATAGTGCCAAACTCATCTTTATTATAGATGCCTCCAAGTCATATTTAGGGCGTGTTTGGGGGCAGTTTATCAGCTGCAGCGGTGGCGTAACAGTTTGGAAGAAGCGTTCGGGGTGCGTCGTTCAAAATGGTGTTTAGCTTTAACGTTGAACATGGGTCGCAGGTTCGACCTCGCGGTCCGCGTTTCATTACTTATTTTAACGTGGTTTCCCTCTTCGCATATCTTCTGCCCTAACTCCCTCTTCGCTCCCTCTCGCCCGTCTCTCTCTACGCTTGACTGTCTCACACTCTTCTTTCCCTCTCTCGCGAGCTTCGACGGTGTCCTCATACTCATCTGTTTAACCCCCAACCTTCATTACTCTGTAAGTACAGTTTTCGATGGAATGGGTTGTACTGTGTAATAGTATGCTCTCTAGCTTGCAATTATTGTTTATGCTCTAATGGATCTGGTAGCTACCGATGGATTTGGTTTGCCCTTTGCAATCAATTTTTTTTAGATCGACTTAGGAAAATTTGGGCTTATTGCATAAAAAATGATCTTAATTTATTAGAATTAAACAAAAATTTGACACTAAATAGGACGCAATGGAGAAAAAGGATTCATGTAGCCGACCCCACTTAGTGGGATTAAGGCTTTGTTGTTGTTGTTGTTGTTGTCCTTTTAAGCCTAAAATTCGACTTTCATTTATGAATTTTTGGAGCATTTTTCTGGTTTCTCTGAGTTTGTTCTAGGTGCAAAACAAAATTTATGGAGCCTATGTTATGCTCTCTTTGAGGTTGAAGTGTGCATTTTATGCACTTACCTTGGGTGCAAAACGAACTGTGATGGACATTGCTAGATGGTCTGGTTCTTGAACTTTTTGAATTATATACATTTCGAATGGATGTTCATCCCTTATGGTCTGTTCGGGGGATATTTTATTTGTTACTTGAGCTCAATTTTGTGAATTGCGGGTGCTTAATTGATTAAAGCTTGCCAAATTGTTACTTGCATGGGTGCATCTTGATCTGCTAGTTGGATTGAGCTTTATATTTGGGGCATTTTTGTCACTGTGTTTTTTATTGTTTGTTCAGATGCATTCTGTAGTTCCATCAAACTGATCATTCAAATTGTTAGGAGTATAAAACTTATTCTTTCTGATGCCCTCACTGTGAAAAGTACCTTAGTGGTGTATTAATTGCTTTCATTGCTGCTACGAGTATTGATAAAAATAAAGGTGACGCTTTCATGTTTAAATAAAAATCTTACCTTTCTCTTGCTGCTTCTAAAGTTGAAAGTCTGTAACCTTTTCCAACTATTACTTGAGGTACTAACTTAGGGATTTCTATGTTGAAACCATCTTAATCTTTCTTTGCTTGTCGATTAAACGATTAGTTACTTCTTCTTGATACTTTTTTGAAGCTTAAAGGGCTACACAATGTTTATATTCGTTTATTTTGTTGAAATGAGAAAGAATATTTCCACCATCTATTTTGTCAATTGTTCATTTTCTGTGGAGAAATTGGGGATGTCATCTCTCTTACTTATAACTCATGTGGGTATTTGCGGGTATCAGAATTTGGATAATTGCCTTTTGCTTTGGAGAAGAGGTAATTTTTTGCAAAGTGTTATCCATTATATTACTTGTTTGTTTCTTTGGATGGAAATAAATGAAAGGAGGGATAATTTGGCGTGGAGAAATGCTAAAGAAATCTTTAATATTTGTTTTTTGTTTATTTCTAATGTGGATACTTACACTTCCTGTCGCAAGACTGTTACTGATCTTCATGGGTTGCAGTAGGTCGAAACAGCATAACTGTACAGTGGCATAATCATCATTTATCAAAAAAACAACTACAAATCAGTTGTTTTCCAAACGCACAAATCAAACAGCTAGCCAGATTATCCGGATGAAGGACAAAATGACCATTTATTCAAAAACAGCTGCAAATCACTCGTTTTCCAAACTCACAAATCAAACAACCAACAAACTTATCTGGATCAATTGTTGATCAACAACTTATTAGAATAAGCTGTTTATCTGGATAAACTGCAGCTTCCCCAAACAGACCCTTAGACATTCATCTCAAGAATTTTTTTTCATTTTTTTCCTCTTTAAAATAATTTTTTCCTGACTTAATAACAACATTATTGGGTTTGCACAACAATTGAAGGAGAATATTAACAATCCAAAATTCATTGTAATTGTTTCACAGTTGCTAACATATGTCACGAAGAGATGAAAAATTATAGATTAAAACTTATAGTGAATCTTATCTCTATGTTGGATTTAGAATCACTGGTCACTAAGTTGTTTCATAATAAATGGTAATGTCTCTTTGAATCTCTTCCCTTGCTATGGTATAAATGGTGTCAATAGCATGCATTAAGAGTTATACTGAGAAGTAGAGTGTTTGGTTTTACACGTTAGATCTTTAACTATCGTTTAGAAAAATAAAGACATAAATACATTATGATTTGTTGAGAAGATATTGACTTAACAAATGATGAACTTGATAAGTGCTATGGAAATAAGATGACATGAACAAAAATCTGTTAGCATTGCAATTGAGAGTGGTTGCCTCTCTTTTGGAATAAGGGATCACTAGAAAAAACTTAAAAGTTTGATGGCCTATAAAACATATCTTTAGACGAAGCATAATAAATGAGCTTAAATGATGGGGAGAGAGTAACATTGTTATCGGATTTGGCAACATGCTTTAGTGGATGTTTAGCCACCATTAGACTTACTGATGGATACAAAGTAGAGAGTTGGTCTCAGAGGTTAGCTTTTATTAAGCTGCCAGCGAGAAGTCATCCACCTAATGTTTGATGTCTTAATAGGCTTATTGATGCCATCATTTCCTTATTTCAAACTCTAGTTTTATATAAAATATGAGATAACATTTATATTCTTGTGCTTTATATTTGATTTAACTTGTTAAAAAGAGGATTCCTTTTTTACTATGGTTATTATTATAGCATACAACAACAACAACAACAAAGCCTTAATCCCACTAAGTGGGGTCGGCTACATGAATCATTTTTCTCCATTGCGTCCTATTTAGTGTCAAATTTTCATTTAATTCTAATAAATTAAGATCATTTTTTATGCAATAAGCTCAAGTCTTCCTGCGTCTACCTCTGCCTTTCTGAGCAGAAGTTTAATCAAACTTTTTGAGTAAAAAGAGTTATCAATAACTTGGTCATGTTTAGGTATGTTGAGTTCAACCTTTTTAACATGCTTTAATCTTAGAAATGTGCAATGGAGACTTGTGCTTTTCCAACTTGATCTTTTAAGGATTATAATCTCATATGTCTTTTTTCATTTTAAGATTTTAGAGCTCATAAACTAGGAATTTCCTCGTATGACTAAACTTATGCTTTCTCATGCAAGGGTTATCTTTTTGATTTGGCCTTAATACGTCAATTAGTTGAGAAATTATTTTGGATATGGGACATTCGAACTCATGAAATCAAATAATATTGGAACTTTGTATCCCTTATCATCAAAATGATAAAATGGGACCTCTCTTATGATGGACATTCATAGGGTGTGTTGAGTAAAAAAAAATGATTAGAAGTTTGATCATATTCAATTATGTTTAGTCTAACCTTTGTGACCTACTTGAAACTTATACTTGAGCTTTGAAGTACATATACTACTCTAACTTGGCTTATTAAAGTTTACACATTAGAAGATCTATCACTTCGCCTTGGAAATATTGGCAACTTGAGTGAACAAATCTTTTTTTAAAATTGCCCTATGTGCATCTTATTTAAAAATTAATTATATTCTTTTGCTCATGTAATTGGGTGCAACTTAGCATGATTATTTGAGGGCTTGACATCAAGCTAACATTTCTATCTTCTAAGAAAGATTTTAGCAACTTTAAATATAAAATATAAAAAAGAGCCCTCTATTTTATTGATGAAATTCCATTAATTACCAAAAATAAAATTTTAAAAATGTCATTATATTATAGGATGATTTTCATAATAACTTAGAAATACTTTCTTGCTATATGAGATTTTCAAAGAAGATTTATGAATACATGATGGAATTAGCTAAATACTTTTGATCTTATAAGCATATCTTATACACACTTTTCTAGGCCATTATATATTTTTTCTCAAGTTTAGCTATTGATTAGTGGTAATGACCATTGATCATTAAGATTAATGAGCTGGTAAGTATTTCCTTAGTATGTTTTCCCAATGACAAAGGGGCCTTCTAATTGGCCTCAAATTTGCCATAATTTTTTTTAGGGGGATGATTGATCCTTTTTGCACCAAGATTAATACTTATACTAGTGAGATAGGTTATAAGTATTATTGAGCCTCAAGTCTAACTTATTTATTACGATGGTTCATCGCAATACTGTTGGTTTGCCATCGCGGAGAAAATCGATGATTGCAAGCCGTCGGATTTGCGACAAAAATGTTTGAAAGCCAACTGTAAGCCATAAAAAATCTGTAGAATCAGAAAAATAATTAATATTCTTCTTTTGCCCAACAATTTCCATACTTGCAATTCTAACACAACAATTTCCACCACTCACAAATTAATCTACGATGCACCAAAGTAAAAGACTATTTTGCTTTTCGCTTGATAATTTTGCCAACAAAAGTTTCTTGGATCTCTAACTACTGCCCTTTGCAAATCTCATTCAAATCTAGTCTAACATTCACGTTATTTTTATTTTATCTCTTTACATTCTTTACAGTGTTGAATATATCATCAAAAAAAAAATCTCTATGTGCGTGACAACAAAATTATGTTTGATCATGTTACCATCTCAGTAAGACATATCCCAAAAAATAGGCTTTTTTTTGTCTAGTTATGAGTAACACCAAATTCAGTGGAAGATGTGAAAAAACTCGGGGCTAACGACAGTCTTTGGAATGTTACTACCAATCTGGAATAAATTTTCTCTAGATACTCTTGGAGATGGCACTGGTTTTTCAATTATGTTTCTTCTGAATGCTTTTTTGTTTCTCTTGAGGGATGTTCAGCATTTAAGAACATGCGATGACAATCAAACCACAATTTACTTCTGTAATGTTTAAGCGTTAATGTTTTAGATTAAGTGTTGCAACATGGACAAGTTAACTTCCCACAATGCTCCGTCCATATAACATGTCATGCATAGGAAAATCACTTATTGTCCACAATAACGTTGCATTCATTTTGAAATTATGTTTCATTGAATATCATATGTCGTGACACCTCTTTCCCAGAGAATATGCAGCTTATCTATCAATGGTTGTAAGTATACATCAATATTACCTTTAGGGTTGTTGGGATCTAATATAATCACTATCAAGAAGAAGAATAGTGTAGTGATGTACGTCTCAGGTGACAGATTGTATAATATAACGATCACTGGCCAACAAGAGTAGGGCAATACGGTCTGTCTGTAGGGTGAGAAACCATCAGAGCATGAGCAGCCGCATGCTACGTGTATCCTCACCGAACATAGGATCTAAGAAATCAAAATATTTTCATACCTCTCTATCTGCAGAATGACTCATTGAGTTGATTTCCTCTGATCTGTTACAATGTCACATCATATGCAAAGCAGTATGTATAGAAGAAAATAGCTTTTGAAGACGTGAAATGAGTAGTAGAAAAAGAGCCATATGTATGGAACATTCTTCTGCCTCCTACTTTTTCTACTATGAGATTTAAATCTAGGAGAATGACAAAATCTGCACCGAGTCTCTATTTCACTAGACTTGTAATATAACATACATCCATTCACACAACAATCAATCTTCTCTACTTTCAACCTTAACTTGGAGACCATTTTTTTTTTCATCCTGTGTAAGTCTTCCTGAACTAAATTTACTAGTGGGTTTGTTTCTTTGAATAATCTTACGAATTGATTGAAGCACTCTTGTGATGTATTATTGTCGGCTTTAATTTTCAGCATTTTGAGAGCTACATATAACTCAAAATGGGTTGTACAACCCTCCCACGGTGGTTTGTTGAGCCGCATTCAGTAAATCATAAAATTTTTTAGCTTCGTGGTTTGGTGCCTCTTCCTCCACTCGACTCAGATAATATTGGTTTGTACCATCAAAGACGATTTTCTCAAATCAACTTGATTGAAATTCAGGTTGAGAATCATAGCTCGTCGAAGGAATAGAGTTACATATTGTAGGGCCAACCTCACCAAGTGAAATCTAAATATAATAATCATATTTAAATCCTGGCGATATAACTCATATGAGACTTCATCCGACGTTAAGTGTACTATATTTATGTGTTTAGAACATGCACACCGAAACCTACGTCAGAAGATTAGATGTTGTCATGAAGGCCTCGTTCCCGTTCAAAGAACTCTACCGTGATCTCTTTTATGTCTGGATATTATATTTATTTTCTATCTAGATAAAGCCTATCGTACATCCACGAAATTGATGTATATATATCCATAGATAACTTGAACCATCAAAAAAATCAATACATCATCAACTTCAATCAATATAGATCAATTAAACATATATGTGTATATGACTTTTAATTTTGTCTTTCAATCTAACAAAGAGAATTTCATTAAAAAAATTGGGTCTTACATGTCTGAAAAAAAAAAGATAAAGTTGTAGTGGCATGAAGGGCAAGAAAAAATCTTGGTGACATTTGTAATTTAGTAAAGTTTCAAGTTAGGGCTTCAAAGGATTGTGGGTTTTGTGATATTTATCTTTCGTCAATGGTAGCATGAAGGGTAGGGAAAAATCTTGAGGGCTAATCGAGTAGTGCGGGATCGAGGATTTTATTTCATATTATTTTCACATATTTGAGTATCTCAATAGGCTCTCGAGTTGAGTTGGGTCTAACTTGAGCCCATATAATACACGAGCTCATATCTTAGCTTAAGCTCAAACTCTTGGCTTGATAAGTTCAACTTACGGGCACATTAATAAGAAAAAACAAAGTAAATCGAAAGAATCTCTTCTTCAAAGAATATCATCTATCATTATGAGGACATTAACGATACAACTTAGTGGAAGTTAAACTTTAAAGTTAATTGATATTTTATATTGGAAGTATAAACGTACACACTACTCGATTCTTTATGTATTTACATATCTAACAATGCATAGAATGTGTGTTTTACTTTTCGAATGTTTTAATAATGATATTTTTTATTTGATATGAAAGATTTGTGCTTTATAAATATAAAGATTAAAGTTTAGACATTAAATATGTAAAAACAAAGGAAATGGTTGGTATGTATGTAAATGCCCCGTTTTTTTATTCTTTGCACGACATCAAAAAATATATTATGAAAGCATCCAAGATATCAAAATTCTCACTTAGATATCAAAATTTTTTCAAATTCTCACTTAGATATCAAAATTCAAGATAAAACACCGACCAATATTTTTCATTGTTATCAAATTCTAAATGGTTAGATCGTGTCACATATAAAGACATCAGTTTCGCAGTTCAAAAATAACACCTGATTGCTTGACATCAGTTCCACAGTTCAATGTTTGCTTGATAATTTCGTATTTTCCTAAATCGCACAAATTGAAAATTCGAAAAAACTAACGGTTCAATTTACGTAAAACTTAGATGAAGGATTAAATCAAGATTAACTCTGGTTAGACTGTATGAAATCACGATTTAGTGCGCCCTAGCGAAAAATCCATGAAATGGGGTGCACATGGGTTTGGCGTCCGCGAGAGGTGTGAGGAGAGGAAATGAGGGAACTTTCATGTAGGTTCGCTATTGAAAGACATTCCAACGACTTACGCATAAACTCAGTCGGTTATTAATTACTTAATAATCGCGGTGTAGTCGTCGGTTTCTATGATACGATCGTCGGTTTCTATGATACGATCGTCGGTTTATAAAACAAAAAATCGACGACATTATTTTGCGACCTCTGGCCATCAGTTTATAATTTACAATGAATCGCCAGAATTGAACCGTTTGTTTGTCTTCATAACCCATTTGAAAAAGATTTTACATCAATTATTTCTATTATTCTTATTTATTTCATAGCCGTAGTTCAAAAATACAAAAAAAACTAGAGAACTAAATATATATCTTGAATGCACTAAGGTTAAACCCACCAATTAAGTTCAAGATGAACTCACAAGCTTGGTTTAAGACAGACTCATTCAGCTGAGCTCAAGGATAACTTACTCGTCGAGCTCAATGAAAACTCGCCAAGTGGATTCAAAGCAAACTACTCACTGGTATTAAGCTAACCTTCTAGTATGGATTTAATGAAGACTCATCACTAAGAACATAAAGAATTTGTCAAATCTGCCAAGTATAACAACAATCAACCAAGCAAAAGAGCTATTCAACGACCTTTACTAGAGCAACCAATGATTTCCACTCAACCTGGTCGATCGAGTACTAGTCCGAAATTTCAAGGCCACATGCCTCCTATATCTTATAGTTAGAGAAACTGACAGGCCTCGCCTTGTATACATGTACATATTCTATTGCATTTCATACTGCACTCAAACCCTAATCCTCTTTTATAACTAGATATGTTCATGGTGATAACTAAGTATATGGAACTTTGTGCACTTAGGCCCTGATTTATTGATCCATTGAACTTATAGTGAAGTTTCTCCCTACTGTCATTTATTTTATTCAGCCTTCTTCAAACTAATTATGAGCCTTTGAATTAAGCATGAATTTTTAATGATTGGTTGTCCTGTTCACTCCTTAATTTCAGGCTCTGTGAATTCATTCTCAACCCAAGTTTGAGGAAGATGCTGCCCCTTTAATAGTATTAAATTTGTGCATTTGGGCCATTGCTTTCTTATCTTAGCCTGCTCTTTACACCTAAAGACTAATGTGTTTTCATATTGGCCTTAGAATCTTCATTGTCAAATGTATTATGACCTCTATTTTGATGAACTCTAACATTGACTTCTTTGGCTAAATTATTGCTATGTGGAATTAGAGTTGTGGGGCTCATACTTGAAATTTTCTGCCTTTTTTTTCTCTTTTAGTCTGACTAAAGTGAAGTTGGTGCCCTGTCAACATCATAATTTTAAGAAAAAATTAAATGTAATTAGTTTCCACATTATGAATTTGGGATGCTTAATCCTAATTATTTTTTGATTTATTTCAATATTTAATGGTGAGTGGAATAAAATTATTCTTGCATATTAGAAAAGGAAACAGAATGGTAAGAATTTTCTGATTCAGGTCTTGTCAAAATAAATTTTAAGAAAAAGTTATTGATATTTGGGGCTTCTATCATATTTAATTATTATAAAATTGGTTGATTTTGATTTGTAGAGAATACACAAAAATTTAAGATATTTGATACAAATTAATGAAAATAAAGCAAACATTAAGGCATTTACATGCAATTTTTTTTAAAAAAATTTTCAAGCATTCCCTAGATGCTAATATGTACATCATAAATAATTAAATCACATAATCAATTACAAATAGTGTGCTTGCTTAGTAAGGTCTATTGACAGAAATGTAACTATGAGATCAAATTATTAAAAAGTGTGAACGCTTCATATACATCGAGTCAATTGTTCAAAGTGGGTGATATTGATGGGGAACTTATTAGCAGAATTCAAATTGGTTGGTGTGGAGAAATCCCTCGGTCCTATTGTGTGATAGAAAAATACTGCTTAGACTGAAAAGAAAATTTATAAAATGGTGGTGAGACCTGCAACGCTTTATGATGTTGAATTTTGGTCTTTAAAATAGAAGCATAAAAGTTAAGTGTTGCCGAGATGAGAATGATTAGGTGGATGAGTGGCTTTACAGTTTGAGACAAAATGCGAAAAGAATACATCCGTGATAGGTTTGGTGCAACTCTAGTGACGGACAAAAATAGATGAGAGTTCTTAGATGGTTTGGTCATATTAAACTTCTACCATCTGATGATCTAATTAGAAGAGTAGATGTTTTAGATTCGACTTATGTTAAGAAAGGCAGAGGTAGACATAGGAAGACGAGAATATTGTATAAAAAATGATCCTAATATATTAGAATTAAATGAAAATATGACACTAAATAAGACGCAATGGAGAAAAAATGATTCATGTAACCGACACCACTTAGTGCAATAAATGTTTTGTTGTTATTGTTATATTCTATTTTGTTCAAGAAAGAAACACATAGAAACATCCAATTTAAGATAAATAGGAATGGATTTAAGCCTATATCAGGCCTTTTTATGTAAACTTCATAATTTTTATTTTGTATCCTTTATTATAATATTGAACTCTAACATAAACATACAAAAAAAATAAATTAACTTTATCCATTATGATGCTACTTGATGTATTATGAGTAAGGAATAAAGTCAAGTAAACTTCACTGATTTCAACAAAAATTATTAACAACATCAATAAGAGTCCAATAAACAATATTAAAAAAATGGGCATTCACATGCATACCATCCACTTCTTATGTATTTACATATCTAACACCAAACTTTTACTTTTCACATTTATACCACCCAAATCTTGCATATCAAATATCAAAATACCCCGATTTTAACTTCTAAACAGTGAAATACACCTTTCGTGTATAAATAAAGTGGTATACATATGAAGTTTAGCCATTAGATATGTAAATACATAGGCATTAAGTTGCATGTACGTAAATCTTCCAAAAAAAAAAAAAAAAACAGAAACGAGATAAAAAATTACTGAGCATAATGTTAAAATTCATTAATTGGAGCATGAAATACAATGCCAAACTTGCAGTGGGTACCAACTCATCTGATTGGTAAAAGTCTTAAAAGTTATTGCTAAAATCATAAATTCGATTCTCGCACAAAATTATAAACTCCACCTTACGGAATTTAGGGTGAGTTAAACAAAAATAAGCCAATGGACTCAGCAGGATGCAATCAGCTCACCACAGGAAGCTCGCCGGAATTTACAATCCTGCAAGGCCGTTTTGGGACATCAGACCTGCTGGTTTCCTCCGACTCGATCTTCTTCACCACCTCGATTCCTTCTAACACGTGCCCAAAAACGACGTGGCGGTTGTCGAGCCAAGGAGTCTGTATTAGACAACAATGGAGGAGGTCGGTATAATGCAGTATCGTAATAAGGGAAATTTGCAACAATGCCACACAATTCTTATGGATCTACATGGCTAACATCTAATATTTGATATTTACATTTATAACAACTTAGGTGATATAAAACTATGCATAAAAAAGTGCTTTTGTCTTTTAAGAAGTTGATAAAAGCGGTATTTTTAATTAGAAGGATTTGAGTGTCACAAATGTAAACGTTGAATTTTAAGTGTTATTTGTAAATACATAAGAATTATGTATGTAAATGCGTCTTAGATGGATAGACTACCAACCCTTGACATGCAAGTTTTCACAATATTGTTAATATTAATAAGACGGTGGCTAAAAAGGTAAATGAAGGGGATATGTCATATGTAGCACTCAAATTTTGACTATTTACAAAACTAAGAGCCTATTACCTCTTACCAAATTTCAAATTCCAACACAAATATTGAAATTCATGGTAGAACTTCCCACTTATATCTTACATCAAATTCTGAATTGGTTTGATCATAGCATATGGAAAGATAAGATTTTGATAGGAATAAAGTGTCAAAATAGTCCTCTAACCATTTACAGTGGGCCATTTTCGTCCCAAAGTCTATAAAAATATCAAATTAATTCCTAAAGTTGGATTATTTCAGCCTCTACTAAAATGACACTTCTATATACTCGGGAGTAAAATGACTCCCAACAAAAAATCAGGGGAACATTTTACACTTTTCTCATTTTGAAAGTTTGAAAAAAAAAAAAAAAAAAAAAACTTGGTGTTAGTTTTGAAACTAACGAAGATTCAATGTCATGTGTACCTAGTAAATGAAATGATAAACATCCTAATTTACTCACTATCTTGAATGTGCCAAAAACAGCGATTAGTATAAAGCATAACCGAGGATTGCTCAATAACGTAATAAAGGTGATGGTATAAAAGAAGCGGGCAGGGGTTTCAATGGTATAATTTCACATACTTAACACTCAATTCCTATGTATTTACATATCTGACATCTAAACTTTATTTTTTACATTTTTATCAGTAGAATTTTTATATCACATATCACCATTTTAACTTCTAAAAAGTGAAAACTATTCATGCATAGGTATGGTGGCATGTATGTAAAAATTGAAGTTTAGGTATTAGATATGTAAATACATAGGAATTAAGTGGTATGTATGTAAATCTTCCTTAAAAAAAAGAAAAACAAAATAAGACTCTGGTAAGCAGAGTTTATATTAGTACAAATGGTAATTGTAGGCATTTATATCACCAAAAGTTATAGAGGGATACCTTCACTGTGCATATAAAAAATTGGCTTCCATTAGTACCAGGGCCAGCATTAGCCATGCTTAAGACTCCAGGTCCAACATGCTTCACTGGAAGAACCAAATACTATATTAGTGGTGCAACAAGTAAAACAAACAACAACCTACTTCCAAATTAATATAATCTTTATTATAATAAGAAATTTATATATGAAAAAATCAAATTTAGGTCAAAGTAAGATTGTATTAAAGCGGTAAAGCCTAAGAAATTGGACCCGATTGATATTATAGATAGTAAGACAGAGTTAGACTACTATTCCGTTTCTAATCATTTAGCCACTTATTCTCACATCTTTGAAGCATTCATACACCACTTTTGAATAATTGAGATTTAAAATATATCACACTCATTTTTCAAATCCTAATATGCCAAATTTAAAAAGGCAATAACTGTTTCAATACTTGAACAATAAAAAATATAGATAAATGGTGTAAGATATATGAGAATAAGGGGTCCTATTTATGGACTATCTGAAGTAGATTTAAGCAATGTTTGAGCAAGGTTATAGCAAGCTCAGGCAAGGCTCGAGCAAATTTTAAACCAAGTTTGAAGGAACTATGTTCAAAAAGGAAGATTTAATAGAAATCTAACAAAGTTTGAACAATGGGTAAACCAAGTAAAACTAATTCTATTCTAACCATTTGAATGAGATTCGACCTCGTTTTCAAAGTGTGTTAAAAATGTTTGAGAATGGTTAGAACAAGTTTTGAACATGTTTTCAGATCAACTTTGAACATGTTTGAAAATAAATTCAACTTATGTTTGAATAAGCATATGATACAACACTATTCAAAATTTATGTTTCAAACAAGCATTCGATCTCCATCAAAATCACCTCAACTAATTATACAATAATTTGGATGATTTAAGTATTACATAATTGCTTGGATTGTATGATACAGCAACATTCAACATTTAACTGCATTTACCATAAGAGTCGGAGTCCCCAATAAACTATGTTGTCTAATCCAACTTAACCATTGTGGTTTTCTTATCCTAGTAGACAAAAAAAAATTTTACGTAAGGATTGTAAATTTGGCACCGAGTGAAAACAACAGAACATCATCAATCAAGATTTTTTGCAAGGAAAAATGTAGGTGAGCAATTTCATCCAATAGGAAATCTCGGGTATATTTCTTCAAATCAAACGAATTAGGTTAATTGGTCAATTATGGCTATTAAGGGGCATATAAAGTTTTCATATATATATTGATGCAGTCACACATAGATATATTAGCACATAAATGCATTAAATATTATAATGATCATGAATATAAGAATAATTTAAATCATCAAGGACATACATATCATGAAATATTATCATAATATGAAGTTCTAATGTAATTTGTTATATTAATATGCATTTTCAACTACGCATTTTTTATTATTAATATTGTGTCCTATATATTATTGTTTATGCTTAAATAAATATGGATTATTCATTGAATTTATATGCTTAACTTTTTTTAGCAGATTCCACCAGATTGATTAGTAAACCAACGCTAAAAGAGTATATCATTCAACAATAATTATTACTTGATGCAATATTTCAATTTAAGATATAATTCTTTGTTTGGTCTTCCGTTGGATTTTGGTTTAGTTATTACATTTGTAGTTAAACACTATCATTGCCGATCCCAAGCCCAAATATGAAAAGTGGAGGGTTGCGTTAGGTAATCGACAGCCAGCGTAAAACTTGTCGAAAAAATTATGACATGAATCATTTTTTATCATTGTATAAGTGCTAGAGCGTCCCCTAGAAACGATACGCTGTATGGTCTGAAAATAGTGAAAAGTGTGCAAGGGCCGCTGCACCGGTGTCCGGGTGTAGTATCAAATAAGCAAGTGTTCCCACATTACGAACAAATGCGGATAAAGAAGTTAGTCCATGAACCTAATATTAGAATAGGATCTTCGAATATAGGTACTCTCACTAGCAAATTAATGGAATTAGTTGATATTATGATTCATACAAGGATAAATATCTTATGTGTTTAAGAAATTAAATGGGTTGGAGAAAAGGCTAAGGAGATTGATAACTTAGGTTTTAAACTTAGATATTCAGGTAAGAGTCGCAATAGAAATGGTGTAGGTGTAATTATAGATAAGAGTTTGAAAGATAATGTTGTAAAAATTAATAGAGCTAGAGATAGAATTATAGCCCTTAATAGAATTATAGCCCTTAATATTATTATTGATACTAAGATTTTTAATATTATAAATGTTTATGCTCGTCAAGTAGGCTTAGATATATGTTCTAAAGATAAATTCTGGAATGAATTAGAAGACTTAATACAAATGATACCTCTTGAAGAAAAAAAATTTATTGGAGGAGATTTAAATGGACATATCGGTAGAGCGGTAGAAGCTTTTAGAAATATTTATGGTGGCTACGATTTTGAAGTGATTAAAGAAGGCATAACTATATTATATTTTGCTTTAGCGTGTGATTTTGTTATTGCTAATACTTTATTAAAGAAAAGAGATGAGCATATTATTACTTATAAGAATAGATCTAACAAAACACAAATTAATTATTTTCTTATGAGAAGAAGAGATCGTTGAGAATGTAAAAATTGTAAGGTCATTTCAAGTGAGGATTTAAGTACTCAAGATCGACTATTAGTTCTAGATTTTAAGATGAAGATTTGTAAAATAAATAATTCTATGAATCATCGTCATAGAATTAGATGGGGGCACCTAAAAGACAAATAAAATTATTTTTATGATTAAAATTCAAGATTTCAAAATTTGGGATATTCATGAAGAAGCAAATTCTATGTTGGATAAAGTAACAAACACTTAAATAAGTAACACAAGTCGTACTTAGAGAATTAAAAAAATTTAATAAATAAAAATAGTTGGTGTTGGAATAATAATGTGTAAGAAAAGATAAACTATAAGAAGCTATGTTGTAAAATTGATTTAAATGTAAAAGCTCAGAGAACTAAGAAAAACATTAAACGACCCGTAAGAAGTCTAAGAGAACAACCAGTGACACTAAAAATTATGCTTTTAATGATCTTTATAATAGATTAGATATTAAGGAAATATGTATGAACTAGCCAAACAAAGAAAAAGGAAAAGTAAACATTTAACTTAAGTAAAGTGTATTAAAGATGAAAATAAAAAAGTACTTTTCTTAGAAAAAAGACATTCAAAATAGGTGGGTGAGTTATTTTGATAAACTTTTTAATGAAGTTTTCGAAAATACGATTGACTTTTAGTAATCTTAATATCGTTAATAATAATAATAAAATGTTTTATTTTTATCGTCGTATTAGTAAAAAAAATTTGATGAGGCTTTAAAGAAAACCAAGAGTGTAAAGACTGCAGGACATAATGATATCCCAATTGAAAAGTGAAAATATTTAAGAGATTTGAGAGTTTCTTGGCTTACTAAACTCTTTAATATTACTGTAAAAACTAAAAAGATGCCTGAGTGGAGAAAAAGTATTTTAGTCCCAATTTTTAGGACTAAAGGGGATGCACAAGAGTGTGCAAATTATAGAAGAATTAAGTTGATGTGTCATACTTTAAATTTATGGGAGAGGGTAATCGAACATAGGTTATGACGTATTACAAAGATTTCTCATAATCAATTTTCATTTATGTCGAGCGGGTCTACTATGAAAGCTATACATATATTGAAAGGTTTGATGGAGAAATTCAGAGATAATAAGGAGGATCTACATATGATTTTTATTGATTTAGAAAAATCATATGATAAGGTTCTAAGAGATATCCTTTGGAGAGTTCTTGAGAAAAAAGGTGTTGATATGACTTATATTCAAGTAATTAAAGATATGTATACAAGAGTTGTTACTTGTGTTCGAACAGAAGGAGGATTGACCAGATATTTTCCTATATGTGTTGGTTTACATTAGGGATCGGTTTTAAGCCCATGTCTTTTTTTATTTAGTTGTGGATGGTCTTACTAGACACTTACAGGAGGATGTACCTTAGTGTATGCTTTTTGCTGATGATATCCTTCTCGTGGATAAGCGAGAGAAAAAGCTCAGAAAAAACTTGAATTATGGAGGTCTACCTTGGATTCTAAAGGCCTTAGTTTGAGTAGAACTAAAACTGAATACATGGAATGTAATTTTAGTAGTAGTAGCTCTTGTGACAGAAATGTAACTATGGGTGATCAAATTATTAAAAGGTGTGAATGCTTTAGATATCTCGAGTCTATTGTTCAAAGTGATGGTGATATTGATGGGGATGTTATTAGTAGAATTCAAGTTGATTGGTTGAAGAGAAGGAATGCTTTCAGCTTATTGTGTGATAGAAGTACCGCTTAGGCTGAAAGGAAAATTTTATAAGAGGGTGGTGAGACCTACAATGCTCTATGGTGTTGAATGTTGGCCATTAAAAGAGAAGCATAAAACTAAATTAAGTGTTGCCAAGAAGAGAATGATTAGGTGGATGAGTTGCTTTACACTTAGAGACAAAATGAAAAATGAATATATCCGTGATAGGGTTGGTGCAGCTCCAATGACGGACAAAATTAGAGAGTCGTCTTAGATGGTTTGGTCACATTAAACGTCGACCATATGATGATCTGATTAGAAGAGTAGATGTATTAGATTCGACTCATGATAAGAAAGGCAGAGGTTGCCCTAGGAAGACTTGGCATATTTAATAAAAAAAAAGATCTTAATTTATTAGAATTAAATGAAAATATGACACTAAATAGGGCGGCGCAATGGAGAAAAATAATTCATGTAGCCGACCCCACATAGTGGGATAAAGGTTTTGTTGTTGTTGTTGTATTACATTGGTAGTTGGTTTTATTCTTTCTTTTCTATTAGTTGATATTTTGTTTTCTTTGATAAAATATAATTAAGATTCTATTGATGCAACAAAATTTTAGTTCTTAAGTCTGTAGGACCTGATGATATCCCAATTGAAATGTGGAAATGTTTAGGTGATTTGGGGGTTTCCTGGCTTACTAAACTTTTTAATATAATTTTAAAAACTAAAAAGATGTATGAGGAGTGGAGAAAGAGCATTTTGGTCCCCATTTTTAAGAATAAAGGAGATGCACAAGAGTATGCAAATTATAGAGGAATTAAATTGATGTGTCATACTTTAAAATTATGGGAGAGGGTAATTGAACATAGGTTAAGACGTATTACGAAGGTTTCTCATAATCAATTTGGATTTATGTCGGGCAGGTCTACCATGGAAGCTATACATTTATTGAGAGGTTTGATAGAAAGTATAGAGATAATAAGGAGGATCTACATTTGATTTTTATTGATTTAGAAAAAGCTTACGATAAGGTTCCTAGAGATGTTCTTTGGAGAGTCCTTGAGAAGAAAGGTGTTGATATGACTTATATTCAAGTCATTAAAGATATCTATGCTAGAGCTGTTACATGTGTTCGAACCGAAGGAGGATTAACTAAATATTTGACTATTTATGTTGGTTTACATCAAGGATCGGCTTTAAGCCCATATCTTTTTGCTTTATTTATGGATGGTCTTACTGGGCATTTACAAGAGGATGTACCTTGGTGTATGCTTTTTGCTGATGATATCCTCCTTGTCGATAAGACGAGAGAAAAAGTCCAAGAAAAACTTGAATTATTGAGGTTTACTTTGGAGTCTAAAGGTCTTCGTTTGAGTAAAACTAAAACTGAATACATGGAATGTAATTTTAGTAATAGTAGGTCTAGTGACAGAAGTGTAACTTTGGGTGATCAAATTATTAAAAGGTGTGAACGATTTAGATACCTCGGGTACATTGTTCAAAGCGATGGTGATATAGATGGGGATGTTAATAGTAGAATTCAGGTTGGTTGGTTGAAGTGGAGGAATGCGTCCGGCCTATTGTGTGATAGAAAAGTACCGATTAGATCGAAAGGAAAATTTTATAAGATGGTGGTGAGACCTTCAATGCTCTATGGTGCTGAATGTTGGCCTTTGAAAGAGAAGCATAATGTTAAGTTAAGTGTTGCCGAGATGAGAATGATTAGGTGGATGAGTGGCTTTATACTTATAGACAAAATGCGTAACGAATATATCCGTAATAGGGTTGGTGTTGCACCAGTGACGGATAAAATAAGAGAGAGTCGCCTTAGATGGTTTGGTCACATTAAACGTCGACCACCTGTTGATCCGATTAGGTGAGTAGATGTTTTAAATACAACTTATGTTATGAAAGGCAGAGGTAGACCTAGGATAACTTGGGCTTATTGCATAAAAAATGATCTTAATTTATTAGAACTAAACAAAAATTTGACTCTAAATAGGACGCAATGGAGAAAAAGGATTCATGTAGCCGACCCTACTTAGTGGGATTAAGGCTTTGTTGTTGTTGTTGTTGTTGTTGTTATCTTGTATATTTATTTACATACATTTTTTCATACACATAATCATATATGGATATTTTTGCCTAAAATAAAAAATTGTATTACTTTGTCTAGACTCTTGGGGCCCATCTCATGAGTTGAGACCAAATTTCATCATCAAGTTTCGGATTGTTAGGATATACCAGCCTCCAGATACAGAGCTCAAAATGTTGCAAACTTATTTTTGAACCTCATCTCTTCTCATGTCAATCGTTATTTAAGGAAACTTTTGAACTTCAATACCACAATGAAATTCAAACCAAAAAAGCAATCCAACATGAATCATGGATTATAAATGGTTAGCCCAACCAAATCTGGGTTCTAATCTATTTAGAAGATCAATGTTAGGGCAGGGCCAAAAAGAACCAACTTTTACCTGCTGATAAACTTATGCAATCAGCACTGATAATACTTAAATTGGCTATACTAGAGAAAAAAACATCAATTATAAAAACATAGTTTAAGATAATACATAGCAATTCTGATGCATTTTCTTATGGATGCTAAAAAAAATGTAAAGGAACACATTAGTGGATCCCAATGAGGCATCTGAAGAAAACAAGAAAAGTTCTTTAAATGCCGCCAAAAAAAAAACAAATAAACTATATCAAATCTACATAATGTCCTAAACCAAAATTGGCATAATAATGTACAAAAAAGTGAGAGTAAATTAAGAGGAAAATGTGCTCGTGCCGAAGTAAATGGGCAGCATAATTTAAACAAAAGATGCAGAAATTAAGGACTGGAAAAATCAAGTGTTTACATTTAAAGTTCTCATCATCAAATTGTCGACCATAAATACTTTTTCCTCCAGTTCCCTGCAACAGATCCAAACAGATAGCTTTTAGCTGCATAGCTACCTTAACAACGCCACATATGGCAAAAAGATCTCATTAAACTAACATTCCAAAACTATTCCTCAGATGAAGACATTTAAATAAGAAACAATAGCGTACAACCTATGAATAATCAATTTACAAAATTAAAGTTGTGAAACATGCTATTTGTCTGTTGGAAGCAGAAAACAAAAGAGTGGTGCTGAAGATCTGCATCAAATGATGTTGGAATATTAAAAAAACAAAAAGACAACTTCTTTAATCTTTTATGGCTATTTTACTTTTATTTTCAGAAAATTTTGATGCGTCATTTAAATGATGACAAAGTTCAAGCACATTATAAATGAAGGAAAAAACAATCACTTAATCACAGTGAATTCCATTTCAAGGCATAAATATGCCAGCCAAAATTAGAAATATGATGCTAAAACATCTTCCACGAACATTCATCACTTCATTTAGAAAAATATCAAAGTTCTTCTAAAGAAGTTGCAAAAACAGCTGAAGGAACTTATGGTTTGGTGAAACTTAGAAATTAACTGTTCACATGTAAAGTAACTTATCTTTCCGTTGTAACAGAACATTTTTACTTCATAGTTTATTTTCTACCCAGATTCAGTGCTGCATTTACCTTGCATTAGTTTTTAATATACAGTACTTAACAGAAAGACCTTAAAATAATCCCCTGATAATTTGCAGGGGTTATTTTATTCCCATAGTCTATAAAGAATTAACTTAGTCCCAAAACTCTATTAATATTGGCTGAAATAGTCCAAAAAAGATTATCTCAGCCCCAATTTTAAAAAAAAATCTCGAGAATAATTTTACAAATTTATAGACTTTGGGGCTAAAATGAACCCAGTAAATAGTTAGAGGATTATTACGACACTTTACTCCAGTACATAATATGCATGGAACAAAATTGCTGCATTTGCTTTGCGGTGTTTGTTATAATTTGTCTTTTATTTGCAGCGAAGTAAGAAACCACTAGGTTGAACCTTACATTGCCTCGCTCAAAGTCTCCTCCTTGGATCATGAAATCCTTAATAACACGGTGAAAGGAGCTTCCTTTATAG
The DNA here is from genome assembly GCA_022702705.1 of Papilionanthe hookeriana x Papilionanthe teres. NCBI lineage: Eukaryota > Viridiplantae > Streptophyta > Magnoliopsida > Asparagales > Orchidaceae > Papilionanthe > Papilionanthe hookeriana x Papilionanthe teres. The sequence goes on along the minus strand of CM040433.1, from coordinate 31,187,599 downwards.
CCAAAACCTTTCTCTCCTGTATGCGAAAGACCAGAGTTATCAACAAAAAATTGACAATACAGATGAATATGGCTTTGGAAGAGCAACAACAGTAGGAAGTCTCACCAGTGCATAGAGAACGGAAATTCTCAACTGTTATAGGAACATCATCTCCAAAGAGACCAATTACAATCTTGCCGAAAGTCTCACCACCAATTTCTATATCAAAGAAGCACTTATGGGTTACCTTTGCCTGAAGCTCAAGAACCTGGGAAAACAGGCAAAGCATGTTGAAGACTTCTAAAAATTATTAGGTTAGAGAAATTAAAAAAAACAAAAGAGCATACATTCTGTCATATATCTAAGAGAGCCTTTACATTGTACAATGATGAGGTATTTACAGAGGATAATAAAAACAGTAAGGGCTAGAAAGGTCATATCAATTCCTGAATCAAACGGTTATTATGAGATTACACTGTTGGAGATCAAAGGTGATCTTGGGAGCATAGTACGGGTGGTTAGGCCGCTGTTTGTGGTGACAAAGAAGAGGAAGTGATTAATTGTTAGCTTGGCCATGAGAGCCTGATGTCTGTTGATGGGATGCTATTTGATGAAGATATCTGCAATTTGATCTTGGATCATGATGTGATGACAATGATATCATTGGATTTTAGGTCTCCGATAAAGTGACAGTCTACTTCTATGCATTTCATTCTGGCATGAAATATTGTGTTGTGGGTAGAAGTGATGGCAGAGATGCTGTGAAAGATTGAGGTGGGTTTATTGTGTTAACTGTCAAATTCTTGAAGTGGACGGAGCCATATGATTTCTGTAGATAGTATACTTTGGCTGAGGAATATGCTACAGTTTGTTCTTCCATGGGTGTCCAGAAGATGAGTGTGTCCTCGAGTAAAGACTAGTAGCCAGTGGTAGATTTCTTGTCGGTAGGGTTGCCAGTATAGTCAGAGTCAACAAATGAACTGAGAATAAGGGGTGTGGTTTTGATCAAAATGCAATGTGAGACAGCTTTGAGGTAATGAAGGGCTCGTTTGAGGGAGAAATATTTACGTAAGGAGTACGCACGCAGTTCTACGTGCGTACTCCCTGGAATAACCACCCAATAACCTGTTATTGGGAGGTTATTGAGAGTTTATTGGGGTATTAACTCCAATAACCTCCCAATAACCTACTAATAACTTCCGTGGTTATGCTTTTATATTTTTTGGTGTTATTCGGGAGTTTTGTGAGGTTATTAGGGGTGTTAACCCCAATAACACCGACATAATCCCTCACTACCCTCCGAATAACCTTCGTACGCACGCAAAACTGCGTTGTTAATCTCAATTTTGAGGTCTTTCTTTTCTTGTCTCCTTAGAGCCTCGGATCTAGCCCTAGGATTTTCCTATTTTAAACTCTCTTAGAGGACTAGACTGGGACCCACCATATTTAGAAATTCAAGCCATCTCCTCGCTTATTGAAGTTTCATATGGACAGTTTTAAATCTTCGACATCTAGTTAAGTCGATTAAAGCCAACATATTGAAGTTTTTGTTGAGTTCCTATAGGGATTTGAGAGCCATAGGAAAACCCCACGACGCGCGACGTGTGACTTGCTGCTACGAGCAATATATTTGACTATGATTGTCATTTAAGCGAGGACCGGTCATCGATTTGCTCGTTAGATAGCTTCGGTCGGGTCAAAATAATTTCATTTTGCCATGTTGTGCAAATTGAATTTAAATAGACACGATTGTCGGCGAATTTATCCGGATGACCCCGGATGACGAAACGGAGCCGATGCGTCCGGAACGTCGACTTTAGCCCGGAAGGATATATAATTTGATAGGGTTTTGAGCCGGCTCGAATTGTGCGTAAAGTGGCGGATTTAAATAAAATAATAAAAAAAAAGGGATTATGATAAAAAAATATATAATAAATATTTCTTAATAAAAAATAAACTCACCTCATGCCTCTCCTCCCACACGCTTTCACTTCTTTCTCATCCGAGCCCTAGCCTTCTCTTCTCAGACGAAATTCTCTAATCCTCCTCGCTCGAGTCGGGGCGCCGGTTTCTTCCTCATTCTCGAAGTTTCTTGCCGGTTTTCCGGTTACCTTCTTTCGTCTCGAGCATTAACCAACTTTCATTGCCGGTTGTCTTGCCGGTAATCATTCTATAACATATTTTCCCGCCCAAGTGGATATGATAACCTTCCTTCTAAAATCTTGGCTAGCTTTCTTGCTTTTGTGATGTTTCCCCTCACCGTTAGTAGCCTCGTCGGTAAGTTCCCCCATTCCGTCTACGACTATAAATACCCCTTTCAGGAAGAGTTTGAGGCTGTTGATTCATTTTGTGAGATTCGGAGATTTTCGATGGTCATTGTTATCGAGCTTTCATGTTTTCTTGAGGGTTGTGACCGGAAATTTTAGCAAACGCATTCAACTCTTGCTCGATTTTATTCTTCGATTCATTTTTTTTTTCCTCACTTCGATCATTTGAGAGTAAGGCTCTCTTCTCCTTCTCTTTACTTTGTTTAATTTATGGAATACTTTCCTTTAAGTGCATATTCTTGATCCTACAGTAAGAGATTTTGTGCAATTAATATTTGGCTTTCATTATCAAGAATTATGGATGAATTTCTAGTTTGCTACCTGATGGATTTTTAAGATCATCTGTTCCGGTGCCTTTAGTAAATTTCATATGTGGTTTAATTCATTCGGTTCTTCCTAAGCTAAACATTCACTCGTGAAGCATTTGAGATTCCTTTGAATTGCAATTCTAATTTCTTATATGAAATAATTTGGCAGATATGAGCATACTTCTGATTTAGTGATTGTCACTAATCCGTTTCTTGGATATTTTTGTAATTAGATCCTTTATTATCATGGATGAAATTACAATTTGCTTCACAGTTAAAAATGACATGTGAGATTCTTGAAGTATTGAGTATTGTGTTCTTGCTTCTATATAGATGTGTCGTTCATTTCAAACTCCTATTGATTAATTGGAGTAGTTAAGAAGATCGGATTTTTAAGATTCATAAAAATCTTCAGTTCAAGCATATGAATTGTGTTTTATTTAATATTACCTCCTCGATGGAGGATGTGAGGATTACTCTTGATTGTTTACCCCAAAACATTTCACGGGCCTGTTTTCCAATTAGATGATGCTTCAATATTTGATATCTGAAACAAACATACTGAATTCATTAAATTCAGGTGATTCATTTGATGATACTTTTAAGCGGTTGATGTATTATTTGATTTTGGAAGTTTTATTACTTCTTTTATTATGAAATTTCTCTTACTTTACAACTGCTTTGATCTTGATGCATAACAACAGTACTTATGCGCCTATGTATGTCCAATTAAACTTTGAATGATTTATTTACACTTCATTCAATGCTTAAGTGGATGTTATCTAAAATAAATCTTCCTAAATTCTTATATATTTACATTTTTAACACCTACACCAATATATATATATATATGCACATTTTCTTGTGGTTCAGAGGACAGTTAACCCTTGTGATAAATTTATAATGTGAAAAACTTATGGGAAGTAAAATTTTGAAGGCGTATGTATATGTTACATGATTCTTTTACATAGTTTTACATGATTCTTTTACATAGTTATATATCTGCACGTGAAGTAATTTATGGATATTGTATAATATAATAATATATTATATTTATTTAGGATATTCATATGATTATATAGCGATTATTTATGCTTGTGTATTCGGGTATCGAGGGTAGGTAGGTTTGTGGCATTTGTACCTTTGATGGCATATTTCTTTTGCTAGCCTATGGAAGAATTATTACTGGCAATTGCTCTTTCATCTGCTCGCTTGACACTTATTCTTCGAGTAGTTGGTTTGCTTACTCATGCGCATTCACCTTAATATAGCTTTTGATTGAGACTCAACTTTATGTTTGAATACTTCTTACTAGTATCCTTTGAGTGAAGATGGTTGGGTTGGTGAGGTTTTGAGATTCTTTCACTTTAAAAAGTACAACAACAACAACAACAAAGCCTTAATCCCACTAAGTGGGGTCGGCTACATGAATCCTTTTTCTCCATTGCGTCCTATTTAGTGTCAAATTTTCGTTTAATTCTAATAAATTAAGATCATTTTTTATGCAATAAGCCCAAGTTTTCCTAGGTCACTCTCCGCCTTTCTTAACATAAGTTGTATTTAAAACATCTACTCTCCTAATCGGATCATCAGGTGGTCGACGTTTAATGTGACCAAACCATCAAAGGCGACTCTCTCTAATTTTATCCGTAACTAGTGCAACTCCAACCCTATTACGGATATATTCATTTCGCATTTTGTCTCTAAGTGTAAAACCACTCATCCACCTAATCATTCTCATCTCGGCAACACTTAATTTAACATTATGTTTCTCTTTTAAAGGCCGACATTCAAGCACCATAGAGCATTGAAGGTCTCACCACCATCTTACAAAATTTTCCTTTCGGTCCTAAGCGGTACTTTTCTATCACACAATAGGTCGGACGCATTTCTCCACTTCAACCAACCAACTCTGAATTCTACTATTAACATCCCCATCTATATCACCATCACTTTGAACAATGGACCCGAGATATCTAAATCGTTCACACCTTTTAATAATTTGATCACCCAAAGTTACACTTCGTCACTAGACCTACTATTACTAAAATTACATTCCATGTATTCGAGCTTTTAGTTCTACTCAAACGAAGACCTTTAGACTCCAATGTAGACCTCCATAATTCAAGTTTTTCCTGGACTTTTTCTCTTGTTTTATCCACAAAGAGGATATCATCAAGAAAAACATACACCAAGGTACATCCTCTTGTAAATGGCCGGTAAGACCATCCATAAATAAAGAAAAAAGATATGGGCTTAAAGCCGATCCTTGATGTAAACCAACGAAATAGTAAAATACTTGGTCAATCCTCCTTCGATTCGAACACATGTAACAACTCTAGCATAGATATCTTTAATGACTTGAATATAAGTCATATCAACACCTTTCTTCTCAAGGACTCTCCAAAGAACATCTCTGAGAACCTTATCGTAAGCTTTTCTAAATCAATAAAAATCAAATGTAGATCCTCCTTATTATCTCTCGTACTTCTCCATCAAACCTCTCAATAAATGAATAGCTTCCATGGTAGACCGCCTAAGCATAAATCCAAATTGATTATGAGAAATCTTCGTAATACGTCTTAACCTATGTTCAATTACCCTCTCCCATAATTTTAAAGTATGGCACATCAATTTAATTCCTCTATAATTTGCACACTTTTGTGCATCTCCTTTATTCTTAAAAATGGGTACCAAAATGCTCTTTCTCCACTCCTCAGGCATCTTTTTAGTTTTTAAAATAATATTAAAAAGTTTAGTAAGCCAGAAAACTCTCAAATCACAAAAACATTTCCACACTTCAATTGGGATATCATCAGTCCTACGGACTTTTCCCCTGCGTTTTCTTTAAAGCCTCATCAACTTCTTTTTACTAATGCGACGGTAAAAATGAAAAGTTTTATTATTATTAACGATATTAAGATCACTAAGGTCGATCGTACTTTCAGCATCATCATTAAAAAGTTTATCAAAATAACTCACCCACCTATGTTGAATATCTTTTTCTAAAAAAAGCACTCTTTGATTTTCATCTTTAATACACTTTACTTGAGTTAAATTTTTAATTTTTTTCTCTCATTGTTTGGCTAGTTTATACATATATTTTTCACTTTCCTTAATATCTAACATGTTATAAAGATCACTAAAAGCAGAATTTTTAGCGTCACTGGATTATTCTTTTTACACTCCTGCGGCCGTTTTATATTTTTCCAGTTCTCTACGTTTTTACATTTAAACTAATTTTTATAATATAACTTCTTATATTTTATCTTTTCATGTACATTATTACTCCACCACTAACTATTTTTATTTATAAACTTTTTCTTTAGATTCTCCAAGATCATCTTTAACCACTGTTTAATAAGTATTAGTTAATTTTTCCCACATAACATTCGAAGTCTTCATGAACATCCCAAATATTTAAATCTTGAATTTTACTCATAAAAATAATTTTATTTATGTCTTTTAGGTCTTCTCATTTTATTCTACGATGTTGAATCCTAGTATTCTTTATTTTACAACTCTTCATCTTAAAATCTGAACTAATAATCGATGTTAGTACTTAATCGCTCATTTGAAATGACCTTACAATCCTTACAATCTCGACGATCTCTTCTTCTCATAAGCAAATAATCAATTTGTGTTTTATTAGATCCATTCTTATAAGTAATAAGATGCATATCTCTTTTCTTGAATAAAGTATTAGTAATATTCATATCATACGCTAAAGCAAAATCTAAAATGCGCTCTACCTTCTTCATTAATCGTTCCATAATCGTAAGCACTATGAATATATCCGAAATCTTCTACCACTCTACCGACATGTCCATTTAAATCTCCTCCGATAAAATTTTTTCTTCAAGAGAGTATCGAATGTATTAAGTCTTCTAAATCATTCCAGAATTTATCTTTAGATCTTATATCTAAACCAACTTGAGGAAGCATAAAGACTTATAATATTAAAAATCTTAAGTATCAATAATAATCTTAAGTATTATAATTCTATCTTCAACTCTATTAATTTTAACAACATTATCTTTCAAACTCTTATCTATAATTACACCTACACCATTTCTAAGTACGACTCTTACCGTAATCACCATAGTTTAAAACCTAAGTTATCAATCTCGTTAGTTTTTTCTCCAACCCATTTAGTTTCTTGAATACACAGGATATTTATCTTTCTATGGATCATAATATCAACCAATTCCATTAATTTACCATTGAGAGTACCTACATTCCAAGATCCTATCCTAATACTAGTATCATGGACCAACTTCTTTACCCGCATCCGTCCGTAATGTGGGAACCCTCACTTTTCGACACTACACCCGGCACCGGTGTAGCGGCCTCGCACACTTTTCATCGTATTCGAGCCATACAGCACGTCGCCTATGGGATGCCCTAACGACTTACACAATGATCAAAAGGATTCTTGTCATGATTTTTTCGACAAGTTTTACGCTGGCTGTCGACTACCTAACGCAACCCTCCACTTTTCACATCCGGGCTTGGGACCGGCAACGACCAACCTTCATTATGTTCTTATTACCTTGATGATGAGTGTAAGAAGCTGGACCGATCAATTCCTTCTCCTAGATATAAATCTTCTCGAATCACTCCTCCACTCTTATATATATATATCTTGTTGAATTCTAATAAGTGTCTGCCATCAAAATACAACCTGCCAGAATCATTGCTCAACAATCTGTTTTGGTTGCTGACACCAATATGAAGCTTATCAAATGGACTCCTGATTTTGATCCATCTAAAGAACCTCCTATCGTTCCTATGTGGTTCAAACTTCTGGGACTCCCATTTCATTTGTACAATCCACGTGCTTTGTACAACATAAGTCAAGCTCTCGGTACTCCTCTCAGAGTTGATTCACCTACCTTTGATAGGGTCTCCCCAGGTGGTGTCAGGGTTCAGGTGGAGAGGGATGTCACTCTTCCAGATGTGGATCGATTTTGGATCACAGATGGTGAGGATGGGTTTTGGCAGGAGGCTGTGGTAGAGAACATGCCTCTCTTTTGCCAGCACAGTAGAGACACTTGTTATAGACTGCATCCTCCCTCTAGGAAAAGAGCTTCTGGGCCTTCTGCTGCTGTTGGGATTTCCCAACAAAGAGTCGATGCTACCCTGGCTCAGGAGAATAGGGTAGCATCTGATGCTGATAATAGTTTAAACTCAGCTGACAAGGCTGTCGAGGAGACTCCTCAACCGGTTGTACAAATTGTCACTCCAGATGACTACCGTAGTTCGTCGAACAGTTCTGGAAGTGTGGCCTTCCTCTCGTGGCACGAGCCATCCGAGGGCTACTTTAGCTGTCCACTCTGACAGATACATCCAAACTTTTAGCAGAAAAAGAAGAAATCCCCAACCCAATGCCGAACCCACCGGTATGAATCAACAGGATCAGTCAACGAAAGAGGAAGAAGCAGACGAAGAAGTAGTAGAAGAAGAAAACGATGGAGAACATTGAAAGGTTTATCATTCTCGATGGAAGAAGAAGCCTGGAGATACACTTCTAGTTGATGATACCTTGGTTACTCAGGGTAATGGAGTAGCATTAAAGAAGCTACTTTATGGATCACGAGCGCACGGAGCGAGAGTATCACGTTCTCGTTCTTAGGCATTGTTTGTGCTCTTTTCTCGTTCCGATCCTTTGAATCCTTTTGTTAGCTTTGTATCGTAGGGGTAGGGCTCCATCTATCGGCTCTCTCCTCAAGCTTCGTAACCGCTTTTATTTTAATAAAATAGGCCCTAGTGGCTTTCCAATATATATATATATATATATATATATATATATATATATATATATATATATATATATATATATATATATATATATATTCCCTCTTAGTCATCCATTACCACACGATTTTAGTAGTTCTAGTGTGACATTCTTGGAGAATATGAGTTATGATTGCTAAACATCTGTATATTTAATATCTGGAGTTTGTCTTAAATTAGACTCTGAAGTGGCTTGTGCTATCTTTATATCTGATATCTATATATATAGAAAGCATTCATATTTGTTTATTTAATTTTTGAATCAATGAAGCTTTACATAATTGAAAACTTGTTTAATCCTTTACACAAGGATAGTTTAGAAGAGCTTCTTTACTCTCTTTATTTGCTTCTTCAATCTTCATATGATAAGATAGTCCCCACTCAGCCTGGGGTTTCTTTGTTCTGTTGATTTCTCTCTCATTCGAGTCTCCTAATAAATTTGAAATTATATTTATCCAAATTATGAGAGATTTACTGTTCCTGTTAATAGAAAAGTGATATTTAGGGAGGCTAATTGCGGTATAGTTTATTCAATTTCATATTCCTATTTTATATTATTCTTTATAAATAATAATAATAATAATAATATATATGTACAGAGTTATATATATATATATATATAAATCAATCATTAGAATAATATTGAAATATTGACATACATGTTCCCCAGAGTCTATGTCAGGTTGTATTTTGATGCATGATATTGCTCAAACAAGACTTGAAGTTTTGATTTTATTGTTGATGTGTTGCGAGAAACAAAATAGAAAAGTTTACATAAGGTACCAAACAATTCTTATATATTTACATATCTAACACCAAAAATCTTCTTGTCTATATCTACACCATCTAAATCTTTCATATTATGGCAAAATTATTAAGTTATGTGTAAATACATGAAAATTAGGTGGTATGTGTGCAAATTTTCCTTCCCTAGCAGCAATTGTATTTGTTTTTTGGGGGTTTCCTTTGCTTTGGTTAATTGAAGTCAAGCTTTGAAATTATAATGATTTTCTTTACTTCGGCTCACTGAAGTAGAAGTTTTGGGAAATCTATAGGTTTCTTTGTCTTGGTTTGGATAAAGTCAAACTCTGGAATTGAATAATTAAGCAGGCTTTAGCTGGTTTGAATTTGTTTTATGCATTGGATTTGGAAATGTTATCTAGCTTGGCTTCACTTGTGAAAGTTGAAATCTCTTTTGATTGTAATGCATATGAAACATCGTAGTGGGTTGATAAGTTGGAAATTATGGGTAAAGACGATGATGCACAAAAATACTATATTCATGTTTTTATAGCTGAAACCAAAATCAACAATCAATTATAGATGTCATTTTCACCCTTTGAGTTGTAGATAGTTCAATCCCTACCCTTAAGAAATTTGTGAACCAACAACAGATACTCACTTGCACAACAACAGATACTACACTTGCACAACAACAGATATTACACTTGCACAACAACAGATAATACAATAACAGATATTACACTATACAGTAACAAATACTACGACAACAGATACTACATCTGCACAATAATAGATATCACACCTGCAAAATAGCAGATACTTCACTTGCAACACAACACATCACTAAACATCAAATACAACACATCAAACACAATACATCACAACACATATAACACAACAAACACAACAAACACATCAAATACAAAACATCAAACACTACATACCAAACATTATATATCAATACTATACAACGAACATCATATACTGACACTATACACCACACACTATACATTAGCGACTACACATCAAACATCACACACTAGATACAACACATCAGATATTACACTTTCTAAAAGTTCAAATACTACGTATTAATTTTATCATCGATTAAGTGATAGGGATTAGGACTGCCCAACTCTAGGATGATTTGCTGGTGACTTTAGTTAATATTGATATAAAGACTTCAATATTTCGGATTGCTTGTGGGTTGTGATAAATAAGAAGTCTATAAACCGAGCCTATCCCCAAATTGAATTCTTATTTCCCCACTTTGATTTTCATATGTTTATCGTTAAATTTATTTGTTAATGTATAAACACTTGTAAATGTATTTACTTTTGGCATTAATAAAATAAATGAGATGTGTCTTGATTTTTTTTACTTTTCTATATAGTTCTTTCTTCTCTTTATTGCACTATACATGTCCATATATACTTCTACTTTTAATTATTGCTTTTCTGGCATATTTATACGTAACCCTAGGATAGGTCGTTCGAGACAGAGTTTCTTTTTTTTATTTTCTCTCTCTCCTCTTCTCGGGACGAGACGACGAAGCAGTCAATTGACGATACATCTTCGGACAGCGGTCGAGACGACAGCAGAACACAAAGGAAGAGCTACAACCAGATTTACATGGACTTAAATAACACCTATAGGATGCTGAGATTGTTCGTCAAGTACGACTTAAATCCTTATATTATCTTTTAGGACTTCATACGATTGTATATAAGTTCTAAACTCTTTTTAGAGTTCTGAGGTTGTCGTTTAAATTGATATTGAAATATTGAAATAGATGTTCCCAGCTTCTATGTCAGGTTGTATTTTGATGCAGGATATTGCTCAAACAAGACTTGAAGTTCTGATTTTATGGTTGATGCGTTGCGAGAAATAAAATAGGAAAGTTTACATACGGTACCAAACGATTCTTATGTATTTACATATCTAACACCCAAAATCTTCTTCTCTATATTAACACCATCCAAATCTTTCATATTATGGCAAAATTATTAAGTTATGTGTAAATACATGAAAATTAGGTGGTATGTGTGCAATTTTCCTTCCCTAGCAGCAATTATATTCGATTTTTTGGGGTTTCCTTTGCTTTGGTTTATTGAAGCCGAGCTTTGAAATTATAATGGTTTTCTTTACTTCGGCTCACTGAAGTAGAAGTTTTGGGAAATCTATAGGTTTCTTTGCCTTGGTTTGGATGAAGCCAAACTCTGGAATTCAATAATTAAGCAGGCTTTAGCTTGTTTGAATTTATTTTATACATTGGATTTGGAAATATTATCTAGCATGGCTTCAGTTGTGAAAGTTGAAATATCTTTTGATTGTATTGCATATGAAACATCGTAGTGGGTTGATAAGTTGGAAATTAAAGGTAAAGGCGATGATGCACAAAAATACTATATTCATGCTTTTATAGCTGAAACCAAAATCAATAATCAATTATAGATGTCATTTTCACTCTTTAAGTTGTTGATAGCTCAATCCCTACCCTTAAGAAATTTGTGAACCAACAACAGATACTCACTTGCACAACAACAGATACTTGCACAACAACAGATACTTGCACAACAATAGATACTACACTTGCACAACAACAAATACTACACTTGCAAAACAACAGATACAATAATAACAAATATTACACTGTACAGTAACAGATACTACGACAACAGATACTACACTTGCACAATAGCAGGTACTACACCTACAAAATAACAGATACTTCACTTGCAATACAACACATCACAACACATAACACAACAAACACAACAAAAACATCAAATACAACACATTAAACACTACAAATCAAACACTACATACCAAACACCATATATCAATACTACAACGAACATCATATACTGGCACTATACACCACACACTATACACTAGCCACTACACGTCAACCATCACACACTAGATACTACACATCAGATATTACACTTTCTAAAAGTTCATATACTACATATTAATTATATCCTCGATTAAGTGGCAGGGATTAGGACTGCCCAACTCTAGAATGATTTGCTGGTGATTTTAGTTGATATTGATATAAAGACTTCAATATTTTGGGTTGCCTGTGGAATCGTGATAAATAAGAAGTCCATAGACTAAGCCTATCCCCAAATTGAATTCTTATTTCTCCACTTTGATTTTCATATGCTTATCGCTAAATTTATTTGTTAATGTATAAGCACTTATAATTGTATTTACGTTTAGGCATTAATAAAATAAGTGAGACGTGTCTTGATCTTTTTTTTACTTTGCTACATAATTCATTCTTTACTTTATTGCACTATGCATGTCCAATATACTTCTACTTTTAGTTATTGCTTTTCTGGCATATTTATACATAATCCTATGATAGGTCATTCGAGGTAAAGTTTCTCTTTTCTCTCTCTCATCTTCTCGGGACGAGACGACGAAGCAGTCAAGTGATGATACATCTCCGGACAGCGGTCGAGACGACAGCAGAAGGCGAAGGAAGAGCTACAACCAGATTTTCATAGACTTAAATAACATCTATAGGAAGCTGAGGTTGTTCGTCTAGTACGACGTGCATCCTCATATTATCTTTTAGGACTTTATACGATTGTATATAAGTCATAAACTCTTTTTAGGGTTTCGAGGTTGTCGTTTAGTACGATGTAAATCCTCCTATCTTTTCGGGTCATTTATATATAATATGTAGATATAAGTCCCGAATCATTTTGCAGGAGTGAAACATCAAATATAATTTCCCTTTCAAAAAATGTAAAGCTCAATCATAGTTTAGGTTTGAAATATCACTGAAGCTCTTTTAGTATCTTCAACATCTCCTATTTTTCATACCTTTGTATTCTAAAAATAATTGTTCCACATTGAGCATTTCCCTTTTGACTTTCTTATAAGAAATCATGGAAACCTAAATGTTGATATTCTTGAAGACGAAACTCATGATCTTAATCGAAAGTGTTTTTAGGTGATTTCAGTTAATTAAGATGTAATTAATCATGAGAGCTGCATTCTATAGAATTAGAACCCGCATTAATATAAACTCTATTTAATCTGTGTATTAGATATGAGAATTTGTCGGCTATAAAATTCGTAGACCAAAATTGAGTCATAAACTTTTATGTTTAAATAATTAAGCCTACTGACAAGTGATACGTTCATCTTTTAGGATGATATATCACTTGTGGTATCGTGCTCAGCTATTTAAATTATTAGATATATGAGGTCTATCCGGTCTCATTATTTCCAAAATAAAGAATATTATTTTCAAAATAAAAAATATAATATATATATTAAATTTAAATTTAAAATTTTATTTTCGAAAAAAAAAATAGCCGACATGCGTGCGTGCTCCGTACATAAATATTTCTCCGTTTGAGAGGTAGGAAGTGGAGGAAAGGTTCGTGCATGTGTTGGCTGTGATGGTCGATTGCATGGGTGATATGCGAGCAAGTGATAATAAAGAATTACAAGGATCCTATGAGATGAAGAAATTGAGGAGGATCTGAGAGTGGTAAAGAGAAGTCAGTGTGGCAATGTTTGGATGGTAAAGGTGGAGAATGGACTTGCAAGGGAGCATATATGAGGTTTGCAGAATGTTGGTGAGATAATCGATTGATGAATGAAGTAGCGTTGTGGGGTGGATTGAATTTGGAGTCCTAGGAATTGAGAAATGTCGCCTAGATGTAAGGCTGAAGGTTGTGCTAAGGCTGCAAATAAGATTAGTAACAATGGGTTTGTGGTTGTGAGTGATGAATATCTCATCGACGTAGAATAGGAGGAAGATGTGAGTATTGTTATGGTGGTATAGAAAAGATGGGTCCATGGAACTTAGTTAAAATCCATAGGCGGGTAGTTTTTGAAGAAGTTAGAGTACCACTGGCGAGGAGCATGTTTGAGGCTATGGAGGAATTTTTGTAGATGGCATACGTGACGAAGGTGGAGAGAATCAATAAAGCTTGGCGGTTGGTCATATATACTGATTCATCTAGGTTGCCATGGAAAAAGAAATTGGAGATATCAAGTTGTTGAACATACCAATTGTGATAAACAACAATGGCAACAAAATGTTGGATTAGCGATGGGGCTAAAGGTTTCATTATAATCTTTTGTCATATTATTGTTTAAAGCTTGAGTGACTAGATGAGCTTTGAGGTGAGTGAAAGTGCCATTGGAATGAAATTTCATTTTGTAGGTCCATTTACATCCATGATTATCGTGGTTGACAAGTGGAGTGAGGTACATTGTACCTTGCTTTTGTAATGCTTTTCATTCATCAGACTTTGCCTGACGCCAATGACAATGAAGATGTTTGATGGCCTTCAAGAAGCGTTGAGGGTCAAGTAGTGGAGGGAGGGAGAGAGACAGTGGTTGAGGTCAAAGAAGTTTTCGGGTTTAAGGAAGCCTATCTTGGAGTGTTTGCATAAGATGTTGATAAGTGTGGAGAGTAAGTGGTGGAGTGTGGAAAGATTGTTTAGTGGATGGGTTGGTGGATTGTTTGAAAGTTGAATTGAGGTGGAAAAGTTCTGTAGTTGAGTAAGAGGATTGGTTTGGCAGGTCGTGTGAATGATTCAATGTTTGAAAGTGGCAAGTGGAGAACCTGAGAAGGTCGGAGGGAATGTTGTGCAAGGAAAGGAGGTTTCGTTAAAGATAATGGTTAGAGATTATGAGTTTTTAGTTTTGAAGATTGAAGCATATGTAGCCTTGTTGGATGGGTTGTATCCGAGAAAAATACAGTGGGATGAGCGGGTTGTCTGCTTGTTCATTGCGGATGGTTACTTACATGGAAAATAGGAACAACCAAATACTTTGAGGTGAGCATATGAAGATTTTTGTTTAGGCAATAATTGGTTGGGCACAACATATTGGTTTTCTTGGATGGGAAACAATTGATTAGATAGTTGCTATCATTAGTGAGTCCACCCAAAATTGTAGAGGAATATCAACTATGTGTTGGAGAGCGCTGGCAGTTTCAATATGGTGTTGGTGTTTACACTTGGCAACCCCATTTTATTATGGGGTATACGGACAACAGAATTAATCATTTATGATATGAGCATTGACGTAGTTACAAAGAGTGTTAGAGGTATATTCGCGTCCAACATCAAAGCACAAAATGTTTAATGTGATGATTGAATTGAGTTTCTATCATCTTATGAAACATTATGAATTTTGTTGCAGTTTCTGATTTATTCAACGTAGGATAGATCCAACAAAAGAATGGGTAAGCATTGATAAAATAGAAATAATAGTTGTATTCAAAGAGTTAGATAATGGGAGAAAGTCCTCAAACATGGAGTGAATTAACTTAAAAGCTTTTTATTTATGATTGTATTAGATCAGCGTCGTAGACACTGTCTGCCAAATAATTTGAAAACTTAAGTTAGGCGCAAAACTAAAATGGCAATTTAATCATTTGTTAGATATTATTGTGGGGTATAAATATGGTTCAAACATGATGGGGTTATGTTATGTGTGATTGTTATCTTAAATCTTAGGGTTAGGGTTTGAGAGAAATCACCTACCTCTCAAATTGTAAGTGTTTTCTTTTTATGTATTCAGGATTGTATCATTATGATTTGTATTAGAAGTTATTTTATTAGGAGTTATTTCTATTTATTTTGTTGCATTTCCTGTTATTTTTTTAATATATATTTCTTAGTGTATGCCATTCTTTTTTATCTTGTGGGTGTTATTAGGAAATATTTTGGTATTATATCTATCCTTTTCTATATCCCTTGTATTATGTATTTATACCCCTTTTGCTGCTCAATAATATTATTTTGCTCTATTCTCAAATTTCCTTCATGGTATCAGAGCCTAGGATTTAACCCTAGCCGTTGTCGGGGCATCTACCTTGCTGCCGATACTCCCCATAGAATTCCTGCACATCTACCAAACTGTTAGCACTCCCAACAGATCTCCTCTACCGCCTCTCTTCCCCTGAAGGTTTCTCCATGGAGTTCTCCTTCGTCGTCGGCCCCTCCTTCTGCAGCCCTGCAGGTCTCATTGCAGATTTTCTCTACCTTCCATCAGAATTCCTACAATTTTCCTCCGTCGGGGCATCTTCCTTGCTGTCCGCCCTCCATTGCGCGGTAGGTCTCCATACAAATTTCCTCTACCTTCTAGCGGATTTCCTGTAGGTATCCTGAAGGTTCAATTGTTTACCTGTTGTTGGTTCTCTCACTTGAAGCCAGAATCCTTCGATGTCTCAGAATCCCAACCTCATCTTCAGCTCGGTCGAAATCATGGCGGACTCCACCAACGAGCCTCCTTCCTACGGGGTACTTGAGCCCACCGGAGGATCAACAATGAACTCAATCCCTCCTCAAACCGGAAGACCCGGAAACTACATGAACTTCTTGATCACCGTCCATAAACTTAATGGATCTAATTTTCTCCAATGGTCTCAAGTCGTGTCATTGTTCGTCAAAGTACTCTATCTCACAGGATTGATCCGTGAACCTCTCAAAACTGACCTGACGTATGGTGAATGAGAAGTGGAGACTTTCATGGTCATGTCTTGGCTGATCAATTTCATTGGTTGTTCATATCTGTTTCTTCGATCCGCAAGTGTACTATGGACGACAATTCGGGATACCTACTACGATATAGGAAACTCATGCCAACTTTATGAGGTTTCCAAGATGATCCGCGAGGCAAAGCAGAGATTAAGGGTCATGACCCAATACTACAATGACTTAGTGGCCTTATGGATGGAATGCGATCTCTACTATGACTACACATGGGACACTCCGGCGGACCTTTCCCTCTTCTAGAAAATTGTGGAAAAGGATCGTGTTCCAATTCCTGACAGGTCTAAACAACAATCTTGACGAAGTCCAGGGTCGTATTCTTGGTCGGAATCCCCTTCGACTCGTGTTGCATTCACAGAGGCACCCCATGAAGAAAGCCAGAAACTTGTCATGATTGACACTTCCACTCCTTCAACTCAACTTTCCACCTTCGTCTCTAATGATGCTCAACCCTCCACGTCATCACAGACCAATCACTCGACTAGTGATAACTGTCACAAACCCAATCATACTCGTAACAAATGTTGAAAGCTCCACGGAAAACCGGCGAATAAAACTTCAACCAAATTCACCATTGTTAAGGCTCTCGCTATAACGTCAAAAGTCATGATAGTACAGAGGGCTTGCACTCGGAACATCCTGGAATCACCAGACTCTATTAAGAGTCACATGGAACACTTGATCAAACTACATTGATCTAGTCAGTTCTCTTCTTGCCCGCTGACCTTTCATGTTCGCCAAGGTAACAATTTGATTGCACTCACTATTTTTGTTTCTAATCCGTGAATTATTGATTCAAGTGCCACAAACCATATGATCAGATATTCTCAAGCCTTCTCAACATATTTTTTGTGCTCTAGAAAAGACACCATTAAATTGCAGATGGCCCCTGTAGTTCCATTACGGGTTAAGGGTCTATTGTTCTAACAGCAAACCTGACTCTAGAATTTGTATTACATGTACCTTCGTTAAAGTATAACCTCTTGTTAGTCAGTAAGTTGACATATAACCTTGATTGTGTTGCTCATTTTTCTCCTGATGTTTGTCTTTCCGGATTTTTGTTCGCGGAGGATGATTGAAACTACTAAGCAAGTAGTCGAGCTTTGTTTTGTCTAAGGGAAAAGCAGTATTGACAAGTTCACTCCATCTAGTAGTTGTAGTCTTTCCTAGTTCACTGAATTTCCTATTATGTTTTTACACTGTCGTTTGGGTCATCCCTGTTTTCAATATTTAAAATAGTTGTATCGTATTATGTTTATTAAAAGCAAATTATCTAATTTCAAATATAAGATTTATTAGTTAGCTAAACATCATCGAGTACTATATCCACCACACTCTTACACACATGCTCCTTTTTTCACTAATTCATAGTGACTTGTGGGGACCCTCTTGAACGTATAGTTATACCAATAAACGATGGTTCTTTACCTTGATTGTTGACCGCACTCGAATGGTGCGGGTCTATATCTTAAAATACAAATCTAAAGTTATCATCTTCAAAAAATTGTATTCATTCATTTTGACCCAATTCAAAACAACAATTCAAGTCCTTTTGACTAACAACAACATTGAATTTTTTCTCTATATTAGGGAATTTTTTTGGTAAGGGTATCCTCCATCACAGCTCCTGTACGGATACTCAACAAAAAGGGGTAGTTGAGCGAAAAACTCACACCTTCTCAAAGTTGCCCAATCCATTATGTTTCATTTGAATGTCCTGAAACATTATTGGAATAATGTCGTACTTACCACCGCATGTCTCTTTAATAGAGTCCCAATAAAAATTCACAAATTTCATACCATGTTTGGAGACTTTAAGTCTTGTTTTCCTACCAATTGATTCTCCACTTTAGAACCCAAAATATTTGGGTGCATGATATTTGCTCGAAACACAGCCCTAACTCGTAGTAAACTTGATCCCCGTTTAATCAAGTATATCTTCTTCAGATATTCTGCCACTAAAAAAGAATATTGGTGTCTCGATCTTATCACAAATAAACTCTATGTTGTGTTGATATATCCTTCTTTGAAAGTGCTCCCTACTTCCCCAACACTACCTCAAGTGAGGGGGAGCAAGGTTATTTGGAAACTACTCTTTTCTCGACTCTATTGGATATCTCACCTACTCCTCCAGCCACTGTCCCCGAGGAAGCATCTCCCACTGGATCCACCAGCTACCATATCAACATTCCACCCATCCTCTGTGTCTATACTCGACGCATCAAAACCTCAGTTGAGACCCATTCCAATACCCTGACTCTTGAGCCCACTGTCTCTTTGCAGGACTTGGAATCCGCTCGGTCGACATACCCGACACTACACTTGCGGAGATTACTCCTGCTCCGAATGAGGTGAGTTCTACGATTGAGCTAAGCAATCAGGCTTGCTCTCTTTATTTCATGGCAAAATGTCTCATTACATAGATTGTCGCCGACCTACAAAACATTTGCCACTTGACGGATCATCTTCCATCCACTATTGAGGCAGCATTGGAAGAAGGCTGCAATAATGGATAAGAATGTCCTTCGGCGAAATCATACGTGATATGTTGTTGATATTCCTCGGGGAAAGAAAGCAGTTGGTTGCCGGTGGATAATTTGTTATTATGTCCTAATTCCTATGAAAATTTATCTCATTCTTAAATTTGTATTTGAGCAATGTCCTGGGAGTGATGGCAATGTAGTCGTGATTCGAGCTAATGGAAGCCAACTACAAAATCGCATAGGGTTCCGTCTTCGTGACTGAACATTGTGATACAGTCGCAATTTGAACTAGCTAGGAAGCCAACAAATCACGTCATACATGGTTCTACCTTTGTAACCAAACATTGAGATACAGGCCAATGACAAGATTGCGGCGTACAAGCTTTTCGCCTTCGTGATCAAACATCATGATACAATCATGAGTTGAGCTAGCTGGGAAGCCAATGAAAGGATCATGGCGCACACGGTTCTACCTTTGTGATCGAACCTCACGATACAGTCGTGATTCGACCTACCTAGGAAGCCGGGATCATGGTATACAGTGTTCCGCCTTTGTGATCGAACCTCACGGATTAAGCTAGCTGGGAAGCCATCTAGAGGATCGCGGCGTGCAAGAGTTCTGCCTTAATGATAAAAATTGTCTTGGGATTAACGACGACTAAGAAATTAGATGCCTTGGAGGATAAATTAGAGGGAGAGGAGAGTCAAATCATATATAGAACGGAAAAGGATTTCTCGATTATGGAGGGAAAGTTCTTGTCCATGAAGGGGAGATTCATGGCTTTGGAAAAAATGATGAATAAGATTGTGGAGTTTATGTAAACTATCTGCTGCCCGCCACAGGATCGAGTGACATCGTCTGGAGCATACGCGACGGCAACAGCCATAGGGATTCATGTGAGATCAAGGCAGCATCGTTGCCTTAGGCCGATCTGGAACTAAGGCATTGAATGAAGGAATTGGGAGCAGGCTCAAGCATCGACAATTGGGATGAAAAGCATTACATATGTAAGGTTGGAACGAACGAAAGCAGACAAGATCAAGCAAAAGAGTCAAGAGTGTATTCGAGCGGCAGCATCTGGAGGGAATTGTGCAATATTTGGATGTTTGGAATGAGTGACAGCGGGAGAAATGAGACGGCATGCAATACGGAGCTGGAGAACATAGATTTCAAGGGTTTGGGCCTAGAACAGGGAACCATCGTGGGTAGGAACCCGGCGGAGGGATGGATCAAACCGCGCTAGTTCCTTTATTACGATAGCATTTCGGTTCGGGAGCCTATGGGAATGGACGAGCTAATTATGGAGTGGTTCGTACTTATGAAAGAAGAAAAGTCAATGTTGGTTGAGGAAGAGAACTCAAATCCCGCTTCATTAGTGGAATGAGCTTCAGTTGAGGAAATTGGGGAGAAGACACGCATAAGAAAGTTGAAAACGTCGATCTTTAAAGGAAATGATGTCTATTGTTAGATTCATCAAGTGGAGAGATACTTTATTGTTAATGGGCAGACGAAGGAAGAAAAAATGATGACAACAACCCTATGTTTGAAAGGGAAGACTCTAGTATGGTATCAATGGAGAGAACGTCAGCGAATCAAGACATTGAAAAAAATCAACGATCGATTGTTGAAGCATTTCAGAACCATGCAGAAAGAGGATTTACAAGAGCAATGTTTTGCATTGATCCAAGAAAGGCCCGTCATGAATAATAGGAGGAATTTTGATAAGCTATTTGACCATTTGGGAGGAATATCGGAAGAGATATTGGAAGGAAACAACATGAAAGGGTTGTGATCAAAAATTTGAGCAACGCTTCGTCTGCTGAGATCGCAAGGATTGGGGAAAACTATGAAATTAGTGTAATTGGTTAAAGACAAAAACACAATAGAACAAGCTAATATAAGCAACATAAGTGGAGTGTCATACCGAAATGCTACAACCACAATGATACCAAAAACTCAAGCAGTGAGATTCCAAAGAGGGGTTGCACGAGACAGGAATAATGAGTCACGACCGGAGTGACAACCAAACGCCTTACAAAGATAAAGATTTAAGAGAAGCAAGCCAAAGAATTATATTTTTGGTGTGATGAAAATTTTACCTCAGGACACAGTTGTATGGATCACACCTTACATGGATGAAGCAACAAAAAAGGTTGTGGTGGAAGAGAAGAAGCATTGTCACTTAGAAGTGGCGGAAGTCTCATTTAACTTGGTGGTGAGGTTAACACTAAACCATATTATGAAACTTCAGAGAAAGAATAGAAAGCAAGACATAGTGGTGTTTGTAGAAAGTGATGTCACCCACAACTTTATCTCTACACAAGTAGTGAAGCAATTGGGGGTTGAAATGGTAGACACAAAAATTTTGGAGCCATTATGGGGATGGGATAGGTGGAGAAGACCAGGGATTTTAAAGAGTTGATTTTAACACTACAACGTATTCAAGTGACAGGATTTTCTTCTCTTGGATTGATGGAGCATTGACATGATATTGGGCATGACAAGGTTGCAGTCCTTGAGGATACTAAGTCGAATTGAAAACTTCTAACAATTGAGTAAAGAGAGGGAGATAAGATGGTGGTGCTTCACGGTGACCCTAATTTATGCAAGACTTTGGTGACACTCATGACCATAATCAGAGCAATACAGGATGCAGAATTGAAATTCTTGACTGAGTTGCATAGCATGGAAGAGACACGCGACACGAAGTTGGTCGAGAATCTGACACCGATCCAAGCGCTCTTATAATAATTCACATAAATTTTTCAGTTGCCACGCATATTGTAGTCTTTGAGGGAACACGAGCATGCAATAACCTTGAAACTGGCAGTTTTTACTATTAATGTGTGCCGATATCGCTACTCCCAAGGTTTCAATTCAACACTAATAGAGCTGGTTGAATCTTTTGGTAGAAGAGGAGGCGATCAAATTAAGTAGATGAAGCTTAAGCTTCACGTAGACTTAAAAGATCCATTGACAACACTTTACAATGATCCAAAAAATACCATTAATATTCTTAGTGAAAGGAATTGAAGTGTCGTAGATGATAATTTTGAGGAATGCATAATAGGGCAAACGATAGAAAATATGATGTTTTTGTGTCTTACAAACGAAGAGTGGATGACTACAATGTCAAAACATCTTAACATGAATTGAGTTGATAGTGCACAACAAGAACATGGTTACACTAATAGATTATGTTTTATGCATTGAGCATTTCCGGGGAGCGGATGAGAATATAGTCTATTGGAGCAACATGAGCTAAAAGGGGTGCACCAAGAATTGAAAGGTAGTAAAAAAAGTTCTTATTAAATAAAAATGATTGTTGATGCCTAGAATTACTATGAGACGGGTTAATCAATCATGTAAATATATGTCAATCAAGTAATAAATAGATAAGAGAGCTCGTGTTCCATGAGGATAATTTCAAAATATTCATAAAATGAGAAGTACTAGTGTACCACACTACTGAATCTAGTTTGAAGTAATCTAAATGAAATAAGAAATATCCTAACAATCCTAAAAGAGCAATAACATAAATAACATAAAACACAGCTAGCAGTAGCAGACCAGGCAAGTAACAACTTTGAGTCTTTCATAGGTGATAAGACTCATGCTCTTTTGACAATGGTATAGTATTTTCTCTATGTTTTTCATATGAGTTCCCCTACGTGATAATTGGAAACCACGGACACAATACTCCATAACCTATATCTAGGTTATAAGAGTTAAAAACTATATTACAGTTAAGTGGGAGTTAACCATACAGTTTTTTTCATACAATACAGTTTTTTTCATGATTACTCGGATCCACTATCTAAGTTACACTTTTTTAATGATAATATATCTATTCCACTAGGCATGTGTTAACCTACTTTTTCCACTAGAAGGTGGTTAGAAGTCCTAGACCACTAGAAGTTATAATATTCTAATTGATCAAGTTATAATAAATGACAATTAAAAGGTTAACACATTACATGCAAAATTCAATGCACATAAAACGTTTACGAGAAAAACTCACCATTAAAACAACAAGAAAATCCCTATTCTTACATTGCAGGAGCAAGAAAACAGGTTTAGCTACAAAACATGAGGTAGAAAACATGAAGTATTTCATTGATAACATGGAAAAAAAGAGGTGAAAGAAAGTACAAAGCACAACCAAGCCAAGTTCTTTTAGCAATACAACATGTCCTCGTATAATGACAAACTCTCCAGGATCTTCCTCCCACAACAGCGCTCAACCTCTCTCTCAAACACAATCTCTCAAAACTTAAGGGAAAAGTACCAACAAGAATTCCTAATTCATTTATTTATTCGGGATTGTATCGTTTTGATTTAGTACCAACAAAATATAATATATTATTTGTACCCTAATTCAAGTAAAAATTTATCTCGTTCCTATCAAATTGTTACATTTGAAGGGTAATTTATGACTTTTTGTAAGTTCAAATTCACTACGAAAAGAAAATGTAGACAATATACGAAGATCTCAAATGAATTTAGAGATAGCTACCAGCACTTGTTGATGTGGGTGACGCGGGGCGGGCTGCTTGCAGCCTGTTGGACCGAACACAACAAGGAGCCGGTCCAACCATCCCCTGGAATGGGCTGGTCTGTCTTAACAATTTGCACCCGTCTCCCCCTACCGTGTCTGATTCTTTCGCTCCACTTTCCCCGCCCCTGTGGCCTATTCTCTTGCATCCTCTCATAGTCGTTACAAACCCTTCCCTTCCTTCACCCCCTTCCTTCCTATGATCTTACCCTTGTTTTCTAACTTTCCTCCGTTATTCTACATGTTATCTTCTTGGATATAACCAATCTTTGTTGTTGATTTCTTGTTCCAGGTGGTCTTCCTAGCGTTCTTCCTCATTCAAGGTTGTATCCTTCAGCGAACTCGTGTTGCGGTTACATCTCGTCAAGGTGGTGTGTATCCCCACTCTGGGTCATCCTCTCGGCATCTCGCTTGTCGCCGCCACACTCCAAGTCCTCCAGTTGGTCGTTCGACCTTCATCCAGATTCCCACCAGCCGTACGGATGAGTCACGCCATCCATCCAGGCTACTGCGCCACCCTCCTATACCTCCTCCCTCTACTCTCGTGCCTCCACTTCTCTTCCAGGCTACCGCATTGCCCTTTCTATGCCACATCTTTCCTCTGTCGCGCCTCGTAGCCTCCTCGGCAGATCGCTGCCCACTTCAGGTCCCCTCCAGCACTTCATCCAGCTGTCGTTAAGCCGCTTGTACACTCTCTTCTATCAGCCCAAGTCTACCACGTCCATTGATATTCGGCTAGCAGTCGCCAACTCCCCCTAGCCCCACTCCAGCGGGTTTCCAACCACCTACCAAAGTTGTCCCACCGGATTCGACGCATTCCAAAACTATTTTTGCCTCGTGCTGAGGCTATTTCTGCATTCAGTATTTCTTTTACTATTTATGTGTTATTTCGTTTACAGTTTATGTGTTATTTGTTTATTGTTTATGCATTAATGTTTGTGAAGAGTCGTCCTTGTACTCGTTTATAAAATTCAACAATAAAATGTCACGCCTGAGTCGTGGTTTGGGTTAACTTTGGTATCAATTGGTATTAGAGCTAACCAAACCCTAATCCTAGCCAAAGGTTCCCCATTATCTGCCCCCACCCAAGCCACTCAATTTTTTTATCTTCTTTTCTTTTCTCTCTTCCTTTTCCCTCCTTTTCTTGTCTTCTCCTTCCTCTTTCTCTCACCTTTTTCCAAAGCACTTCCAATCATGTCGTTGCTTCGATATGCGCTAGACCCAACCCGGGAAAAAATACAATGAAAGATACGCCAATTGCAACAACGACTGGCCGAGATGGACAACGAGACTCACGAAAACATTACCCTCGATCGTGACATCAAAAATCGAGGAGGAGTCCGTAACGACGATCTGAATCTGTTTCACCATGACGACGTTAGCAGCGATGAATATCGACCACGACGCTGCGGCATTCACTATCAACGAAGACCATGAGAGGAGGCCTCGTTCGGTGCCCATCAAGATTATGACATCAAGACGAACCTACTGAAGTTTGAAGGAAACATGGATTCCAACGTTTTCATTGACTAGTTACAAGCAGTCAAACGCATCTTCAAATACAAAGAGGTCCCCGAGGACAAAAAGGTTAAACTCATCGCTATCAAATTAAAGAAAAACGCCTCATTATGATGGAAAAATCTGCAACGACAACGCAAACGTGATGGAAGCAACAAGAACACCCTACGGGAAAAAATGAAGAAAGTTATGCAGAAGAAGTACATGCCACCCCATTACCGCCAGGACATGTTCTTCAGGCTTCACAACCTACAACAGTGAGACATTTTGGTTGAAGTTTTCACAGTAAAGTTTGACAAATTACAAATCAGGTACGAGTTAGTTGAGCAAGTGGAGCACACGATCGCCGGCAATTTGGGGGGGGGAGGCAAATCAATACCAAGAAGCGAGAATACCATCTCGAGCGGCTCCAAGCTCGAGAAGGGTAGTTCATCCGGGGTTCCTCCCACACAAAAGTGTTTTAGGTGTCACGGTTATGGCTACATAGCCACCAACTATCCCACAAGCTGAGTCGTATGATTCACCGAAGAAAGCCTCCTCGAAGAAATAGAGAAAGCTGAGTTGGAGGATTGTTCAGAAGGAGAGGTGTTTCTATTGTTAGGAAACAAACGCGAAATACTGATCATACAGAGCGTCTTACAGTTAGAACCAGAACAAGATCCATCAGGGCTCCAGCATAGCATCTTTCGCACCACATGCACGGTTTAAGACAAACTATGCAGTTTGTTTATCGATGGTGGTAGTTGTGAAGACGTTGTACCTACGTTAATGGTACAAAAGTTGGCATAGCCGCCCAAAAGCATCTGCAAGCATATTCTCCCACCTAGTTACGAAGAGAGAATGAGATACACATCGATTAGCAATGCTTAGTTGAATTCTCAATCGACGATAAGCTTCGGGAGCAAGTTTGGTTTGATGTGGTTCCAATGAAAGCTTGTCACATCCAGCTTGGTCGATCGTGGCAGTTCAACTAGAAAATTCAGCATGACGACTTCAATAACAAATACAAATTCAAGAAGGATGAGAAGCACATCAAATTATTACCTGTCAAGGATGCGAAAGGCGCCATCAACAAAGAAGATTCGTTAGTTTCACGAACCACCTTCCTACAATCCGTTCGAGACGCACCCACCCATAGCTCTTGCTTTAGTCATCCTTCAAGGTACCGATGTCGAGAGGGAAATACCCACGTGCCTCTAGCCACTCCTACACGACTTCAAGAACGTCATGACCGATAGCCTTCCAGACAGTTTACCTCTACTAAGGGACATCCAACATGCCATAGATCACATACCAGGATTGGTGTTACCAAATCGCCCCACCTACCGATTGCGACCCGTAGAGTACAAAGAATCCCAATGTCATGTGCAGTATATTGTTAAGAGAGGATTAGTACGTGAAAGTACTAGTCCATGTGATGTTCCACCCTCATAGTACCCGATAAAGATGGTTCTTGTCGGATGTGCATTGACAACCATGCCATTAACAATTATAATCCAATATCGCTTTCACATACCATGCCTCGACAATATCTCAGATCAGATGTATGTCGCCACCGTCTTCCAAAAATTGACCTATGCAGTGGATATCATCAGATAAGAATGCGACCGAGAAACGAGTGGAAGATCTCCTTCAAGACATGATATTATCTTTATAAATGGACATTTACGTCTTTCAGTCTATCCAACGCGCCCAGCATTTTAATGTAACTGATAAATCAAGTCTTTCGAGCCCATATTGGGAGATTTGTTGTGGTATACTTTGATGATATCTTTGTTTATAGTAAATCCGAAGAAGACCACCTGTTGCACATTTGGGCGGTATTCGAGGTCTTAAGATTTGAAAAATTGTATGCCCACCCAAATAAATGTCACTTCCTCACAAACCAAGTTTTTTGGGTTACATTGTGTCTAACACGGGAATACAAATAGACCCAACGAAGATCAAAGCAACGTAAGCTGGACCGCGCTGCAATTTTTCATCGAGCTTTGAGATTTCTGGGGCAAGCCTCCTACTGTAGATTTGTCTGCAACTTCAGCACTATCAGGAACCCCCTCACTAAACAGTTGCAAAGAAGTGAATTCACGTGAACAATCACAGCCCAGGCCGGCTTCAACATGTTAGAGAAAAATGTGACTCAAGCCTCAATTCTTGTCTTACCTGATTTCAACCAACCATTCGAGGTCGAGTGTGATACTTCTGACACGGGCATTGGTGTTGTACTCAGTCAAAGTGATCACCCCATTGTCTATTTCAACGAAAACTAAATGAGATTCGATAAAAATATTCCACTAATGATAGAGTTTTATGCTATTGTTAGAGCTCTGTAGCACTAGAGTCATCATTTATTAACAACCGAGTTCATGCTCTTCACAAATCATGAAGCTTTAAAATTTCTAAACAGTCAGAATAAACTAAAAGAGCGTCACGCCACTTGGGTAAAATTATTAGTTTCCTTCTAGTTCGTGCTCAAATACAAAGTCAAGAATCAGAATTGTGTCGCGGACACTCTAAGTCGTTGTCATCTGCGGATCACATCCTTGCAAACGCACGTAGTAGGCTTTCAAATTATAAAAGACTTATGTGAGACAGATGAAGACTTTCAAGATACATGAGTACAGTGTTAGGAGAAATCTCATGGTCAGTGCTGCAAAATGTACGGCTACTTGTTCTGCAAAATAAATTATGCATTCCCCGATGCTCACTACAAAAAGTGTTTTCGTTATTTTTCTCTTTTTTGTTAGGAGTCACTAGTTTGTCTATCATCGTATAATTTCCTTTTTCCAAGTATACCTCTCTTCCAGATCATATAGGTAATCTGAAGAAGAGAGAAAACGAAAAATAAGGAACATACAACGAAAGTAGACAAACAAAAGAAATAATGTCGAGAACCTTCGTAAAATAAACTTCGCGTGATAGCCCATGAGTGTATATCTGAGCAAGATCATATCAAAAAAGTCTTGGAAACATATCTGCGAAGAATACCCTACGAAAGCAACCCATAACCAAAAAATCAAGTGTTTGTGCTTATTCTCGGGTTAAGAGCAACTCCTAAGGTAACGTATCCCATTGGTTAATTACATCTTAGAAAAAACCCAAGAATACTCTCGATTAAAAGAGTCCTACTTACATTTGAATGACGATTAGTAAAGGGTATCACAAATGATAGTTATCCCATAGGAGCCTCTCGACGCTTTCAGAGCCATCGCTGAGCATGCGGGCAGAAAATAAGTCTCTTACAATCCCATACGAATGGCGGCTTATCAGCAGTCAAGGCATAAGAAATAACCAGGTCATCCCGTAAAGTCTACACTATGCTTTCAAGCCTGATCGAGCAATAAGGGCACAGAGTGAATCACTATATCCTAAACGGGCGGTGGTCTGTCTGCAATAGGGGCCTGCGAGATGACATCAACGATGTGTCAATGAGAACGACAAGGCTCAAAGGTGGTAAACAAAAGAAGGTAAAGTAATACTAATAGAGTAGAGATAGTCAGGTCAGGATACCACAGATCTGTCATCTCAAGCTATTAGGACCCTAAATCTATCTGAATGTAAATGTAGTCAACTTAACATAACCAGAGATCCCTTTCCAGCAATCCGTGAATTGCATCATCCAAGGGAGCCTCGATAGCCCTAAAGTCAAGAGAAGGAAACTCTAAATCCTATGACCCTATGTAGGTAAGAAGAGTAGAGGTAAGACTTATACCTGTCAAAGTAGCGAGGAAGCCGCTGGAGTGAAAAAGAAAAAAAAAGATCCAGCTATAAAGCTAAAGACACTCTCACAAAGGACTTACTCCCCGTCTGGGTCGGGTAAGCCTCCAAAACTCTAAACGTACTAGACAATCACCTAAGTAGAAATCTACGCTGGGTCAGTCGGGTTGGAAGAACACGGGAACTTTTTTCTTGGAGACATGTAATATGATGCAGTGAGCTAATTAGTTCTAATATGAATGTCTTAGTAGTATGACTTGGGATATAGTCATGCAATGCAAATTCATCTAAAATCCGAACCAAAGGTCGTGCAGGAATGTAAAAGCAATTTTTGAAAAAATTGACATGTTTTAAATCAAAACTTTAAAAAATCTCAATCTTTTATAAAGCTTTTGTAGAAAATTTACAATATTAGGTCCATAAAGAGCATAGGTTATACGCATAATTCTCAAACAATCCACAAGATAAAAAGAGAGTGACAAAGAAGACCACCGCGCAAGTAAAGTAAAGCACATAAAAGAATAGAGACCGGATGGCGCTGAGTTGGCAAAATATCCCAGAAAAGAAAAGACGGTCAAACGCCGCATATACAAGTCTGATCCTACTTATATATATCAAAGTGATGTAGTTTCACCGTCCTAAGGCCTCAGAACTCGTGCATGTATCTTATTTTTAATATAGACTCTACTTGAGAACTCTAAAAAGTACATGAAAGTAAAAAAAAAAATACTCTACCTGCAAAACAGAAGGGTTAGTATAGCTTATAGCATGCAACGTGAAATAGATCATGTCTGATAGGAGGAGAGTTTAACAACACCTGCAGAAAATGCGTTAGTGTAAAATTATTACAGCTCCTCCCTGTTGGACGTGGCACCCTACAAGAAGACCGCCCTCATATATACTCATGCGCAAGTCTCACGCTCATTAAACACACAAAACAGTACAAAAGTGATGCCTGTTGTTCTCCCTCATTTAAGGTTGTATCCTTTCGCGAAGTCGTGCTACGGATGTATCTCGCCAAGGTGGTGTGTATCCCTGCTCCGGGCCATCCTCCCCGCATCTCCCTTGTTGTCGAACTCCCAGTCCTCCAGCTAGTCGTTCAACCTTCATACATACTCCCTCCAGTCGTACAGACGAGCCACGGTACTCCTCCAGGCTACCGTGTCGCCCTCCTACGCCTCCTCCCTCCATTTTCATGCCTCCACTTCTCTTCCAGACTGTTGTACCTCCCCTTCTACGCCACATCCTTCCTCTGCCACGTCTCCGAGTCTCTCCAGCAAATCGTTGCCCCCTCCAGGTCCCTTCTAACACTACATTCAGCCGTCGCTACGTAACTTCTACACTCTCTCAGCCCCCAGGTTTGCCACCTCCATCGGTGTTCGGCCAGCAGTCGTCAGCTCCCCCTAGCTCCGCTCCAGCTGGTTTCCAACCGCCTACCGAGGCCGTTACACTGGATT
Source organism: Papilionanthe hookeriana x Papilionanthe teres (assembly GCA_022702705.1). Taxonomy (NCBI): domain Eukaryota; kingdom Viridiplantae; phylum Streptophyta; class Magnoliopsida; order Asparagales; family Orchidaceae; genus Papilionanthe; species Papilionanthe hookeriana x Papilionanthe teres. The sequence continues at coordinate 31,157,182 of CM040433.1, read as the reverse complement.
TGCCGCATTCCAGGACTATTTCTACCTAATACTGAGGCTCTTTCTACATTCACTATTTCTTTTATTGTTTATGAATTATTTTGTTTACTGTTTATATGTTCTTTGTTTGTTGTTTATGTGTTAATATTTGAGAAGAATCGTCGCTGCGCTCATTTCTAAAATTGAACAATAAAGTTTGTCTTGAGTCGTAGTTTGGGTTAAATCCGGTATCAGTGGGCTTATGAGATGTTGATGCCAGAGAGTGGTGGTGATTCCAGATAACTCTGGGAAGAAATTGATCGTCAACAAAGGAGGATATGGACTAGAGTGCATTATGTTTGCGCCAATGAAGGAGAACTGGTTCTTTTCCTGAGCCTGAATGCATAAATAATTGGCATCAAAGATGAGAAGGCAAATGTTATCAGCCTCTAATTTGAAAAACAAATTGTAGATTGTGAAGAGTTTGCGGGCATGGATAATTTGAAATACAATTAGCATACGTCATGGGGTAGCAAGAATGCCTCATCCTTCAAGGGAGATAGGGATCAATCGGTAGTTGCCGTTGTGACTTATTCAAATCAAGAGTGCAGGGGTATATTGCTGCAGATGATCCAAGCAAGATGTGAGATGGTCAAAGATTCTGGAGTCGAGAATCTAGTTAGAGTCGGGATGGGGTTTGGCCGAGAGCAAGGTCGCGGAAAAGTCTAAGTGGGTTTTTATTGAAGATTCGAGTGATGCCAGCAATCTACAACTGATTGTATGACTTTGAGCAGATCTGGTAGGTGATTTGTGAGTTCTTAGACATGTTTGTATACCTAAAATGATTATAACTCTATCTTCCTCTGGATCTAGAGTTGCCTCATTGTTGATGACTAGGATTAATGGTGTCTCGTGGTTGTTGACTAGGATTTGGTGGTGAGAACAATGTGAGAGGGATTGAGCTGACTTGCTTTTGTAGTGTTGGCAGCTATATTGACTTCCTTGTTACATGGGAATGAGTAAAGATCATCCAAACTGATCGGGTTCAGATGGCAAGTTTAGTTACATCATATGCAAGAGGAAATCCATTGAGGGTGTATAAGAGTGCGACTTCATGCTGTAGACAGCCACCAACTACGTATTTTGTCTACGAGTTCTTTGATTTGAGTAAGGTATTGTGTCATTATGCTTGTCCCCATTGCGATATTAAGTAATTCATTTTTGAGTTTAATTACTCGTTACCAGGGATTGCAATTGTTTTTCAAGGGTCGTCCAAACGGCAGAAGCACTGGGAAGATAGAGCACATAAGGAGAAATGGATGCAGAGATGGTGAATAAAAAAGTATCCATGAGGTTTTCATCTATGAGTTGCCAAATGCTGTAATTTGGGTTTGAATAGTTTGTCCTGCTTCAATGATAGTGAATCTGGGAAGAAATTGATCGTCCCTTTCGTGGAAGATAGTGAATCCATTTGCAGTGATTAGTTTGAGCATTTGTGCTTTCAAAATGAGATAACTCTCGATGGTAAGGTGCGTAGTAAAGATGATTTTGATGTGTGCCGTGAGAAATTTGAGGGAGGAAGGATAGTAACTTCGGCCATTTTGAGCAGAAAGAAACTTGATGGTTGGCTGAAATTTGAGCTGCTAGCAAGCGCATTCAAAGAAAACCTGCTATTAGAAACAATACGCGCTGATTCAAAGGTAACAATAGGGTTCCTTCCAGAGTGAGATCAAGCAAGATCAACTCCGCAGGACCACGAATCGGCACCAAAATAAGCTCGAATGGCTAAAATTAGTCTCTCTTGCTTAAAAATATTATCATAAATTAATCATGAATCCGAATTTTCAAAGAACTGATCCTCTTACTTTAGTATCTGAAGAGTTTGCAGCTGCGGCGCAAATCATTCTCCTTTGTCTGGCAATAACCTTCTCCCTTGGACAAATCGTCATCCTCAAATTAAGATGGATGGTTCCGGCGGTGCTTGCTTTCCTGAAGCGTAGCGATGGAATCGAAGCACTGCGAAGCGCCAGCAGGTTACGGCGCACATTGAGAGCGTTAGAGGTAAAGCACCCCTGAAAGCATAAAGATAGTCAGCTTAGCTAGTCAAGAGGTAAAAGAATTTTCTCTCTCAAATGAATCAGAGAACGACCTGCACAGTGGAAGCAGAGACGCAGGATGCCATGGCGGCGGCGGCAGAGGAGGGGGACTTCTGGGGCGTAGGAGAAAGGATAGCGAGGGGGGATTGCTGGACTTGGTGACAACTGAGGAGATAATTGTGTTATAACCTTGTAGCCGCTGTAGGTGTAGCCTCTGAACAGTGACAAACTGAGGATATAATTAGTGTAAACGAACCGAACAAGAACCAAGGGCTAGTATTGGAGTTCAAAATGTTTGAACATATTACTCTTCGTATTTTGTTCGTTTAACAAATCAAATGAAAAAAAATTGTTCGTGTTCGTCTCGTTTGCTTAACGAAAGAATCGAACACAAACTTTCCGGTGAACCGAACACGAACTGTTCGCGAACAACGAGTTTTTTTGACAACTCTAGCTTTTATAGCATACTTCCTCAAAATGAAGCAAATTAATTAGGTATTTCGTACACATCAGGTAATTCATACTTCATCAAAATGAAGTAAACCGAATAAAGCGTTTAGAGTTTTGTTTAGGATTTTATTTTAATATATAGTATAGTATATTAATTATAATATTATAAAATTTATATTAATATAATTAACACTATATTATTATTATTGTTATTAATAATTTATCATATATTATAATTTATAAAAATTTAATTATTTAAAATATGATAAATTTTTATAATATATAATTATTTTTAAAATATCATAAATTTTTTATATATGATTATTTTAAATAATTTATATTTCAAACAATAACGAACCGAACACGAACGAACACATCACTGTTCGTGTTTGGTTCGTTTAACAAACCGAACGAAAAAAATTATCCGTGTTCGTCTCGTTTGCTTATCGAACGAATTGAACACGAACTTTCCGGCGAACCGAACACGAACTGTTCACGAACAACGAGCTTTTTTGACAGCCCTAGATATAATTGTGTTATAACTCTTGTAAATCGTTGTAACCTCTAAATATAAATGTATTTCGGCACATGTGTATTACATACGTAAATATTTCTTGACAATTAGAAATTAGAAAATATAGAAAATATTACGTACGGATGTCTGATTTATGTGTAGTTGGCCTTCATGGGAGAAATATTAAATTTAGATTTAGCAAATTAAAAGATAATTTATTCTATAAATTATTTGTCATAATAAACATTAAATTTATGGGGTGTTTGGTGGCACACTAGTTATAGGATTTATATGGATATAACTTAAATCTCATCAAACATTAAAAAAATAGAAATTAAAGCCACCGTGACATTAAATTATAAGTTGTGTGTTTCATCGAAATCCTTAAGTTCTATGAACTATAAGATATAAATCTGCATTTAATAAATATAACTCTGATGTGGGTTTAAGGGAAGTCTGAAGATAGTTTGATAAGTAAGATTTCGCTTGATTTAATAAGCCCTATTTAACTTATATCCAAATCGCAGCCGAACACTGTCTTAATTAGATAGGAATAATTAAAACTCATGAAGTATGTGGCCTCTTGAGGTTATTCTCAAAGGAATACTCTCCAAACTCTTTACATATAGCTATCAAAGTAAATTTGATAATGAAAATTATTATTTTGTACCCAAAAAAAAAAATAACACGAATCCCAAAGGAATCTAATGGCCTTAGACGAAGTGAAATGGTTAGATAGAACCCATTAGAAAGCAACTCGAACGGAGTCCCAATAGCCAGAGAATAATCAAAGGGCGGAGAACTAAATAAACTGAAAAACCACCGAGACTTAAGCCAACCAGAAACAGAGACCAAGCGGCTCAAGCAGCCGACGGCCCCTCGAGACTTGAGCCGACCGATGATACTTATTCTCACCAGACGATTTTTACGGCTAACGAAACAACACTATTCGCCCACCTTCAGAGGATCAACTGACCAGTTACACCTGAATTGTCAATCGATCGATAGAGCCAACACTAACAGTCTGTTGATATGGTCGACCACCTCATTCTAATCACCCAACTTATTGGGCTAAATATCAAATCAAGTCCCTAGGTACCACCAGGGTGAAATACATGAAATACCTTGTACAAACCCTATTAAAGCAATGGCAAGCATGAGTTGCACCTGAATTGTCAGCTCACCGATAGAGCCAACTCTGATAGTCTGTCGAAATGGTCGACCAACTCATCTTATTCACCCAACTTATTGGTATAAAGATCAAATTAAGTCCCTAGGAACTATCAGGATGAAATACTTGAAATGCCCTACACAACCACTATGAATACAGAGGCAAGCATGTAATTTAACACTAGCCTAATATTTCCTATAAATAGGAGGTCTGTAGCATGTATCAAGGGCTTGTTTGACCTTTGAGCTTTTGCCTCTCTAGGCTCTTTTGTCTCTCTTCTCTTTAAACCCATTTTGTGAGAGATCTCTTTCATCTTTTCTCTTGTAACCATCTGGTTACATTATATAAATTGGGTCATAGAGCTTGAGAATACCCCATTTCTCCCCTACAAAACATATCTGTGTGTGCTCTTTCATTCCTTCTTCCTCTATGTGTCTCTCTACTTCTCCCTCAAAGTTTCTATCATGTCGATCATTAGCAAGCCTAACGAGACAAATTTGGATTCAATAATTTGGGATATCGAGACATAGAAAGCACAAAGAACCACATGCAAAAACTAGATTCACATACACAAGAAAAATAAACTTGATAGATACTCCTTCCACAACATAATCAAAATACTAAACTAGTCAACACTTTAGGAACCTTTAATTAAAATATATTCCATAAAAAGTGCATTTTATTACCACCATTCAACTAGAATTTGTAAAACTAATGATGTATTAGCTTTATGGTAAAATACCAAATTAGGTGGATATGAGCTAGTTTAGTGAATAAAAATTTTGAAAATTGGTACCTTGTTTCTTGGATAGAATATTGTTGATATTATAAGGAATTTGCAATGCATATCCATAAAATTTTATAAACATTTGTATAGGGGAACGTCATTAAAATACATAAACCACGAAATTGAGATGTATGATTCGAGAAAATATTATGTCCGGTAAATCAGACATGCATATGACGCATTACATCGTACATTTGATAGTGTGGTTTGATCCACGTATGGACCTAGTATGATTCATGACAAAAGATGATAGTTCATATGCTATACTATTTTATTAAAAAATATATATTTTTTCTAAAAAGAAAATAATAGTTTAGAAATGGAGAGGATTTATTTATTTAATTTTCTTTTATCATTCCTTTTTAATGGAGAGGGTTTAGTTGATTGCACTTGTAGTCATAAAAGTAAAAAATAATTATGTAAGACTCCTTGTGTCATTATATTACTTCACTTAACATTAATAAAATATAATGTTCAAAATTGATTTAAGTATTATAGCATATACTCTATAAATAATGAAACAACTATTTTATTTATAATTATGGCACTTCAAACTTCTAAAATTCAAACCAAATATTAAATCTAAAGAAAACCCAACAATTTAAAAGCTAGACTGTAATTTTATCATTGCTTAAATCTTGATGATCTAACAAATATTATTATTATATTTTCGCTTAAATGCCATAAATACAGTTATCAATACATGTTAGAAATCTACTTTATAAAATATAAAACATATCCATGAAATATCTTGCAGAATAATACTAATTGTCAAAGTCAAAAGTCATCCCTGCAAATCAACTTACTTCTCTCGAAGACGTTGACGGAAGAGCTTACCCAAATTTAAAGCATGTGCAAATCAGAAAAAGAATTCGTGCGTAGACGTACGCAGTGTTGTGTGAGTCAGAAGGTTACATGAAGATAATTCAGAGGATATTAAGGGGATATTTCCATGTTATACTTCCTATAACCTCCTTGTAATCTATCTGTAACCTCACTGTAACCTATAAATAAGTTCTGTGTTTGTCAGATATTTGTAGATTATAGAGAAGTTACAGAAGATGTAACACAGAAATACACTCTCAATACCCTCTAAATAACCTCTCTGTAATCTAATAACGCACGTACGCAATTTTTTTTTTCCTGCAAATCAAACTATTTCCTCCTCACTTCCATGACCACCATGAAGATCAAACTACCATGCCAGATCATAGTGCCTGTAAAGAATAACTTTATTAATACATGATGATTGCAGAAGAAATGCGAATTAATTAAATCCAACCAACAAAGCGGCGGCACCGGAATCACACAAGGGGACGGAGGAAGAAGAAGAAAGAAAAAAGAGGATTTTGATAATCATTCTGTTCCTGAATCGATTCAACTCTTAGTCTTAGATCCTAACCGGGTCTTGATCTTTTCAACTTCCTTTGTACCGATCTGAAACGCCTTAGTGAGCACATTATCGGGGACCGGCGGGGAGGAGGCAAAGAGCGCGGCGGCGACACCCTGCGTGCCAGGCAGCTGGCTATTAAAGGCGGCGATAACAGCGGCCGGCTTATCTCCATTGTTCTTCTGAAAATGAAGGAGGCCGCGCGGGAAGACGAAGTTCTCTCCCTGAGTTATGGTTTTGCTTACGAGCTTATTAGCGGTGGTGATGAAGCCCACATGGAGAGTGCCGTAGAGAACGAAGATGATTTCGGTGGCGCGGGGGTGTGTGTGCGGCGGATTCAGCCCTTTGGGAGCGTAGTCGATGCGTGACATTGAGACGCCGAGCGTGTTGAGTCCCGCAATTTTCTCGACGTTCGCCGCCGTTACGACGGACCCCAAGGTGTTGTTGGTGGCGGCCGGCTTTGCTAAACCGTTGAAGAAGAAGTCATCCGCCGTCACCGCCGCTGGGGGCTTGCAGACAAATCCGTTTACTTTGAGAGCTGCGATGATTGCAAAAAAGAGAACTTTTTAAGTAAGTTGAGTGATGGATGGAGTGAGAGAGTTATATTGATTACTGGAGTTGAGGTCGGCGACGCAGATATCTTGGAGGGAGTCGGGGTCAGCGCCGGAGGTGAGGGCTGCGGCGGCGGTGATGAGGAGGAAGAATGCTTTGGAGCTGATCGCCATGGGATTGTTCTTGAGTTTAGGGGTAAGGGGGGAAGGGAGGCTGATTTCTTTGGCGTGGGGGATGGGAGGGAGTTGGAGGAGGATGTGATGTGGGGAGGACTAGAAGAGGAGAAAAATAGGGCTTTGATTCAAAGGAAAGGTAGGGAGAAGAAGCCAAGAGGAAGGAGGATGGTTGAGTAGATTGATTGATTTCTGTTAGATTAATTGTTTTATTAAAAAGATGAAGGTAACTAATAGGCCACTTAACTAAACGATTTCGAGTTTAGGTGGGTCTGCTTAAAATCACATTAAAAAAAAATAATTTAAAATTTTAACTCATTTATTTCGTTCTGATATCAATTTGAGTTGAAATTTAAATTTTTGCTAATAATTAACAATCTTCAAATTAAAATCACTATTCACTATAAGTTTGTTAAAGATTAAATTTCAAGCCGTGCTGGGATAGACTCGAAAAAAATTCGATCAAAAATTTTGATTTATAATTCAGTTAGTTTGTTTTATTTGATCTTAGTCCGAGCAAAATTTGAATTAAATTTTAAGTGATTAATGAACATCGAGCTAAATTCACACTCTTAGGTAAGTAATCAAAATTAAAACATTGAAAGAAAAAATTGCATTTACACTTATCTCACAATGCTTATTTAACACTCTATATCTTAATAATCATTATTATTATTTTTTTCAAAGAGAAATATACCTTTTCGTGTATAAGTTTGATGTGTGCTAGAAAATTTGCGGCGGTATCGTCTTAGCGTTGTACGAAAATTCAGAGGAAAATCTTTTATTTACTCGCCTTGGAGGGGAGCCTTTAATTTGCTCGCTCTGAAAGAGTACATATGACAAGAAGATAAAAATAAAAAAAAAGTTTAGCCGCTCCTATTATGATTTATGCTTATTTTTCTTTTAACAATTTTACAATCATATCTACAAAAAAAAAAATAATAATAATAATAATTTAATCGCTCCAAATCTGTTGCCAAGTAGATCAAATCTTTTGCCAAGCTATTTCTTCATATTCAAAATTGCTAGTGAATCATCAATGGCCATCTCTTTGCCACTACACCCAATATAATGTTTATAAATAATCATTAGATAAACTCAAATTAAAGCTTGTCATATATTGTATAATGAAATCTCTCTCTCTCTCTCTCTCTCTCTCTCTCTCTCTCTCTCTCTGTTCTTTAGCTCTCTCTCTCTCTCTAGAAGGTAATCATCTAAAATAACTAAGACTAGTTAGTAATTTTCCTACTTATATAATCCCTAAGGAATGTCTTATAGGAGACTGTAATCTCTAATGTGTTAGAAAAGGCTTTGAATTTCTAAGTTGAGTACTTGAGCAAAAAAAATGAGGAACATAAGTTCTTGAGTTAGCAACTTCACAAACCCTTTATGTCTTCAATTAGATAGAGGATCTCTTGTAGATGACTTGTCCAAAAAATAGAAATATATAAGTACAATAATATTCTCTATAATAATAGGAGGATCATCAAAAGTTATACACTTAGTTTTCTTTTAAATATTATTTCATTATAAAGATTTATCCTAATAGTACAAATGAATAAATAATAACTCACAAAATAACAAAAAGTTTAATTGGGATGGACATCTTAGCTTTCGTTCACTTTTATATGAATACACTGACCATTATAATTTTTAATGAAATTTAAAACATCACATTAAAAGACTTCAAAAAATTCAGAATTTCAGCTTCATTCTACTTAGGGATTTTCATAAATATTGTAAATATTATAATACATAATCTAATATAATTTGTTGCATAACTTGGATTCTAAGGATACTCTATAGATACAAAAGATGCCTCCCACAATGTTTCAATTTATCCTAATAAGGTAGGTAGCTCCCAAGGCACAACACTTCATCTTATAAGGCTTCTTGTTCCCATCTTTTTAATAATATGTACAATTGCGACATCATTTGTAATAATTCAAACTCTAAATCATCAAGAAATTATTCATTTGAGTCTAATAGTCTCACAAGTTTATTCTCTTTAAGTTACTTTGTAAGGCTCACCCAACCTCAAAGTTATAAAACTCGATTATTGTAAACCTCAAAACTTCTAATGAAAATTCAACTATTGCATTAAAAGATGAATCAACGTTTTAGAGATCAACCTCATTCTACTTAAGAATTTCTTATGAAGTATTGTTAAAAGAGCGAAGAGGAAAAAGTTTGTTAACTCCCAACCTCACCATCTTCCTCTCCTTGTAGAGTTTACTATTCAAACAAGATTTTATGAGCAATTAAAAGCTTTGGGATCAATAGTTATATTCACTAGAAGGGAAAGGGCATAAATGGGTGCTTTAATTTTAACACATGGTTATCGAGATTTAAGTGTTGCTCGATGATTAATAAAACAAGCTTTGTTGTATTACAAGTGAAATGAAGTCGAGTTATCGGGAAGTAAATATGATACCATAGCAATAATGGCTTGATTAGGATGATATCCTTGAGATTTATGAATATTGTCAAGCGTAGTAACAGTCTCTCGAGGCAACTTGGTAGGTTTATAATTCAAAAGAACATTATAATCAAAGTGGAACTTTGACATATTGTTAGTCCAACATTATCTTGAGAAAATTAAACAATTGGTCAATCCCTCAAGAGTCCAAGCCGTTGACTTTGATTGGCATGTTGTTCAATTCAAGTTTATATACATTATCATCCAACAAGATGAGAAATTTAATTTTTCTTTGAGGCAAAATTTATGATAATCGCATATTATATTTTAATGCTTTTTACAATAAAAAATTTATGGCTTAATCCATATTCTTTTTTCCTTAAGAGAATGATCACATGTTCGAATCTGATTCGTAATTTTCTTAACTAAGTATTTGTTAGCTCGCTAAATAAAATTAGATTAGTAATTAAGCTCGCGATGTAAGATTAGATTTGTAATTAATCATATGTCCTCGTGATACTTTTTAAAATGATATTATTAATTTTCTTATGATAATCACGTGAACATGGTGGGCCTTCAGCTGGTGTTATTAGGTGGTTGGAGATTTAATATATATATATATATATATATATATATATATATATATATATATATATATATATATATATATATATATATATATATATATATAAAGATGAGAGTAAATAGTTCGCTGAAATAATTGGGTTGGATAACGGATGAAATTACTTGGAAACTGTGCTTTATAGGAGAATGAATGGAATTTATTTTAATGCTTGATGCCTCATCAACCTATTTTATCATTTTGCACGAATTTTAAAATATATTTTAAATATAAAATGTTTTAGATTCAAATTTAAGATCATCGAGAGCTCTGATTTCAATAAGTTTATAGCCATGTTGACCATCTTGAAAAGACGAACCAAATAAAACTAAAATTGGTCCAATCAGTGCCCCATCAAGTCATTAAAGCATACTTGGAGGCTTCGTGCAGTTAATTGAATGGTTAAATGAACTCCAAATTTGACATGCCTATAATCAATTCGAGCATTTCTTTAAGTGGAATTCAAGGAGCTCAAAATCATTTGCTTCCGAGGTCGCTAAGGCTATTAGATAATAAAAAAAATCATATGATCGTGTAAATTAACGTGAGTCATTTGATTGGGTGCTTAAGATGGTTATTCACTAATCGTGAAAAAGTTCCCCTCATTTGTGGCAAATAAACTAGACCCATACTCTTCACTTGAAATGGAGGGTGGAGAGGGGGTGAGAAAGGAGTTCATTTACAGTATTGTTCTGAACTAAATACCCGATGATAACTCTCAATCTTCGCAGCAGCCAACCTTTACTCACCGACCACCATCAACTGTTGTCGCCCTCCCCCCAGCTCACCTCCATCGGTGTACTTTATGGAAGAAGTATTTTGCGAAATAACTATTTTCGTTCATTTCTCTTTTTATTTTTAAAAGAGCCGTCAGTTTATCCATCATCGTATACGTCACATTTTTAAGTCTCTCTTCCAGATCATGTGAATGATCACGAGAAGAGAGGAACGCAAGTAGTAAGACATACGATAAAGGAGGACAAACAAGAGAAAGAAAACATGGAGAGCCTACGTGCGATCAACCTTGCAAGGACAAGTCAAGTATATCCGCCCAAATAAGATTAGGTGGAACCTTGAGCCAATATCTATGAAAAAATACCTACGTAAACTACCCGCAACCTTCTATTCGGGTGTGTTTTCATGTTCTGGGGTATAAAGTTCTCCCAAGGGAATGTATCCTACTTGGTTAATTGTATCTTGTGGGTTGCCAAAAAATACTCTTGATCAAAAGGAGTTTTGCTTATATTAATAATAACGACTAGCACAAGGTTAGTAAAGGACTATTATTTCAATTGAGAATGCTCCAAGGCTTTCAAAGCTTCCACTAAGCCATAGGGCAGAGTGAGTCTCTCACGATCCGACATTGGTAGCGGACTCATCAGCATATGGAGCTTACGAAATAACCAAGTCATCCAGTGGGGGATCCCAATCGTCAAAGCACATCTAGGCCATAAGGAAATAATATAAATCGACGTATCTTAAACGGGCGAAAGACCATCAGTAATCATGCCTTCAAGATGATACAAACAAAGTCAAAATGAGTGGCATGGCTCAAAGTGGGTGGTCAAAGGAATTGAGGAGTAATCCCTAGAAGGTAGATATAGTGCGGGTCAGGGTACCACGGACATGTCATCCCAAGCTACTAAGCTTAAGTCTACCTGATCGTGAAGGTAATCGACTCAACACGTCCAGAAATCCTTGGTCAGCAATCTGTGAATTGCGTCATCCATGGAGACCTCAATATCCTCAAATGAATGAAACTCTATCCTATGACTATCAGGTGAAGCTCCAACAGGTGGGATTTATACCCGACAAAGTAGCGAGGATGCCGATGGAAAAGAAAAGAAGGCGAGGTTCAACTACAAAACTGAAAAAGCTCCCAACAAAGACATACACTTCGTCTGGTTCGAGGAGCTTTCTAACAACCTAAGCGACTAGACAACCACCTAAATAGAAATCTATGCTGGAAAAATCAAGTTGAAAAAATATGAAAATTTCTCATCGGGATATGCAAAATGATGCAGTTATCTAGAGCGGCCCGTAGATATTGTTGAGACCTTATTAATAGGACTTGGGTGAAGATCATGTTATGCAACCCATTTTAAAATTTGCCCGAATGCCATGCATGCAAGAAAACTGTTTTTAAAAAATTCTGATAATTTTAATCATAAATTTTAGATTATCTCAATTATTTTTTATTAAGATTTTTCTTTATAAAAAAATTTATAGTTTTACGGTCCTAGATAGTCTAAATTGTATTTTTTTGAAGCATCCCAGATAAACTAGAAAGAAACATGGAAAATAGTCTGAGCATGCAAACATGTAAAAAAAGTAAGAGAACAAGCTAAATATGAAATAAAAAAACGATGATGTCACTTGGTCAGTGACATATCCCAGAAAATAAAAAAACGATCAGACCCCGCATAAGTACACGCCTAGTCCTAATTTTGTACATCAATAAGATTTAGGATTAAGGTACATGACACAAGCATGCTACGCCTGGTCCCAATCACTTGGTTCCGCCTATCTACGGCCTCAGAACCCATCTACGTACCTTTTTTTCTAATACAAACTCTTCCTAGGACTCTAAAAGGTACATAAGATAAAAAAAAGACTTGATATGCACGAAAATATTGTCAGCAGCAAAGCCAAACAAGCATGCAACATGTCTAGGTCATGCCTGGTGGGGGTGCTAAGCAGAGCTTGCAGAAAAGGGCCAGTAATAATCATTATGTTGCTCCTCCAATTACTGTACCTATGTGTGTGCTTATATTTAGCATGACCCCCTATAGAAGACTATCCTAATATACTACCATGCATATCAAAATAGACACGCACAAGAACATCAAGAAACACAAAATTGACGCATGGCCAAAACAAACAATCCAGCAAAGAACATTAGTCAGAGGCATCAAAAATACTACAAAACACCCTAGTCTTATTCTAGCACACCATCTAATGAGAAGTGTTCTAACCAGCATCAAAGTGCACATGGTAAAGTCTCTAGGTACTGTCAGTCGACGTTTGGAATTTCATCGGTTGCTTTGAAAATAGTTTAATTTAATACACATATAATTTTAATTTTGAAAAGTAGTGTTTTAATTTTGAAAAATAAGACAAAAAAGATATCATATATTTAATAATTTAAATAATCGAGCGCAAAACCATAAGTAATACATCATTCTAATGTCAGTCAAAATTTGGTCAGTCGCTTTAAAAATAATTTAATTTTAATTTAATATACACATGTAATTTTGATTGTGAAAATAATGTTTTAATTTTTGAAATAAATGAGACCAAATAGATCTCATATATTTAATAGTTTAGATAACTGAGCACAATAGCTCAAACGATATGCTATCTCAAAAGATAAGTACACCACTTGATAGTAAGCCTACTCATTTAAATTAGGAAATTTATGACTCTATTTCGGTCTGCTAACCTTTTATGTGTGACCGCCAAGTTACCTATCTAATGTAAATATTAGATAGGGTTTATTTTATATAGGTTCTTAATTTCTTATAGAGGGAAGCCCTATAATTAATTATATCTCAAATGACCGAAGCTACTTAAGAAAACTCTCGATTAAGATCAGTTGTTTCATCTTCAAGAATTCGAAGTTTAGGTTTTCAATGTTTGACACAGAAATGTCAAAAGAAAGTGGCTCAAGTAGAAACAGTTATTTTTAGAGTCCAAAAAGGAAAAAGTTGGAAATGTCACAGATTCTGAGGCAGATCTCAACAACATCAAACTTATGCATGACTCTTGGTCTCTAGTTTCTCCTCCTCAAAAAAAAATGATCAAACATAAATATATTGATATTTTATAAATTTCAATTTACACTTTCTGTTGGATTTATGTGATCTTCATTCAGGCATGACGTGTATGGTGTGAAATCAAACTTATTCTTGTTATTCATAGATTGGATCAGTTAGACTTTAGTAGTTATAGTTTGGAACTGCATTTTATCATTCTAAAATTGGTGGGAAAATGTCTTTTCTATCTTATAAATTTGTATTCAACTTAATCATGACACTGTTAACTACTACATGAAGTAGTTTGGATGTCCCTTGAGGTGGCATTGAGTCAAGTTTGAGTGAGTTACATATGATTCAAACTCGAAAACTTTAGTTTAACTAAACTCAAACTCAAAGTTCATTTTAGTTGAGCAAACAAGACTCAATCTAATTTGATTTCAAACCAATTGATATATTTTTTTTCTATAATCTATTGTTATTGTTTTTATTTTTTTAGGTTTTCCTAAATTGTAGGGTCTTGTTATAACATATTTTCAACCAAAAGAATTGAGAACTAGATTAAGAGCTTATGTATTAACAATCTACTTGTATAATCGTAAAGTGATTATCCAAGTCACCACTACTCGAACGATCAACGTTATTTTGAATCCAACAGCTTTACAGAGTTTACCACCCAGTAGAAACTGCCCCAGAGAAGAAAACAAACCATGGTCAAGCGCCTGAGATTGAGTGGCAAAAGTATAGCACTCGAGGGCGAGTAACTGAGGTTGAGCACCCAAAGCCAAGTAATTAGAGCAATGCATTGGAACCATATTAGAGGAAAGCGGGCATTCAATGATGGGTAACCGAAGTCGAGTACTAGAGGCCAAATGGCTTGAAGTCTATTATCCAGCGTTGGTTGTTGCATGCTCCACATCCGAGTGATTCAATCAAAAGTCAATTTTCAAAACATGAAAGGCCAAAAGTCTTGGAAACCACATCGGGATAGGCCCAAAAGCTTTATTTTCTCATAATACCGGTCATTATAATAGAATAGATTAAATATAATAGAAGGCTTTGAGAAATTTGACTCCATAAAAGGGATCTTCTATACAAGTGCTTCCTTTATGATCTCTTTCTTCTTCTCTTTCATTTTTATAATTCCTCATAGATACCCTCTCTCTCTTTCCTTAGTCTACACTCTACCATTTAGGTGGGATTCAAGAAAAAAATCTGTGTTCAACACTATTCATGATAGATTTATAATTATCATCATTCTTAATCATAACATTTCACAAATCAACATAATGCCCACAAACATAGTATGGAACTCACTTTATCATCCTCTACAAATAAATCATTATGAATTGATTAAATATCTCCTCGGATTGTGGAGCCAAATAATTCAATTTTTTGAGTGAAACACAAAACAGATAACAAAATTTAGTTTAGTTATTTTTTTGATTTAATGGTAGTTATTGAATAATTTGTGTTCAGTCATTTCAGAAATGTCTACGTCGAGAGCCTAAATGCTGATTTTGTTTAAGATTTACTCCTTAGTTTCGCTGTTTCGGATAGCTTTATTATAATTAAACTATTTGTCCATTTCATAAAATTAACCCAAGTTATATGCGAGGGGATACAAATGTGTGAAGTTACATGTTTGCTCCTACTTTAATGAGTGTATTACGTGACATTTTAGATATTTTATATGTATGGGCCTATGGTTCGACTACTCTCTGACTCGGTCGAAGTAAGATTTGCTCATTCGATTATGTTGAGTTAATGTTGTCAGTCGGCCTTCAATTGACTTCAGGTTGGCAGGATCGGCTTTGATCGGCTCATCTAGTTTGACGTTCAATCGTCGACCCTAGTGCGGAGCCCATATTGGTTGGGCAAGGTTATACTATCGAGCAAAGAGTGAATCGTCGTAACCCAATATGTAACTCGCTCCCCAACAAGGAGAGATATAAGAATGATTTAGATTTCTTGTGACATAATTTTCTCTTGATCCCTGATAAGAAAACTCTGGGTTGTCTGTGGGATGAATGATGGTGTTGAGGAGTTGATGGGTTTTTCCTCAAGTCTGGTCTACCGAAAGACTAATTGATGAAAGGGCTTTGTTATGGTGGTTGGCTTGCATGCCTATCTGTCCTGCCTTAGTCCGATAGGTTTGGGCTCGGACCCAATCCATCTTTTAATCTTTTGTCTTGTAGACTCTGGCTTAGATGATTGTATCAAGTCTGCTTTGGCTTTAGTTTTGATCAGACTACTACGACCAGTTAGATAAGTGAATTTTCTGTTCTTGTGCTATTGAGATCTTCTTAGTTGTACTTTTCTCTTTTTGATCATAGAAAGACGTCTTTTCGTTGTTACAAAACCGTGGCATTTACACGAAACTTTTGAAGTGATTAAAATTGTTGCTAACCTTTGAAAGAAACCTTATCTTTTAGCAGTCTATCTTATCCATATATGATATATCTCTCAGATTTTTATATAACATTAAATAGTAAACCTTTAATACAGTTGATGAGACTTCACAATTGAAAACCCTTTCCCCATTAATCAAAATCTTTCAGGAGTACCAGGTGCGTTTTCCATGGATCCACCTCATCCATTATGTGAAACAGAGATGGAGAGAAAGAGAGATTTTTTATTAATGGCTGTTCAGAGAACCTAAGCCAAAATTACACTGAAAACTTCAATAAAAATTTGTAAATTCTTATTAAATAAATTGATTCACGCTAAAGTTAAGTCATTTTTATGAGAATTGATAAATTTTTTTAAAATTTTAATCAATCAAATTAATTAACATATAATAACGAACTGATTACTCAACCATCCTCTTCATCCCCCACCTTTCTTCGTTTAAAAATCCTACTTTTCTGCTCTCCCCCATCCCCCCATCCCCCACGCCAAAGGAATCAGCCTCCCTTCCCTCTAAACTCAAAACAATCCCATGGCGATCAGCTCCAAAGCATTCTTCCTCCTCATCACAGCCGCCGCAGCCCTCACCTCCGCCGCCGACCCCGACTCCCTCCAAGACATCTGCGTCGCCGACCTCAACTCCAGTAATCAATACAACTCTCTCACTCCATCCATCACTCAACTTACTTAAAAAGTTCTCTTTTTTGCAATCATCGCAGCTCTCAAAGTAAACGGATTCGCCTGCAAGCCCCCCGCGGCAGTGACGGCGGATGACTTCTTCTTCAACGGTTTAGCAATTCCGGCCGCCACAAACAACACCTTGGGGTCCGTCGTAACGGCGGCGAACGTCGAGAAAATTGCGGGACTCAACACGCTCGGCGTTTCAATGTCACGCATCGACTACGCTCCCAAAGGGCTGAATCCGCCGCACACACACCCCCGCGCCACCGAAATCATCTTCGTTCTCTACGGGACTCTCCATGTGGGCTTCATCACCACCGCTAACAAGCTCGTAACCAAAACCATAACTCAGGGAGAGAACTTCGTCTTCCCGCGCGGCCTCCTTCATTTTCAGAAGAACAATGGGGATAAGCCGGCCGCTGTTATCGCCGCCTTTAACAGCCAGCTGCCTGGCACGCAGGGTGCCGCCGCCGCGCTCTTTGCCTCCTCGCCGCCGGTACCCGATAATGTGCTCGCTAAAGCGTTTCAGATCGGCAGAAAGGAAGTTGAAAAGATCAAGACCCGGTTAGGATCTAAGACTAAGATTTGAGTTGACTCGGGAACAGAGTGATTGTAAAAATCTTCTTTTTCTAAAATTTTAATTCAACTTATTGCGTACCGTCATCTTTATGAAGAAAATGCAAAATTAATAAATTTATTTTATCATCACGGCTAAATGTTTACACCGGCCGAACGCAATCTTCGCTCAGTTCTGTTCGGTCCATTAAAGCACGTTAGTTTTTGTGGTCGGCTCATTTATATTTCAAACATAAAAAATATATTTGTATTCGCCTTGTTTGATTAACGAGTCAAGTAAAAGGTTTTCGCGAATAAATAATCATTTTGACAATCCTAATCACACAAGCGTATGAAGTTAAAGATTTAGGCAAGATCTAAATCTTATTATTATTTATGTTAAAACATCATTTAAATATAATTTAATATATTTTTATTTTATTTTTTTAATTAATAATTTTAAATGATTATAAATCACTGCAGTCTTATAGTCATTTAATTTTTTTATAAATACTACTCATAAATATATATATATATATATATATATATATATATATATATATATATATATAACTAATGAATAATTTTTCGAGCTAAAATAAGTCGAGACGAGCGAAGCGAAATTTTTGTTCATATTTTCGTACTCGTTTATATATCAAAAAAAAAAAAAATTATGTTCAGCTTGTTAACTTAGCGAATGAATCAAACACAAACTTCTTAACAAATCAAATATGAGTTGTTCATGAACAGCAATTCAATTTGACAGCGCTGATCACAGTTCCAATCTGATAAATTTGAATTTATCGAATTTCATAAATTCTAATTAACGTAAAATAAGTAGCGCCGTAATCTATCTGGCTTGATAGCGTCGCGTTTAACGGTGACGTTGGAAGGGATGAGGAAATAGGCAGCGAGAGGAAATATGTTAATGTGCAGGGATGAGAATTTGACTTTTGGAAACGCGATTGTTTCATCGCGGCGCCAACGCGCGGCTTGAGAAGCCACATTTATTAGGCACGCGTCATTTTAATTGTGTCCACATGTGGTACTTGTTAGCTTAATGCTGACAGATGTAATTTTTTTTTCTAGAAGGCCAAAAATTTTATAATTTATTATTTAGTTTTTTTTTTCAAAATATATGGTGACAGTTGGGGCATTTACATTCATACCAGCCAAATCTTATATTTTACATATATAACCCTTAAAGTTTCATTATTATTATTATTATTTTCTTATCACATAAATGATATCATTATTTTTAACTTTCAAAAAGTGCATATTACTTTTTCGTGCGTAAGTAAGGTGACATATAATAAAAATTTAAACTTTAGTTGTTAGATAGTAAATTCATATATATATATATATATATATATATATATATATATATGGGGAAAATCTTGAAAATATCACGAGTACTGACTCGCTCAAAATAATTCACTGTATGTTTATAAGTATAATTGTACATCTTTCCCTTGGGACAGAGAGAACGAGATCATAAACTTACAGTGAAAATTATACTTGTTTTATATAGCTAAGAAAATATAAGTTTAAATAAATCGAACAACAAACATAGTCTAGTTACAACAATATCAAGCAACGGTCGTCGATAGATGTGGTCGGTGGCGACAGCTAGTGATGGCGGGCAGTGGACGATTGCGGTCTGTATATGTAAGTCGATGATCGACAGTGTCAGCCTAGTATGAAAATAAGTGGTTTCTTGTCATATCTTATATACAGAACATGCTAAAAAATTCCACTCCTATTATCTTGCTCCCCATGTGAAGAAAGAAGTTTCTATTTACAGTTTTTTGTGGAGAGTTGTTTTGATCTTTTGGGGCATAACTTCATAAAATCATCTAATCGGACAATCTATATTGATCACTTTTAAGAATATCAGTGTCTTAATAAACTCAGAATTGAGCGATCCTAGGGTCTTAGATTTCTCTCATCAGACATTCATTTCGTTTATAAAGAAGTCAAATTTGGAGTTCATTTGATCATTAAATTGATGATCCAAAGCATCCAACTGTGCTTCAACAGCTTGATTTGGGCTTGATTGGACCCGGATTAAACCAATTTTAGAGTCGTTTCATTTGTCTTCCCAGGTCTCTCTCTTTGTTTTGGTTACCAAGTGAACTTAAAATTTAAAGAATTCTTATCAAAATATATTGAGATTCGTGCTTGATTTTGACACATCAATTAATATTAGAAATATGAAATGTGGGATGAAATATTATTATATCAAAATTAATTTTCATTTCAGGATAGGAATGGGTTGGATATTAGTTTAATAAGAGGCGCTGAGCAGCATGAGGAATCACTTTTAACTTAAATAAGCTTTGCCACATTCCTCTCATCATCTTAAAAGCTTCAAAGCCATCGAATTCCATTAAAATAATAAATAGTTCACGGGCAGGTTCCTTTTATTTATTTATTATTTGGGCCATTTACATACATGCCACCTACTTCTTATGCATTTACATTTATTGATACGACAACAACAAATTCTCATCATGAGGCACGGATCTTGAAGCATGACACGAATCTCGATGCAATCTTTTAAGAAGAAACATTCAAATCTTGATAAAAAATCATCCAGAGCTCCGATTTCAACAAACTTATAGTCAAACTGAACGGCTCGATGAAACAGACCCAATGCTATCAAAATAGTCAAATCCGAGTCAAATCAAGCCCAGATCAAGTCAATTAACCACTTTTAGAAGACTTATGGACACCGTGGAAGGTCAAATGGATGCCGAAATTAGCAAGTTCATACTCGAATCGAGCGTCTCAACAAGACGAATCCAACGAGCCCAAGATCACTCAATTCCGACATCGTTAAAGCCATCAAATGCCCCTTAAACGCCGTCAGATCGAGGGGAGTCTTCTGAACCGTCCGATCGAAATGGTTGCATTAATTGCACCCAGAAGCCTATAAATAGACCCCAACTCTCACATGAGGGGGGGACCAAAAGAGAGAGTCTGAAGACTTTAGAAGAAGAACCAGCTCTGCATCCTCGCCGACCGCCGTCGACCACCACCGATAGCCGTCGACCACCGCTGAAGGTCGTGTACCACTGCCGATCGCCGTGGACCACCGTCGATCGTCGACCACTACCATCATCCATATACCGTCAGTCGACGTTGTAATCTATATCATATAATTACCCTTTCCGTCTGTGGGACGAGGGATTTCTGTAAACGTAAATCAATAGTGGATTCTCGCAACTGGGTCAGGCCCCGTGGTTTTTCCCTTTACGGGTTTTCCACGTAAAAACTTCTGGAGTCACTGCTTGTTCTCTTTTCATCTGTGTGCGTGCTGAAATCTCGTACAAAGCTAAGATGATAATTTGTTACTCTACCGTCGCGAATTTTCTAGCACGCATCAGTTTGGCGCCGTCTGTGGGAAACTCTCATTTCCATCACTGAAGTACTTGTTCAATTTTCCTACATGGAAAACGAGTAACAATATTCGGGACAACGGAGCGGCTCGCTCCAACACCCATCGTTCCGGAATCGTCACGTAGTCAAGGGCGATATGTTTCTTCATCTTCCCGTCCCGGAACACGCTATCCCGCCAACGAGGGGTTTCGAGTCCTTCATGGAAGAACGCATGCGAAGAATGGAAGAAGCTCAACTGCAAATCTTACAATTTTTACGTAGGACCCAACAACCATCGATGAATGAAAATCGTCCACCATTGAATCAGCGTCCTATGAGAAACATGCCCGGAAGAAGTCGTACCAACCCCCCTCCCCAAGAAGGAACACTTCCCGTACCAGGTCGTGATGCTGAACTCTTAGACACTGCAAGTTCCACCCATCCATCTCATACAGTTCACCTAACACCGCCACATCTCGCTACCATTCCAAATGATGTCATCCGTAACGAATTACGTCGCCTCGTCCGAGATGAGTTCCCCATTGAGAAAAAGGATCGCTTCCACACTCATCATAACATCAATGAATCTTCTCCCTTAGCGAATGCAGTCCTCCAACACCCCATTCCAACTGGCTTCGAGTCGTCGAACATTGACGCATATGAAGGGATAACTGATCCCTATGAACATATTGATCATTATAGAACCATCATGCACATTCAACGTGCCTCTAACGCGCTTCTATGTCAAGTGTTCCCTGCTACTCTTAAAGGACAAGCTCGGACCTGGTTTTACTCTCTGCCGGGGGGCATTGTAAACACTTTTAACGAGCTTGCCAAACTATTTGTGGAACAGTTCATAGCAAATCGAAGGATCATCAAGGATTCATCTCATCTCTCAGGAATTCGTCGAAGTGAAGGAGAATCACTCAAAGACTACTTCCGCGTGTTTTCTACCGAAGCCCGTCAAATTACGAGGAGTAGATCCGGAGTTGCTTAGGGAGTCTTTCTTGGGGGATTCCGCCCGGGACCCTTCTACTCATCACTTATGCGAGAGACAGGTTCATTCTTATGCCGACCTTGTGCACTCGTGTTGAGGCACAAATCTCTGCAGATGAGGCCATCATTGCTCACAAGGAACAATTTGAGCGATTGGGGGGCAAGCGTAAGAATAACGTTGAGGATACCAAAATTTCACAGAAAAAAAGTTTAAACCACAGGGGAATCATGAGCAACGATCAGAAAAAGAATACACGCCACTCAACACGTCTCGTGTTAACATCTTAATGGCCATCAAGGATGAAGATATTGTCAAGTGGCCAAAGCCATTAAGAAATCCAAATGGTGGAGACCGAGTCTCAATATTGTCATTTCCATCGTGCAAAGGGACATTCAACAGAAAAATGTTTTCAATTAAAGGAAGAAATTGAACGTCTGATACGCCAAGGACATCTGGGTCGCTACTTACAAGAACAATGTGAGGGAAACCATAACAGAATCGTTGGAATTATCGAATGAGAAGTATACTTCCAACTCATCTTATCTGAGTAAAAACTGGCTTATAAACTCTTAATTTTAACAAAATCTTCATGTGGTTTTAAAATTTCATTTCATTTAAATTTTTTTAATTTTCTCATGAAAGAATTTTGTGTAGAAAGTCCTCTTGATGAAAAGAGGTGCTATACCCCTAGAAGTCGAGCCCAAGAGGCAAGACTCGACGGGAAGATACGGTACTCCTAAAAGTCAAGCCCAAGAGGCAAGACTCGATGAGATGCTACCATGCCCCGGAAGACGAGCCCAAGAGGCAAGTCTCGATCCGAAGCTAGTAGTGAACGGGGTCATCACTAGAAAGATTCCACGAGAGCGAGTGGTTGACAAAGCCTCCACTCAAAAACCTCGAAGGCTACAAGCCTCGGAAGGCACGGGTATGCTCAAAGACCTCAGAAGGCTACAAGCCTCAGAAGGCACAGGTACACTCAAAAACCTCAGCAGGCTACAAGCCTCAAAAGGTGCAGGTACACTCAAAGACCTCAGAAGGCTACAAGCCTCAGAAGGCACAGGTACACTCAAAGACCTCAGAAGGCTACAAGCCTCAGAAGGCACAGGTACACTCAAAAACCTCAGCAGGCTACAAGCCTCAAAAGGTGCAGGTACACTCAAAGACCTCAGAAGGCTACGAGCCTCAGAAGATACCAGTTCAAGCTCCTTTAAGGCATAAGTCTGAGAGGGCACAATCTCAAAAAACATGAACCACAAAAAAACTTTCGTTTGATTGAGAAGCCACAACCGTGGAAAACGCAAAGAAATACATTGTCATCATCTACAAATGCCACATCAGATGATTAAAAATGTTACAAATATCAACATATAATTGCACAAGGGCCACAACAAATCCACTCATCTTCGAGTAAAGTCAACATCGCCTCCCCAAAACTCTAGTACTTCTGATAATCATTGGGAGAACACCGTATATCATCGTTACCACATAAGCAAGAAATCTTCCCCTGAAAGCGCGACGGGAAAAATACAAGCATCTTTTCATCACCTTTATAACGTGCAAGAGTGACACGAAATCTCCTCCAGAATACGCAGCATCAAGTACACGATCTGCAACACTCCGCCACAATGCGTCACCGCAATACATCACCCCGCCTTGACGCCCCGCCGCAATGCGACATTCTGTGGCAACACGTCGCTGAAACGGCACGCCGCAACGAGCCACAGCTACACGTTGTTGTATTAAGCCACGCCACCTCGACGCGCCTTCGCAACACTCCGCCGCGACGTTTCATCGCAACGCGTCGCCCCAACGCATCACTACGATGCATCATCGTGACGCACCACTGCAATGCGACACGGCCCGCAGCAACGCGTCGCCCTAACGCCTCATTGCAACGTTCTGCGCCACCGCGCCACCGCCACATGTCGCTGTGTTGTGTCGCTCCGACATGTCGGCTAATTTTTCCTTATTTATTTTGAAAATAAAATTTGAAAATTTAGATTTAATGTAATATGTAAAGTATTTTATTTTGATTTTGAAAATGGTGATATATTATTTTATTTTGAAAATAACGAGACCAGATAGATCTCATGTCAAATAGTTTAAATAGTTGAGCACGATACCACAAGTGACACATCATCCCAAAAGATGAGCGTACCATTTGTTAGTAGAGCTTAACTATCTAAACTTAAAAGTTTATGACTCTATTTTGGTCCGCGTATTTTATAGCTGACAAATTCCCCTGTCTAATGCACGGATTAGGCGGGGTTTAGATTAATCCGGGTTCCTAATTCCCTATGAGGCGAGCCCTATAGTTAATTACATCTTAAGCAACCGAAGTCACCTAAGAAAACTCTCGATAAGGATCATAGGCTTCGTCTTCAAGAATTTCAACGTTCAAGTTTCCAAGATTGCTTGTAGGAGAATCAAAGGGAATGGTTCAATGTGGAACAGTTATTTTCGGAATCCAAAGGTATGAAAAGTAGGAGATGTCGAAGATACTGAAGGAGCTTCAATGACATCTCAAACTAACCTATGATTGGGCTTGACATCTTTGAAAGTGAAGTTATATTTTATGTTTCAATCTTGTAAATTATTTAGATATTGGGGGCTTATGTTTGCACATCATATGCAAATAACCCAAAGAAATAGGAGGATTTATGTCGTGTCAAACGACTACCTCGGAATCCTAAACGGTTTAGGACTTGTATCGTACGATATACGATCGTACTTAGTCCTAAAAGATAGTGTGAGGGTTTATGTCATATCAAACGACGACCTCAACGTCCTATAGATGTTATTTAAATCTACGGAAATCCGATCGAAGATCCTTCATTCGTCCTCTGTCGTCTCGTCTCGAGAAAGAGTAAAGATAGGAGAAAAAGAGAAAAAAACCATGCCTCGAACGGCCTATCCTAAGGGCATATATAAGGGAAAATGTGTGTAAAGAAAAGAAAAACAAACATGCCCTAAAGGGCCTATCCTGAGGGCAAGTATAGGTATGCAAAAGAAGCAATAATCAAAATAAACATGTGTAATAAAAAGAAACTAACCATGCCCTAGATGGCACTATCCTAAGGGCAAGCATAAAAGAAAAGTATGAATACAGGTAAGTATATATACAAAAGTAAAGAAATGCATGTAATAAAGAAAGTAAATAAACTGTACAATTAAAAAAATGTGTACCTGGCCAACTCCGTCGATGTCTCGGAAGCAAGCTAATAGCTACAAGCAACTATACAATCAAGTTTAGCCATAAACATATAAAATGTCAAAGTGGGGGAATAAGAATTCTATTTGAGGATAGGCTCAGTCTATAGACTTCTTTTTTTTATCCCGATCCCACAGGCAACCCGAAGTACTGAAGTCTGTATCAATCTCAATTAAAGTCACCAGCAAATCACCTTAGAATAGGCTAGCCTAATCCCTACCACTTAATTAGTGAATGAACCAGTTTTGTAGTATCTGAATTCTTTACCAGTGAAGTATCTGATGCGTTGTAGTATCTGTTCTGTGATGTGCAAGGTGTGTTAACTGGTGTATAGTCTATAGTGTGTAGTAGGGTAATGTGTAATAGTGGTAATGTGTAGTGCATAAGGTGTAATGTGTAGTGTGTGTGATATTTAATATGTGATGTGTATGTATAACATTTAATATGTGGTGTTTGTGTGTGATATTTAATGTGTAGGGTGTGCATGATAAGTTTGATAATTATATGTGTTGTGTTCGATGCGATGTATTTGATATGTCGTGTTTGGTTTGATATACTAAATGTGTTATGTATGATGTGCTATATGTAGTATTTGTGTGTGATATTTAATATGTTGTATGTGTTTGATGTGATATGTATTTGTTATGATATATGTATGAGGTGATATGCATTGTGCTATGTATGTGATGTGATATGTGTTATGCTATGTGTGTGAGGTGATATGTGTTGCACTATGTGTGTAATATGATATGTGTTAGCACTACGTGTGTGACATTTGATTTGATGTGTTGGTGTAGCATCCGTTATCGTATGGGTGCAGTGTAGTATTATCGTGCAAGTGCAATGTAGTATCTGTCGTGCAAGCGAGGTGTTTATTGTGGTACGGGTGCGGTGTAGTATCTTGTTATTAAGTATCCGTTATCGTATCGGTGTGATATCCGACATCGTAGTATCCGTTTATCGGTTCACGGATTTTTAAAAGTAGGGATTAGAACTACCTAACTCAAGGTGAGATGGGCATCTAATATCGAGTATTGATTTTTTATTTGTCTCGGCTATAAAGCACGATTATTCGAGTGTGCATCATTGCCTGTACCCCGCATGTCCGACTTATCCACCTACTTTGAAATTTCATATGTTGATCAATGACAAAGTTTTGTAAAATACTACAATCCATAATAAAGGAAGCCAGCATGTCTCCAATATATATCATTCCAACTAACTAAAGTGAAGGGTAGTTTGTTGAAACATTCCTTTTAATTTAGCCTCAAGTAAGCTATTCCAACATCAACTCACAAATCTCCAAAATTTTGTTTCAAAAACAAGTTAAGGCAAAGGGCATCTCGAAATTCCCCAATACATAGCTCCAGCAAATTATAACAAAGAAAGTTTCAAAGTTTCATAATTTAAATTTATCAAATCAGCTTAAATAAAATCCCAATATCATGAAACCCGAAAGGGTTTAATTAAATAAGTTGAAGTAAGAGAGAGATTCAAAATCTTATATCTCAAATAAATTGATTTCAATTTCTCAAATATGCAATCCCAAGCAATGTTCAAGCAAATGTCAAAGTATATAGGAAATGATAAGTTTCAATTTTTCATAAGCCAAATCAAGTTTACCAAAGCCCGCAAATTAAATTCAAGCTATATGCAGCCTTCTCATGTATAAAAGGAAATTAAGATTCAGGGTGTTAGATATGTGAACACATAAAGATTGAATGAAATTCTCCACCGATTTTTTTTGCTTTAAATTCGAATTAAGCCAATTGATCAATTCCATTGGGATAAGAACATGCAACAATTTGATCAGGTCCAACTAATAATGCCTAAATAGTACTTATGATAGACATGAAAATTCAAAATAGAGTGTTGAGAAAATTGGAACGAAACTGCACATAAATGGACATCACATCCATCATAATTATTTTTCTCAAATAATATTCCTAAAACTTGATATCATTTATACAGAACAGAGATATAGAGATATAGAAAAGCCAATGGAAAATTTCATATGGGTAATAAACAAACGGCGTTGAGCACCTTACATGAACCATCAAGAGAAAAGGAAGCCAGGAGGCCTCATAGAAATGTATCAAACAATTGTACTAAGCTCTTCGATTCTTATATATTCTCACATCACATAAACTTTTCTTTTCATATTTCCACCAACTAAATTTTCATACCACATCAAAATATCACCAAAAAAAATTTCTATGCATGAGTTAAGTGGTATGTATGTAAAAGATAATGAAGTCTCGGCTATTGGATATGTGAATACATAGGAATTGATATATCTTCTTCTCCCAAATGTCGAGATGACTATAATACGAGATAACAATGATTTGCACAAGTTTACACATAAATATGAAGGGTCATTGCCAAATTCTCTCAAAAAAAAAAAATAGGAATATTTGAAGAAGTTTTAAACATATTTAGTCCGTTGTTCTAGCAGCGAGGATTCGAGCATCACTTAATAGGTGTTCCATGAATATCGATGTTCAAGCAAGACAAGAAGATGTAAATCTTGATTTCAATTAAAATAATGGGGATTAAAGAAAGACCAAGTAATTGCGATCTCTTTATTCAAATTTTAATTAAGAGAGGCCAATAGAAAATAAAATAAGATCACATAACTTCATTTCATTCCTTCCGCTTTTCTTTTTCTTTTTTACCAATCGAAAAGAATCTGACAGGAAATTCTCTTTATAAACAATGAATAAAATAATTAACAGCTAGTAATGAGTTTCATCTTTCGAAGAACAAATGTTAATAACCAATAAGCAGAGAATATCACTCAAATTTATGAAAGGAAATTTATAAGCCTTGAAGTAAATGAAATAAAATTTCTTTTAGCTTAGTTGGAAATCTGACCCGAGAAAGAAAAAAATATGGGGATGATTTAATAACAATCTTGATAATGAAAAGTTGTGAGAAATTCGTAGAGAATAACATCTCACATATGTGCAACAATAAATAAAGCAAGAAAAGCAAGATCCCTCTAAGCAACATTCGTTTATAATAAAAAAACCTTAACACAGATTTTATCCAATTTTGTTATGAATCCATATCTTAAAGTTTCTTGAAGGTGAAATGTAAGAATCCGATTAAGGTTTACGGCGATTTGATCGAAGAAGGAAGAATATCCCCTTGATAAAGGAGGAAGAAGACTTACAACTCGCGATTAAAGGCGGAAGAAGCTCCTTGCTCGATTCGAAGAACCGAAGAGATCTCGCGAATAGAGGAGAAGAGGAAGTGCGGCTCGAAGAGGAGAGCAGCAGCTAGGGCTAGAGCCTCGAGCAAGAAGAAGAAGAAGAAGGTCGGCCAAGAGAGGAGGAGGAGGCGTTGCGTCGTCTAGGACTTCCTCTCCTTTTTCGCGTGGGGGCGCCGAATGAAAAAAAATTTCGGGCCGATGGGGTTAGGGCACGGGAAGGAGAGGTTTAAATAGGGGAGAAATTCCTTTTTTTTTTTTTTTTTTAATTGCATGCATCAATTTCCGTGCAATTTGCTCGTGCACGAACACTAGCAAAATGGGTATCCTACCTAGCTAAAATCGACGTTCGGACGCATCGGCGCAGATCCGTTTCGTCATCCGGGGCCGTTCGGACAAGTTCGCCGACGGTCGCATCAATTTAAATTAAATTTGCGCAACGTGGCAAAATCGAATTTATTTTGACCCGACCGAGCCACTTATCGAACAAATTAACGACCGGCTTTCGCCTAAGCGAGAACCATAGCCAAGCATATTGCTCTGCGCAAAAGTCAAACGTCGCACGCAGTGGGGTCCACCTAT
The DNA here is from genome assembly GCA_022702705.1 of Papilionanthe hookeriana x Papilionanthe teres. Taxonomy (NCBI): domain Eukaryota; kingdom Viridiplantae; phylum Streptophyta; class Magnoliopsida; order Asparagales; family Orchidaceae; genus Papilionanthe; species Papilionanthe hookeriana x Papilionanthe teres. The sequence continues at coordinate 31,128,268 of CM040433.1, read as the reverse complement.
GGCTTTCAAATCCCTATAGAACTCAACAAGAGTTTCAATACGCTCGGCTTTTAATCGACTCAACTGAGTGTCGAGGATTTAGAACCGTCCATATGAAACTTAAAGGAGTAAGGAAATCGCTCGAATTTCTAAATACGGTGGCTCTGATCTAGCCTCTAAGAGAGTCCAAAATAAGGAAATCCTAAAGCTAGATCCTAGGATCTAAGGAGGAGGAAATGAAAGACCTCAAAAATGAGGTCAACACGACACGCCGCCGTAAAACTCTGCTGCGACGCGCCACCGCAAAGCCCTGCCGCGTTGCCCCGTCGTGAGGCTTCGTCGCAATGCCCCGTCGTGAGGCTTCGTCGCCGCAACGGTTTGCCGCAACACTTTGCCGGAACACTTCGCCGCAACGGTTTGTCGCAACACTTTGCCGGAACACTCTGCACCGCAACACTTTTCTGCAACTCTTCGCCGCAATTCTTCGCCGCAACTCTTCGCCGCAACTCTTCGCCGCAACTATTTGCTTATATGCAAATCTTCTTCGCAACATGAGATGTCTTTCTCCTTCTCCTCACTTGTGGTTTTTCCCCTCATCCATGGCCTCTATTTATAGCACGAGATGAGCAGAAACATTTAAAAATAATAATAATAATAACTTTTCATTTCATATTCCTTTGATCTTTCAAATTCCACATTTATAACATGGAATCAATTGGAATCATTAAATGAAAAACTTTTTATTTCATATTTTTTTATTTTTCAAATTCTAAATGTATGACAAATAAATTAATTGGAATCATATATAAAAATAATAATATAAAAAAATAATAATAATAAATAAAAACTTTTCATTTTTGACCCTTCAAATTCTGCATTTATATTTGAAATTAATTAAAATCTTAAATACAAAAACAACTTTTCACATTCTTTATTTTAATCCTTTCATACTCTCTATTTCAATACATATAACTATATAAATATAACATGTTATATATTGTAACTTCTTTAACTTTTATTGGCTAATAAAAAAGATTTTAATCTTCCCCTTGGAGAGGATCGAACTCCACCCCTCCCAGCTCCAAACAAGGGACGCAGCCACTTAGCTAAGCTGATTTTCTTGCATGAGAAACGGCTTTATATTATACTAATATTGAATATGGCTGATTATATATATATATATATATATATATATATATATATATATATATATTTATGAAGTTATATATCTATACACTCACACACGCTTACTCAGGACTTTGGTATTTTCGGACTAAAAATATGATGTTGCTCGAAAATAGAGAGCAATCGATATGACAACAACAAATTCTCATCATGAAAGCACGGATCTTGAAGCATGACACGAATCTCGATGCAATCTTTTAGAAGAAACATTCAAATCTTGATAAATAATCATCCAGAGCTCCGATTTCAATAAACTTATAGTCAAACCGAACGGCTCGATGAAACGGACCGATGATATCAAAAGCTAGTCCGATCCGAGTCAAATCAAGTCAATTAACCACTTTTAGAAGACTTTCAGACACTGTGGAAGGTCAAATGGATGCCGAAATTAGCAAGTTCATACTCGAATCGAGCGTCTCGACAAGACGAATCCAACGAGCCCAAGATCACTCAATTCCGACATCGTTAAAGCCATCAAATACCGCCTTAAATGCCGTCGGATCGAGGGAGCGCTTCCGAACCGTCCGATCGAAATGGCTGCGATTAATCGTGCCTGTAAGCTCATAAATACCCCAACTCTCACATGAGGGGGGGGGGACTAAAAGAGAGAGTCCGAAGACTTGAGAAGAAGAAGCAGTCTGCGCATCCTCCCGACCGCCGTCGACCACCGCGATAGTCGTCGACCACCGCTGAAGGTCGTGGACCACTGCCGATCGCCGTGGACCACTGTCGATCGTCGACCACTACCATCATCCATATACCGTCAGTCGACGTTGTAATCTATATCATATAATTACCCTTTCCCGTCTTTGGGACGAGAGATTTCTGTAAACGTCAATCAATAGTGGATTCTCGCAATCGGCTAGTGCCACGTGGTTTTCACTTCTACGGGTTTTCCACGTAAAAACTTCAAGATCAGCTCAGCGTTTCTCTTTTCATGCATCGTGCGTCTTGAAATCTCGTACAAAGCTTAAGATGATAATTTGTTACTCTACCGTCGCGAATTTTCTAGCACGCATCATTTATAATACCAAAAATTTATTTATTTACATTTATACCACCCAAACCTTTCTTATCACATCTAAAATATAGCTATTCTTACTTCTGAATAGAGTAATACACCTTTCACGTCCAAATGTGGAACTAACTTCAATTTTTTTCTTGAAGTTGGACAAAATCATAAAATACTCAATTTTCTTAATTATTGGGCAAATAAATATACAGAGAGGTAGGGCTGTCAAAACGGCTCGTTGTTCGCGAACAGCTCGTGTTCGGCTCGTTAACTTCGTTCGCTAAGTTAACGAGCTGAACACGAACAAAGATGTGTTTGTTCGTGTTCGGCTCGGTTTGGCTCGAAATATTACTCATCAACTTTATATATATATATTCTGATGAGTAGTATTTTTAAAAAATTTATTTGAGTACAAGGCTACAATAATTTATAATCAACTAAAAGTATTAATTAATAAAATATAATAAAAAATATTAAATTAGATTCAAATGATGTTTTAATATAAACAATAATTTTTAAATCTTGCCCCAATCCTTAACATCTTATGAGTACGTGATTAAGATTTTCAAAACAACTCTTTGTTCGTGAACGGCTCGTGTTCGGCTCGCTAAGCAAGCGAGCCGAACACAAACACACTTTTTGAGCTCGAAATATAAACGAGCCGAATATGAGCTAAGTCTGGCTCGCTCGTGTTCGGCTCATTTACACCCCTACAGAGAGGGAGCAATAACTAAATTGCTTAGTCTATATAGAAAAAAAATATTAAATTTTACTATTTATATAAAGAAATAATAAATTTCATGCCTACCTCGGGAGGTAGGACTGTATATAAACTAAAATGCACTTAATGAAAAACTCGAACGAGTAATTGATCATATATGCTCAAATTAGTAAATAAACAAGTTCAAACATTTTTTATAAAACCTCGAGATTAAATTAATCAAATTTGAACAAAGTCTAACTCTATTGTTAATGTTCATGACCAGATAGTTTGTTGTTCGGCAATAAGAACTTGTTAAATACATTATGCTTATATAATATATTATTTAAATAAAATTAATTAATTAGAAATTATTTTATAATATATTTAATAGTACCATATATTTAATGTGATTTTTTTTATTTCAATAAATTAATTTGTTCGTACTTATTTATATTGTTTGATTTAGGGCTGTCAAAAAAGCTCGTTGTTCGCGAACAGTTCTTGTTCGGTTCGACAAGAAGTTCAGGTTCAATTGGTTTGATAAGCAAACGAGATAAACACGAACAATTTTTTTCGTTCGGTTTGTTAAACGAACCAAACACGAAGAGTGATGTGTTCGTTCGTGTTCGGTTTGTTATTGTCCGAAACATAAAGTAATTTAAAATAATTATATATAAAAAATTTATGATATTTTTAAAATAATTATATATTATAAAAAGTTATCATATTTTAAATAATTAAACTTCTATAAATTATAATATATGATAAATTATTAATAATAATAATAAAATTATAGTATTAATTAAATTAATATAAATATTATAATATTATAATTAATATACTATACTACAACAACAACAACAACAACAACAAAGCCTTAATCCCACTAAGTGGGGTCGGCTACATGAATCCTTTTTCTCCATTGCGTCCTATTTAGTGTCAAATTTTCGTTTAATTCTAATAGATTAAGATCATTTTTTATGCAATAAGCCCAAGTTTTCCTAGGTCTGCCTCTGCCTTTCTTAACATAAGTTGTATTTAAAACATCTACTCTCCTAATCGGATCATCAGGTGGTCGACGTTTAATGTGACCAAACCATCTAAGGCGACTCTCTCTAATTTTATCCGACACTGGTGCAACTCCAACCCTATTACGGATATATTCATTTCGCATTTTGTCTCTAAGTGTAAAGCCACTCATCCATCTAATCATTCTCATCTCGGCAACACTTAACTTAACATTATGCTTCTCTTTTAAAGGCCAACATTCAGCACCATAGAGCATTGAAGGTCTCACCACCATCTTATAAAATTTTCCTTTCAGTCCTAAGCGGTACTTTTCTATCACACAATAGGCCGGACGCATTCCTCCACTTCAACCAACCAACCTGAATTCTACTATTAACATCCCCATCTATATCACCATCGCTTTGAACAATGGACCCAAGATATCTAAATCGTTCACACCTTTTAATAATTTGATCACCCAAAGTTACACTTCTGTCACTAGACCTACTATTACTAAAATTACATTCCATGTATTCAGTTTTAGTTCTACTCAAACGAAGACCTTTAGACTCCAATGTAGACCTCCATAATTCAAGTTTTTCCTGGACTTTTTCTCTTGTCTTATCCACCAGGAGGATATCATCAGCAAAAAGCATACACCAAGGTACATCCTCTTGTAAATGCCCAGTAAGACCATCCATAAATAAAGCAAAAAGATATGGGCTTAAAGCCGATCCTTGATGTAAACCAACAGAAATAGTAAAATACTTGGTCAATCCTCCTTCGGCTCGAACACATGTAACGGCTCTAGCATACATATCTTTAATGACTTGAATATAAGTCAAATCAACACCTTTCTTCTCAAGGACTCTCCAAAGAACATCTCTAGGAACCTTATCGTAAGCTTTTTCTAAATCAATAAAAATCAAATGTAGATCCTCCTTATTATCTCTGTACTCTCCATCAAACCTCTTAATAAATGTATAGCTTCCATGGTAGACCTGCCCGGCATAAATCCAAATTGATTATGAGAAATCTTCGTAATACGTCTTAACCTATGTTCAATTACCCTCTCCCATAACTTTAAAGTATGACACATCAATTTAATTCTCTATAATTTGCACACTCTTGTGCATCTCCTTTATTCTTAAAAATGGGGACCAAAATGCTCTTTCTCCACTCCTCAGGCATCTTTTTTTTTTTAAAATAATATTAAAAAGTTTAGTAAGCTCAGGAAACCCCCAAATCACCTAAACATTTCCACACTTCAATTGGGATATCATCGTGTCCTACGGACTTTCCCCCTTGGTTTTCTTTAAAGCCTCATCAACTTCTTTATTACTAATGCGACGGTAAAAGTGAAAAGTTTTATTATTATTAACAATATTAAGATCACTAAGGTCGATCGTACTTTCAAAGATCATTAAAAAGTTTATCAAAATAACTCACCCACCTATGTTGAATATCTTTTTCTAAGAAAAGACTTTTCGATTTTCATCTTTAATACACTTTACTTGAGTTAAATCTTTACTTTTCTTTCTCTTTGTTTGGTTAGTTTATACATATATTTTTCACCTTCCTTAAGTATCTAACATGTTATAAAGATCACTAAAAGCGAATTTTTAGCGTCACAAATTATTCTTTACACTCCATCATGGCCATTTTATAATTTTCCAATTCTCTACGCTTTTACATTTAAACCAATTTTTATAACATAACTTCTTATATTTTATCTTTTCGCACATTATTATTCCACCACCAACTATTTTTATTTATAGAAACTTTTCTTTCGATTCTCCAAGTACATCTTTAGCCACTATTTAATAAGTATTAGTTAATTTTTCCCACATAACATTCGCGTCTTCAGCAAGCATCCCAAATATTTAAATCTTGAATTTTACTCATAAAAATAATTTTATTTGTGTCTTTTAGGTGCCCCCATCTTATTCTACGATGTTGAATCCTAGTATTCTTTATTTTACAACTCTTCATCTTAAAATCTCGAACTAATAATCGATGTCAGATACTTAATCGCTCACTTGGAATGACCTTACAATCCTTACAATCTTGACGATCTCTTCTTCTCATAAGAAAATAATCAATTTGTGTTTTATTAGATCCATTCTTATAAGTAATAAGATGCTCATCTCTTTCTTGAATAAAGTATTAGTAATAATCATATCATACGCTAAAGCAAAATCTAAAATGGCTCTACCTTCTTCATTAATCGCTCCATAACCGTAGCCACTATGAATATTTCTGAAATCTTCTACCACTCTACCGACATGTCCATTTAAATCTCCTCCAATAAAAATTTTTTCTTCAAGAGGTATCAAGTGTATTAAGTCTTCTAAATCATTCCAAAATTTATCTTTAAGTCTATATCTAAACCAACTTGAGGAAAGCATAAACACTTATAATATTAAAAATCTTGGTATCAATAATAATCTTAAGTCGCTATAATTCTATCTCCAACTCTATTAATTTTAACAACATTATCTTTCAAACTTTTATCTATAATTATACCTACACCATTTCTAGTACGACTCTTACTGGAATACTATAGTTTAAAACCTAAGTTATCAATTTCCTTAGCTTTTTCTCCAACCCATTTAGTTTCTTGAATACATAGGATATTTATCTTTCTATGGATCATAATATCAACCAATTCCATTAATTTACTATTGAGAGTACCTATATTCCAAGATCCTATCCTAATACTAAGTATCATGGACTAACTTCTTTACCCGCATCCGTCCGTGATGTGGGAACCCTCGCTTACTCGACACTACACCCGGCGCCGGTGTAGCGGCCTCTGCACACTTTCCATCGTATTCAGGCCATACAGCCGCGTCGCTTCCGAGGACGCCCTAAGACTTACACAATGATCAAAAGGATTCATGTCATGATTTTTTTTTCGACAAGTTTTACGCTGGCTGTCGACTACCTAACGCAACCCTCCACTTTTCACATCCGGGCTTGGGACCGGCAACGGCAGTGTTAATATACTATACTATATATTAAAAAAAATTCCTAAACTAAACTCTAAACGCCTTATTCGATTTGTTTCATTTTTAGGAAGTATGGATTACCTGATGTGTACGGAATACCTGATCAATTTGTTTCATTTTGAGAAAGTATGCTATCAAAGCTAGGGCTGTCAAAAAAGCTCGTTGTTCGCGAACAGTTCGTGTTCAATTCTACAGAAAGTTCGTGTTCGATTCGTTCGATAAACAAACGAGACGAACACGAACAATTTTTTTTCGTTCGGTTTGTCAAACGAACCAAACACGAACAGTGATGTGTTCAAACATTTCAAACACGAACATTAGCTCTATTCGTTCGTGTTCAATTCGTTTACACCCCTAATTTAATTCCAAAAAAACTTACAACTTATATACTATTTTCTTTATTCAGTATTAGCTAACTAGATGCTAAATTTAAATCTACTCGCTTATTTATTTTAATTCATAAGAAATTTTGTTAATAACTTTATAGAAAAAATCAAAAAATCTAAATTTTAACTTGTTTACTAGTGTTATAAAAAAAAAAAAAAACATTAAACCCTACAAATTATATATAAATCAAATATATAATTTTATATAAAAATTTAAGTTCTCATTTGAATTTTTAGCTTTTTTTAATAAATATAAACAAGTCAAGTACAAACCTAAATAATGAACATTAACAATTTTAGGTAAATCAAACATAAACATATTTTTGAAGCCCTTCCTCGCTCGTAAAAACAAAAGAATTGAGTTGCATGTTGGTAAATCTTTCTTATTTTTGTAAATAATCTTAATTGTTGTTAGGAATAGGGTCTACTAAATTGACATTTTAACATATAATGAACATGAACTAGCATAATAAATTAGTCCAAGGTGCCTTTGAATAGAATAGAAAATAAAAAGTTTTAAGGTCTGTTTGGGGCAGCTACGATTTATTAAGAAGCGGCGGTGAAGCTGTTAAAGAATGATATGATGTTGCAAAAAAATCAGACCGCAGCTAAAAAACTATCACCGCACCTAACATAACTGGTGGGAAAATATTGATTTCAGCAGCAATTTTTTGAAAATGCTGCAAGAATGCAGTTTAACCAAATGGGCAAAACTAATGCCGCACCGCCACCGTACCGTTGCACCAAATGGACCCTTAATCTCCTTCTCAGTACTCAACAACTGAATTTAGCGGTATTCAAACGATTAATTTAATAATCAATTCATAAATTAGTACATTAATGAATTTAGAGTAGCTGAAGAATTTTTATGTTTCTTTTTTCAGGCGAAGGGGTTTGAATATTTTACTCAGTTTGATATGGAGAGACCAAAATTTAATATTTGGTTCGATTTTGATTCCAGTTAGGAGTAATTTTGTAGATATTTTAGGGCTATTTAAAAATTGAATTTGGTTTATAAAAGGGTGGAGACCTCAGATGAAATAACATTGCCTAAAAATTTCCAAATGACTTTACAAACAAATTCTGAGTCGTAACTCAGTGGATTTCAAAATCTCATTTTATTTATATTTACATTCTTTGCAAGATTTCTTAATGTTCTAAAGTCAAGTCACAAATAAATATAGGAGCAGTTACATACGTACCACCTAATTCCTATACATTTACATATCTTACACCTAAACTTCATTATTTATATTTATACCCCTCAAACCTTTACATGAAAGAGAAAAGGCCGCAAAAGACTGGAAAATAGGAATCCAGTAGAAGTTTTTTACTACACCCTATTATTGGTGCATTTACATGCATACCATCCAATTCCCAAGTATTTGCATATCTGATACCTAGGTTTTACTTTTTTACATTTATGCCATCCAAATCTTTGATATCATAGAAGAAAATACCACTATGTTAACTTTAAGAAAATGAAATACTTCCTTCCATGCATAGTTAAAGTTTCATATTCATGAATGTAAAAATTGTACAAGTGTTCCGCATGTAAATTCATGAGGCTTGAGTGGTATGTATGTAAATTTTGGTGTGTGTGTTTGCGCGCGTGCGCGTGTGTGTGGTGTGTCTGTGGTGTGTGTGTGTGTGCACGCGCGCCCAAATAAGGATTCCTTATGCGCTAGAGCCTTACAATGGAGGCCTGACATCATGTGCCTATATATTCGAGAACCCTGCGCCACGGGAGATCAAACCCATGACCTGAAGAGACTTACGTGAGAATCCTCGCCAACCAGCAGGGATATATATATATATATATATATATATATATATATATATATATATATATATATATATATATATATATATATTAAGATTAATATTAAAATTTATTCATAATCTTCATATATTGATTCATGTGCTAGGTCCTTGTGAGATTATGTCTTCTATCTAGTGCAATCAGGGTATCCACAATCAAGAGGGCACACATTAGGTTCTTGATGGCATAAAACTTTAAGATAGTTGATAGATGGCAGGTAGACTAACTATAGTTTATGATTGGTTTAGAACCATAGTGGCTAAAAATATAGAGGGTATACCCCAAAAAAAGAATGACCCGAGCATGGATGGTGAAATTTTATTACCTCTCCACCAAAATATAAAATTGTTCATCACTGAAGAAAATAGAGAAATTGGGAACGAGCTAAACAAAGGCTGTTCTGCAACTAGACAAAAACAAGGGAATATAAAGCACAGTAAACATGTAATTTAAAGCAAGACGACGACAACAATAATAACAAGCCTTTATCCCACTAAGCAAGGTCGACTACATGAATCCTTTTTCTCCAATTTGTGTCCCGTTGAGTGTCATATTTTCATTTAATTCTAATAAATTAAGACCATTTTTTTACACGTCCGAGCCCTTTTAAGTCTACCTCTATCTTTATTAGCATAAGTCAAATCTAAAACATCTACTCTCCTAATAAGGTCATTAGATAGTCGACATTTAATGCGATCAAACCATCTAAGATACTCTTTCTAATCTTCTCTGCCACGGGAGCTATACCAACCCATTCACGAATATATTCATTTCATATTTTCTCTTAGCGTATAACCAGTCAACCACCTAAGCATTCTCATCTAAGCAACACTACACTTAATTTCAAGCTTCTCTACTATAGGCCAACATTCTGCACCATAAAGCATGCAGGTCACACCACCATTTTATAAAATTTTCCTTGTAAGTCTTGAGCAGTACTTCTCCTTGCAATCACACAATAGGCCCTATGCATTCCTCCACTTCAACCATCCAACTTGAATTCTACTAGTAGCATCCCCATGTATATCACCATCATTTTGAACAATAAACCCGAGATATCTAAAATATTCACTCGTTTTAATGACTTGATCACCCATTATTATAAACCCGCTACTAAATCTATTATTACGAAATTTAAAGCGAGAGTTGAGAGAAAATATACACTATATCAGAGAAAAGAGCACACACAGCTCATAATAAAATACTTTTAGAGCCTTCTTAAATTTTTGAGATTACAAGTACAAAAAAAAATTTGAAAACAAAAAAAGAGAGATAAGGTAACCAAAAGAGAGAGAAGTGGGCTAGCCTGCATCATGTTTATGAGAACATGAGTTAACATCCTTTATGCAAGTTATTGAGATATTATTAACAATTTCATGCTTGATTTTAAGAAAGGGGGAGTTCAACTTAAATATTTGATTTTATTCAAATTCAACCTGATAAAATTCTAATATTGAAATATTCTGAAATATCCTTTTTTTCCCCAGCCCATGTAGCCTTTACAAAGCAATAGATATATATATATATAATATCAAACAAAAATAACTTACTCTTCACACCAATCACCTTCCTCCAAAACACTCTCAAAATGGTTCCATTTAGAAAACCTTCCAAAGTAAGAATTCCAGAGTACTTCAGCCAAGCAATCCACCACATAAGAATCAACACTCTCAACAAATTCACATGTACTTCTCCCCACATCAATCTTCCCTCCAAATATCACGTTATCTTCTTCTTGTCCTTCTTCCTCCTCTTCTAATGCACACTTCAGTTTCCCCCCACCTCTCCAGAACAGAAAACCTGCTCCAATATGACCATCATACAAGCTCAAGTTAGCTTCTTCACAAACTTGAGCAACTCCTCCCCTTACCTTCTCTCCTTCCATGAATAATATCTCCCTATACTGTTTTTCTTTCGACAGAATGAGCAGATAACATACTGCCATTGAGAATAAAAGAGGGGAAAAAAAGACCATGAGTTTCAGAAGAAAGGGATACAGAAAGGGGAGGACAGCCGCCGAGAGTACTAAAAATGAAATAAAAAAAAGGTTGTGTGAAGAAGCTTTGATAAGGGAGTTGAAGGTTTCCATGGGGGCAATTCATCATACAATTGGCGAGTAAGAAGACGATTATAAGATAGAGAATATATTCTTTAGGGTTCTATAAGATGCAGAATATATTCTCTAGGGTTCATGGTGGGGCTTAATATTATTTTGCAGCCGATGCCAGATTCTTGATTGATGTAAGCTGAGTGGAGAGAAAAGAACATTGCGCTTTTAAAAGCTCACTGGAAGGAATAAAATGAATGCTAGGGAGATGGATATGGTAGACAAAAGAAAAGAAAACCACAAGCCAAATGCCTATCTCCCTCCTTTCAAAAATGTCATTATCGACGTTTGATTGAGTTATTGATATCTTTCAAACAAGTTTTGGGAAATTTACATATGTAGCACACAATCCTAATGTATTTACATATCTTACACCTAAACTTTAGTAATAGTATTATTTTTTGTGATATTAAAGATTTGAGTTGTATGTGTGTAAATATGAAAATTTATGTGAGAGATATGTAACTACATAAGAATTGCGTGCTATTTACGTTCTAAAGTTTTTTTTTTTTCAATCCTCAGAATGTAAGAATGAAGCTATACAACTACACCAACAGACGAACTCGAGATAGAAGCTCATTATGCCAACTGCATAAACTCCAACTTTCTTAAATAAAACTTAATATAATAGCGAGCTATCTAATTCACTGACTTCAAATTTTATGGGTCTGCACAAACGAGAGTTTTTTTTGCAACCTAAGTTTGGTTAGTTAGGGTCTATTTTATTATTAGGTATTGGTTTTCAAGCCCCAATAATTAATTATAGCCTACGAGTGATGATCTCCTAAGAATACTTTCAATTAAATTAATGGCTCGTGTCTCTATAAATTTCCAAGTTTAGTTTCAAGAAGGACATTTTTCAAATTTTAATCAGTAAAGATCAAATTAGAACAATTATTTTCAAATTCCAAAAGAAAAGAAAAAAACAAACTAGGAAGTTTTGGGACATTAAGAAACTAGTAACACTCCAAGTATTTTATATTGGGCTTTAAATTGTTTCAGTTGAGATTTGTTTTGTTTCGATTAAAGCGAAAATGGATATTGATGAGGTACTTGTTGACTAACCATTCACTTATTGACGTTACAGAGGGTGAAGAAGGAGAAGGGTTTAGATGAGGCAGAGGAAGAGATGGGGGATATTTACAAATTGCTTGATATTGTATGTACCGATAAAGTCTATAAATTAGGAGATGTTAGTTCATCCCTTATTATTGAACATAAGAGTTTGATAAAATTATTAGATTATATAAGACAAAATAATAACAACTATTTAACTAAATGTTTAAAGAATCTATTGGAAAAGAGATGCATGCCAAAGAATCCATATATTATTGATTCTCTCCGATAGATTGATAAGGAGCACCTATCTTCTTTAAAGGCTTGAATACTAGAATTGATAGACAACGCTAAAGATAAGATAGTAGAAGTGGGCATCGGAAGCACAAAATAGTTTCAATAGCAAAATACACTCACTACATGGTTAAATAGTAAGATGATATATATATTACTTTATTGACGATTTGAATTTGTTAATAGTTAAATACACTAAATTAAATTTTAGTTTTTTAATAGCATGTAAGCTCTTTATGTTACCTAATAAGGGGGTGAATCAGACGCTATCCAAATGTCTATGAATCAAGCAAGATTGTGTCGGATAAGTTATTTGATTGGTGCTATAGAACAATAATCTCTATACAAAATAAACTAAAGAGGAATGGCTCTTTTAAGTGGCCTAATAAGCCCTAATGCATGTCATTAGAGGAAAAAAGTTTCCAAGTCTTGGACTGAACTAAAACAAAACACAATGAATGACGTATGTGATCTCTCTGCCAACATAAACCATGATGTTGTATGACTTTGACCCTTCTTGCACTCCAATGAAGATCTTGCAAGCAACAATTAATTTATTTTGCAAGTGCTTCTTTATATTTCTTGAGATGTTAGGGTTAATTGACAAAAACAACAAAAACAAGCCATTATCCAAGTGGGAGTTTTTTTAGGGTCAGACAAAAGACAATATTTTTTCTCCTCTAAAAAATATTGGAAGTAGAAGGCCAATATAGCTGAAGTTCTCAAATCAACTGTAAAGTAAGCCATTTGAAATTTAGCAAAGTTTATGTAAAATATTTTCATATAGCCTAAAGAATGTACTTAATTGCATTTTTTGTGAATACTATGGAGTGTATGTGATACAACACATAATCAACATAATTGTAAAGAAAACTGTTCTAAAAATTAAGCCTGATCATAACTTATTTTACGGAGACCATCAATATGCATCTTTATTTTACAATAATATAAATCCACATATTACAAAAATTAATTATTCTACAAACTTCCATGTTTATTTTAATTTAGTTTCTTGTGACACTGTTATAAATACCTTAAACTAATTATTTTTATTCAGAAGTATTTTGTCACAGCTGTTAGACTGAACTCTAATTGTTATAGAAATTGCTCTTTGTAATATAGTTATTAGATTGAACTCTATAATGTTTTAGTTATAGAATTATTTTGGCTTTTATAGTTGCTAAATTGCATTCACCGTGATATAACAATTAGATTAAAATCTTCGATATCCCACTTATAATCTACTACGTTATAGTTATAAATAAAAGCTCGAATCCATGTCATTAAGATGAAGATTAAACTTTATTCATGATCATAATTTAATGACATGTACTACGTTCTTGTGAGATTAGGCCTTCTGTATATTGCAATCAAGGTATCCACCATCAGAGGGCATATGTTAGGTTCATGATGGCATGAAATTTTAAGATAAATTTATTTCGATGTTCTAATATGACATCAGCTCTTTATGAGCATAGGCCAAATTTGAATATATCATCCTAAATTTTTAGTGCAAATGAATAGCAATACTTTGAGGATGAAGAATCATTTTTTATATTTTATATTGTTATATATTTATAGATTTTATTTTCTAGATTGGTTTACATTGTTTAATTGTTTAAGGTTTGATTGAGGTTAGGCAATATTTGGAGGGTACACCCCAAAAAAGGTTGACCTGAGTGTTAACCGCGAAATTTTACAACCTCTCTGCCAAGAGAAGATCGTTCATCCCTGAAGATAAGAGAGAAGTTTGGAATGAGATAAACTGAGGTTATTCCACAACTAGGAAAAAACAAGCAAGCCTAAGCACATTAAGCACGACATTTAAAGTAAGAGAAAATATACACTATATCAGAGAATAAAAGTACAAATCTCATAATATAATATTTATAGAGACTATTTTATTTTTTGAGATTACAAATTATTTTATTTTTTGAGATTACAAATACAGAAAAATTATAAAACAAAAAAAAGAGAGAGGGTAACCAAAAGAGAGAGAAGCAGGCTAGCCTGCACTATGCTTTTGAGAACATAAGTTAAGATACTCTTATGCTAGTTATTGAGATATTATTTTTAAGAATTTCATGCTTAATTTTATGAAAAGGAGGTATAATTTAAAATTTTGATTATATTCCAATTCATGCAGATACCAATCTTATATGAAAATATTCTCAAATATATATTTCTTTCTAGCCCATGGAACCTTTACAAAGCAATACATAAATTTACATAATATCAAAAAAAAAAAAAAGTACTTGCTCTTCCCACCCATCACCATCTTCCTCCAAAACACTCTCAAAATGATTCCATTCAAAAAATCTTCCAGAGTAAAAGTTCCACACTCCTTCAGCCAAGCAACCCGCCACATAAGAAAACTCTCAACAAAGTCACATACTTCTCCCCACATCAATCTTCCCTTACCACATTATCTTCTTCCTCTTCTTCTTCCTCCTCCTCTTCTGATGCACACTTCAGTTTCCCCCCACCTCTCAAGAACAGAAAACCTGCTCCAATATGACCATCATACAAGCTCAAGTTAGCTTCTTCACAAATTTGAGCAACTCCTCCCCTTCCCTTCTCTCCTTCCAGGAATAACATCTCCCTATACTGTTTTTCCTTCGACAGAAGAAACAGGTAACATACTGCAGAGGATAACAAAAGAGGAAAAAAGAAGATGCCGAGTTTCAGAAGAAAAGAATACAGCATTAGGGGTGGCGCGGGGGATTGTGGGGGGTTGGTGGGGGAGCAGCAGAGAGTAATAAGAATGATAATATAAAAAGATTGTGCGAATAAACTTTGAAGATGGAATTGAATGTTTCAGTTGGAGCATTTCATCATACAGTTGGTGAGCAAGATGACGATTATAAGATAGAGAATATATTCTTTACAGTTCGTGGTGGAGCTTATTACTCTCCTGTAGCTGATGCAAGAATCTTCGTTGATGGAAGCTAAGTGGACAGAAGAACATTGCACTTTTAAAAGCTCATTGGAAGGAAAAAAGAATGAATGTTAGGGAGATGGATAAGGTATACAAAAGAAAAGAAAACCAAAAGCTAATGCCTCTCCCTCCCTTTTAAGATTGGATCCTCGTCGCTTGATCAAGTTATCGGTCATCCTTCAAATAAGTTTTGGGATATTTACATACTCAGGACATAATTCTTATGTATTTGCATATCTCACACCTAAACACTTTGTTGCTTTATACATATGCATGAAAAGTGAGGAAAATATTTACATAAACAGCACTTTGCTGCTTTATATATATGCATGAAAAGTGGTAATAATGCTATTTTTTATGTGATATCAAAAATTTGAGTGCTATGTGCGTAAATATGAAAGTTTAGGAGTAAGATATAGAAATAAATAAAAATTGTGTGCTATGTATGTAAATGCTCCATACATATTTATCCTATCCTCATAATATAAGGATCAAGCTACAAAACTACCCCTAAAGATGAAACTCGAGATAAAAGAGAACACATTTATGCCATAAACTCCTTCAACTTTCTTAAATAAAACTTAATAAAACAGGGTGCTATCCAATTCAACCCAAAAAAAGAAAAAAAAAAAATACATAAGAATAACACCGCAAAAACTAAGTGAAATCGTTACCGTAAACCAAATATAAATCATCACTGATGCTATCTGCGCATGGCACGATTTCTTTCCCGTTTGCGGAAGCGCTCAAGCATCAACTCATCTGTTGCAGCTTGTCTTCTCCCTACAATTTCCAGATCATTAGCTTCTGTTGATTGTGTTCCCGTTTCATCCATTTTTCTGCTGTGGTCTTTGTACAGTTCTGGGTGTTCTGTAATAAGAAAATAATAGAAATTCAACAAATAAATATATGAATAAAGAAATTAACAATGAAAAGTTGCTTCAGATTTCAAATGATGAAGGATGTGTGTGCATCAGGATGAATTCTAATAGAGAATGACAAAATTCTGGTTGGAATTGAGTGAAGAATTTAAGAACAATAACACTCTTATCTCCATGAAAAGGTATAGCTTATCCTTGAAATGAACGTTACGCTCATGGTTAAAAAATATTGTAAATTTTAAACTTGGGTAGAAATTTAATGAGTGTATCCATGGACATTGCGATTCATATTTTCATGCCAACAGTGGTGTACTTTGAAGATCTTCGGTGTATTAATGCTAGAGCCGGTTGTATATTAATAAATAATCACATATATTATTTAAATGAATAGAATTCGTACCAATAATTAAAGGATACAACTAAACAACACTTCTGGATTTCAGATCGACGCTGCTCAAGGCACATTTTGTCAAGTATCTTCTATCTAGGTTCTATTACGCCCAGAATTGAGCCGGTCCACCCGGACAGGCCAGAAACAATCCAACCGGCGGCTGCCGGCCAATTTTTGTTGTGTTAAGACGCGGAGTGGGCATGGTGGGCCGCAGAAGCAAATCAGGAGAGGGGGGTCCACTAGGACTATAATCACATATTCAAGGAGGAGAAATTAAAGGAATTTGCATGAAAAGTTAAGAAGGAAAGTTTTTGAAATGCTATGAGGGGATTCTATCAAGGGAAATAGCCTAGGGTTTGCTTTCTTTATGCATGTTTTTGTTGGTTGCTGTGTTTTCTTCTTTTGGTGGTGTTCCTAGCGACATCTAGGGTTGTGGAAAAGTCGATTTACCTCTCAAAAAGTAGATTATCATTTTATCTTACTTTCTTGCATTTGTTTTTTTTTTTTTTTGTAAGAGCAGCCTTATTTGATTTGTTTCCATCTATCTATCGTCATTTTGCCGTTTCATCATTGTTGCTTGGTGATTTTGTTTCCGGAGGGTATCAAATAGGTATCAAAGCATAGATCTTGGTGGGATGACAGTAAAGAAAGTAGAGGTGCTAGAAGGAGAAGTAGCACAAATCAGATCAGAAATAAGAGAGAGGTTCACTACCATGACAAAAAAACTCATGGAAATGCAATCCAAGGCCGTGTCAAGTGCCCGAGTTGCAAACTCTAATCAAGGGTTGATCAGGGAATTCTTGGCCAAATCAAAAGGAAATGAGATCGAGTGAGAAGACAATAAGGAAGACATAATCTACCAACAAGAGTGTCTCCCTAGGACTCCAAGAGGAGAGAGAGTGGAGACTTCTGATGGAGAGGGATGGGCTGAAAATTGGAAGGATGGTGCAAGGGGCACTGAAAAGCACGATGGAGAGAGGAGGAAATCAGGAGTTGGGTTTGCATGTGACTGAAGGTGGGAGTTTCACCCAAGATTCATGGGAGGAAATACCGAAGAAAGAGGAAGTTATGGTCGAGATGCAAGGATTAGAAAAACTGAAGTTGTTGATCTTCGAATAGAATGATGCACATGGGTGGGTGTATTGGGTAGAGTGATACATTGCAATCAATAGATTAAAGGAGGAAGAGAAACTCATGGCAGCTGGATTATGTTTGGAGGGGAAGGATTTAGCATGGTTTCAGTGGATGAAAACAAGGTATCTGATGCACTCAAAGAAAAGTTTAAGGATTGCTTATTGGAGCGTTTCTGGGTCATTCGGGAAGGAGACCTACATGAGTAATTATATGCTCTGAATCAGGAGGGGATGCTTACGGAATACTGGGAGGAGTTCGAGCACTTGTCAGGGAGGTTGAGGGTATTTCTGCAACGGGACTGGAAAGGAACTTCTTGAAAGGTCTAAAGCCTGACATCAGTGCATTTATTAGACCATTGAGACCGCGTGGATTGAGGAAAATGATGTAACTAGCCCAGATGATGGAGGATAAAAAACAAGGTGAAAAAGACCAACAAAGGTAGCAATAACATGGCCATTTACGGAGTAGTTGAAAAAAGTCAATTTCAAAAAGGGGATGCAACAACACAGACATTTAAACATTTGAAATGGACCATGACTAGCACCCCGATATTAGCACTTCCAAATTTCAGCGAACCATTTGTGGTCGAAATGAATGCATTAGGATACGAATTGGGAGCAATGCTCATGCGGGATCAATGGTCGATTGCTTACTTTAGCTAGAGCGAGGCTGAAGTCAGTATACGAGCGGAAATTGATGGCGATATCATGATCATTCAAAAGTGGCAGCCCTACCTCTTAGGACGAAATTTTCTGATCTGGACAGACTAGAGGACTAAAGTATTTTATGGAGAACGGATGGTGACCGAGGCGAATCAAAGATGGTTATCCAAGCAACTAGGATGTGATTTGGAGATTTAGTACCGACAAGAATTGGAGAACAAAGCAGCAAATGCACTGTTGAGAAAGGTGAAGGAACCCTAATTTACAGCACTATCAGTACCCTTGGTCCTAGATTAGAAAGCCTTGTGATAGGAGAGTGAAAAAAGATGACGAGCTGAGGAAGATAAGAATTGAGTTACTACATGATACGAACTCGGTCATCCAGGATATACATTGAGGGGGCAGCACCTGCTCCACCAAGGGTGATTCGTGCTACCCAAAATGCCCGAGTATATTCCCAGATTATTACAAGAGTTTTATGGCAGTGCAATTGAGAGGCATTCAAGGGTTCAATAGACCTACAGAAGTCTAGCGGCAGAGCTTTATTGGGTGGGGATGCGAAGAGACGACGAGGATATGGTGGCAAAATGCAAAAGTATGTCAACGGCACAAGTACTTGACCATAGCTCCAAGAGGTTTACAACAATCATTACCATTACTGAGAAAGGTTTAGGAATAAGTGATCATAAATTTTATCGAGGGGTTGTCACGGTCAAAAGGGTTCATCGTGATCATGGTAGTCATAGATCGCCTAAGTATACACATTTCTTTCCTTTACGGCATCCCTACACAACAGTTTTAGTCGTGACGGTGTTTATCCGGGAGGTTATCCGTTTGCACGGAGTGCTATAATCGATAAGATCGGAGAGGCATAAGGTGTTCCTCAGCCACTTCTGGAAAGAGTTATTCAAGTTGCAAGTGACAGTTCTTAAGAGAAGCACCGCATATCACCCCCAGACAGATGAACAAACAGAGGTGGTCAATAGGAGTGTGAAGACATACCTGCGTTGTTTTGTACATGATACTTCGAAGTTATGTGCCAAATGGATTGTGTGAGTTGAATATTGGTATAACACAGTCATACCACACCGCATCACAAACCACCCCTTTCAAGATATTGCATGGGTGGGATCCATCTCACTTGGTACATGGGAATGAAGCCACATCAGTATCCAGCGTCGATCAGTACTAAATAGAAGAGAGATGTGCAGTTTGAACTAGGAGACAAAGTCTACTTGAATCTGAGGCCCTACCGACAAAAGAGTCGCGATACTTTGGACTGTATGAGGTTACCACCATCGTCCGCACTACACCTGGTCTTTCAGGTGTCACAGCTGAGACGTGAGATTAGAGATCATACACCTTCGTATACACTACCGCTGACGTTGAAAGAAGACTTGGAGGTGATTCTAGAGCCAATAGAGATCGAAGGAGTGCGTCGAGGGGTAGGAGTAAAGAAGGTATTGGTTAAGTGGAAGAGTTGTCATACTATAAGCAACATGTGAGCCTTATGAGGTGATCCAAATGCAATTTCCATCCTTCCACCTTGAGAACAATCTATTTTTTTTTTAAATGGAGAGAAGTGCTACGCCCGAAATTGACTCAGTCCACCCTGGATCGGCCGAAAACTACCCAACCAGCTTGCAGACAGGTCGGTCTTTGTCGCATGAAGAAGCAGAGCGGACAAGGGGGGTTGCAGAAGCAAATTAGAAGAGAGTGGGGTCCATAAGGGCCATAATCACATATTCAATGAGGAGAAATTAAATGAGTTTGGAGGGAAAGTTAGGAAGGAAAGTTTTTGAAATGCTATGAGGGGAGTCCATTATATGGAATAGCCTAACCTATGGTTTGCTTTCTTTATGCATGTTTTTGTTGGCAGCTGTGTTTTCTACTTTTGGTGGTGTTTCTAGCGACGTCTAGGATTGTGAGAAAGTCGATCAACCTCACAAAAAGTAGATCAACATTGTCTCTTGCTTGTTTGAATTTGTTTTTCGTAAGAGCAGCCCTTATTTGATTTGTTTCCATCTATTTGTCGCCATTTTGCCGTTGTTACTTGATGATTTTGAGTTCGGAGCGTATTAGTTTCATTTTTTTATCTTCCTTTTCCATAAGGTTTTAGATCCAGCTTAGGGGCTAATTGGTGGCAAGAATTTAGAATCTTGGAGTGTTCTGAATGAAAAGTAAATTAAATGCAAATTTAGAGTTTTCATTGAGGCATTTTTTTTTTTATTTTATAGGATCCGATGAGCAGTATGTTAGATAAAGACATAGTGACGCGGGACCGTTAGCCCGCGGTCTTAAAGCATGGCATTCAAATTCCGCGCGGGCGGGATAAGTAATCGTTGTTTCCTTTTTATTGTTGTTTCTTCCCGTTTTTGTAGGTTTCCACATTTTCATCATTTCTAGTCATTTCCTATGTATGTGTTATATTAGAGTTTGGATTCACAGTTTTGATTGTGTGTATGTATGGAATAACCACTGGCATCTCGAGTTTTCCCATCTTGGGTTGTATCCAGATATCGAGTGGTGCTTCAGATGTATCTCGCTCATGCAGTGGTGATTATCCTCATCTATCCTTCCTCCACATTCCTCCCTTCGCTGCCTCCGTAGCCCTCCCTGGCTGCAACCACCCAGAAAACAGCTTCCCTTACTATTTCCTGCAGCCGCCAACCATCCCCCTTGTTGCCTTGCTGCCTTGCTGCTGTTTCTGCCGCCGAATACCCTCTCTACGGCCTAGCTGCTGTTCCGGCCAACCTGAACTGCCTCCCCGTAGCCTAGCTGTCGTTCCCTCCTTCCAGAACCAGCCATCCACCCAGCCATTCTCTTTAAGAGCCTGTGTTCCAACTTGCTGCCACACCAAACAACAAACTGCTGTTGTTTTGACCTGCCTACCTGTTGTCCCATCCGCTTTGCCCTGCCCTTTGCTGCTGCTCCTAAACTGTAGCCCCAAAACCAGCTTATTGTTGCTATTGCCGCCCACTAGCGCCCCTACATTCATTCCAACCCCTTACCTCCCCATCCACACCCCATAACCGACTACCGTCACCCCTGAATCAACCCCTAATATGAGTTTGTGTGTTGTATTGTTGCTATCTCCTATTCCCGTTCATGTGGTTATAATTCCCTATTTGAATTCTTAACATTTGATTTTCCCATTATTACTTTACTAACATCAGTATCACACAGTCAATTAAAGTTGATGAAATAAAATTAGAAATTTTAACGAATCCTATTCAAAATTTTATACATAGAGAAAGAGAAAATGGATATTGATGGGGTGCTTGTTCTTGACTTATCCATTCACTAAGTTGAGGTTAGAGATGAGGTGAGGTAGGAGGAATTGGAGGAGGCAGAGGTGGGCAAGACGCGCGATTTTGACACATTCCTTACAATTATATGTATCAATAAGAAGGTCTTGATAGTAGATGTTAGCTTGTCTCTTAATATTGTACATAAGAGTAAGGTAAAACTATTAGATTTTATAAAATAAAAGAATAACAACTATTTAGGAAAAGGTTTAAAAATCTACAAAAAGAGGTACAAACCGATAAATCGATCTGTCAATGACTCACTCTGCCTAATTGATAAGGAGCACCTACTTTTTTTCAATTATTGCATGTTAGAATTGAAAAACAACTCTAAAGGTGAGAAAAATGGAATGTGTAGCGGAAGCACAACAATGTTTCAACAGCAAAACACACCAGCAACATGATTAATCAGTAAGATGAGAAATCAATTACGTTTTTTATGATATGAGTTTTTGAACAGGTAAATACACTAACTAAAGTTTTATTTTTTAATAGCATATAAGTTCTTTATGTTACCTACAAGGGAGTGAATTAGGTGCAACCCAAATATCTATGAATCAAACAACGTTGTGTTGGATAAATTATTTGATTAGTGCTATAGAATGACAATCTTTATGCCCAACAAACTAAGGAGGAACAACTCTTTGAAGTGACCTAAGAAGCCTTAATTGATGTGATTAAAGACGAAAAGTCTATGAGTCTTGTACTAATGAAAATTTAATATTTTCTATGAACTAGAATGAAATGAATTGAATGATATATGGATCTATGCAAACTATGATGTTGTATGACTAACCTTCCTTGCAATCCAATGAAGATCTTGCAAGCAAAGATCAATTTCTTTTGCAAGTGCTTCCTTATATTACTTGAGATGTTAGGGTTAATTGACAAAGGGCAATAATTGTTCTCCTCTAAAACACCTTGGAAGTAGAAGGCTAATATAGATGAAGTTCTCAAATCAACCGTAAAGTAAGCCATTTGAAGCAAATTTTATGTAAAGTATTTTTATATAGCCTGAAGAAAAATGTACGCAATTGCATTTTTAGTGAATAAAATGGAGTGTGTGTGATATGATACATATTCTACATAATTGTAAAGAAAAATATTCTAGAAATTAAACCTGGTCATATATAATTTTACAGAGACAATCTATGTGTAGCTTTATTTCACAATAATATAAATCCACAAGTCTATTAAAAAAAACAATTATTCTATAAACACCATGTTTATATTCATTTAGTTTCACGTGACAAGCTGTTATAAATATCTTAAACTAATCATTTTTATTCAGAAATATTTTGTCATAGCCGTTAGAATGAACTCTAATTCTTATAGTAATTGGATTGCTCTACTGTATTATAGTTATAAGACTGAACTCTATAATGTTTTAATTATATAATTATTCACTGTAGTTTTATAGTAGCCAGATTGCATTCATCTGTGTTACAGCAATTAGATTAAACTTTCTATATCCACTAATAATCTACTACGTTATAGTTATTAGGATGGCACTGTATCATATCAAACATATAGCCTCCTGTGTTAAAGCTGATAGATTGCATTATGTTGTAATAAGATAAACTGTATTCCAATTGTGTTGGGACATTGTTCATACAAACTTCAACCCTTCTTCAAATGTTGTTCAAACTTTGTTCAAACAAATTTAATGCGCTTCAGGCTTCAAATAAGTAGTTTGGGGCAAAAACTGAGAATAATTTAGTCCAAAATAAAGTTTCAAGCATACTTCGCCACGAAAAAAACAGTAAACATATTTGGCCAATTACATCTATTATGAGACACATAAAGTCAATCATTTCTTAATATTCCGCATAAAGATGAAGACATATATACTTATTAAAAATCCACGAGTCATCAGATGCAAATCTGCACTACCAAGCACATAAGATACTTTTGATATCACCATAAATAACATCTACATTTTCATCATTTATTAATAGCTTCTAGAACAAGATGAATATTTTGTATGGAAATTGTGCACATCATGTGATGGATGTGAAACCTGAAAGTCGACAGCTTATGATTAAAAGTCAAATTAATTTATTTAAAAAATAAACCAATTGATTTTTTTTAGACGACTTGTAAGTATTTATTCCAACAGGTTACTATAACTTTATATGGTCCTCTTTCCTAACAATTAATTTTCAAGATTTAGATGATTCATTATCTTGTCACCTAATTTGAATTCTGCATATCTAATATTCATATCTAAAATAGACTTATTATAACTATCATAATTGACAAAGCTCCTGTGATGTAAACCACGACTATGACTATAATTAAAAAAAAATGATAAAATAATACACTATTTGCATACATCTTAACGGATACAATATCCCCAATTCCTAGAGGAGAAGAAGAAGACAAGTTAATATTTGTTGGATTCCATAATATTTCATTTGCTTAATAACAAACCATACAAATATAACATGATAAAGCTAAACAAACATACAAATACAACATATATTACATGGACGGACAACTTTAAGAAAAAAATTATCTAAATAGTTTAAATAAAGATTACTGATGGGAAATTATATAATATTGGATTCAACTTGATAGAAATCATGTTTCCTTGAAGATCACTATCATCAATTGGACAATTTTTTCCAAGATTTTATTATGGACTCGTAAATCAACAAAACAAAACCAAAAACAAATAGAAATTTGCCCATAGTATGGACTGCCATTAAGGCTCCCGTTTGGCGCAGAGCGTTAGGCGTTTTCAAAATGCCGCTCCCTTGTTTATTTTGTGTGTTCGCATAGCGTATCCTGAAACGGCGTTTGGCTTCATTTAATAGACACGGCCCGCGTCTTCAACTCACGTTCGAGGGTTTTTTCCTCCCGTGCCCTTCTATTTGTCTCACCCCTTGCTCGACTGTTGTTGCCTTAGGTCGCCTCTCCCTCGGTTGCTCCTATCAATAGATCTCGGCTAGTATCTTGCAATGTTATGCTATAATATTCATTTTGGGGGGTTTTTTCGTTGCACTGGTTATCTCTATGCGGTTTTCCATTTTTGTGGATTTCTTTGATTAATTTCTTTGCGATAATTTACGTTGTTTGGTTGATCGAGCTTGATTTCTTAAGATTCTCACAGGTATTTTGAGCATTAGGCTTCATTTTCTACATATAAATGTTGGCTAGAGGTTCAGTTATATATGCGACTTCCACCCCACCCATAATGAATCATCATTTGCAAAACTGAGAATGAGAAAACTTTGCCTGAGAAGATACACTCGTGGCTGGAAATCAATAACATTGACAATAGTTTGAAATCAAATCATAGCTACAGAATCTCAAGTAGTAACCCACTTGAAAAGAAAAAAATTAAACGAGGAATTATTATACTTTCTTAATAATATAAAAGTGGAAATTGCCTTTAATCTAAGTAATCACCAGAGAACAAGAAGAATTACGGCTTGAAGCATTTCTGGCATCCACCGCTGCCAAGGATTTTAATTGACGTGATCAGTAGAAAGTCTATCACCTTTTGCTATAACATTCTCTGTCATATAATTTGTTTCGTGGCTAGACTTGGGTATGTCTGCTGGTGGTTGGACTTAGGTGTGTCTGTTGGTGGTTGGACTTAGGTGTGTCTGTTGGTGGTTGGACTTAGGTGTGTTTGTTGGTGGTTGGACTTTTGTGTGTCTGTTGGTGGTTCGACTTGGGTGTGTGTGCGCTGGTTGTGGTGTGTGTTTGTGGTTGGACTTGGGTGTGTCTGCAGGTGGTTGGACTTGGGTGTGTGTCTGCAGGTGGTTGGACTTGGTTGTGTGTCTGCAGGTGGTTGGACTTGGGTGTGTGCGCGCTGGTGGTTGGACTTGGGTGTGTTGTTGGTGGTTGGACTTGGGTGTGTTGCTGGTGGTTGGACTTGGGTGTGTTGCTGGTGGTTGAACTTGGGTGTGTGCATGCTGGTGGCTGGACTTGGGTGTGTCTCAAATTTCGCATATTACATGTTTCATGGTGTTAAGTTTATCATGTTTTTTGTTTTACTGCCTTTATGATTTATTTCTTGATCTTTTTTTATTAGTAATGTAATGGTTAAGACCAAAAAAATGGCTTCATCAGTAATGTGGGATAGGGAAGTCACAATCATATTTTGCAACCTTTGTATTAAGGAGATTGAGCTTGAAAATAGACCCTCCACATACTTTAACAAAGAAGGGCGGCAGAATATTACGAAAAAATCATGAAATGACAGGAAAAGACTACGATAGGTTAAAATTTAAAAAAAAGTGAAATCAGTTGAAAAAAGCCTGAAAGTTATGGAATGAATTAAAACGAGGATCCACGAGCTTGGGTTGAGATCCTATCAAGCGGACCATTGATGCTTCAAAGGAATGTTGAACTGAAAAATTGGAGGTAATAAATAAAACGCTAAATATTTCTTTTTCCATTCGTTATTCATGCAATTTGTTTTAACTAATATACTTTCCCGAACGTTACAGGCAGTGCCAGCCGCCAAAAATTCAAGTTATGTGGCATTAAGCCAGACCTGAAGGAGAAGTTGGACGCATGTTTAGTGGGGTTGTTGCAACGGGCATGCATGCGTTCACCCCAAGTGAGCATGGGTTGCAAGCATACCAGATGACTTAGAGGCCGAGCAGGTAAGTGGGTCAGGCGAAGGCCCTAGCCTACACCAGAGGGAGCTCGAGTCCACATGCCAGCCAAAACGGCCCAGGGTGGAGAAAAGGAAAAAAGAAGCCACTTTCGTCAGCTCAATAGACAAGCCGATAGAACTATGTGCAGCTTAGCCTGATCCTTCAAATGACACCACCATAAATGACTTCCTTCGAGTTCTGGATACATCCTACAGTTAGAGTGGATACCACGTTCTATCTGGACTCCTTGAAGTTACTGGAGGACCCGACCCACAAGCAGATATTCATGATGCCCCTTGAACTTCTTTTTTTGTTCTTTGGCTTGGTTCTTTCGTTGTTTTAGGGTTATTTGATTTGGATGTTTTTTATTTATTGCACGAACAATCAATATGCTGCTTCGTAATTTTTCCTTTTCCGTAATAATCAATCATCAGTTTTTATATGTGTTTTTTAACATTGTCTGATTATTGCTTATTATCTGAAAAGAACAATTTTCTATGATGGATTGGCAGTGATTGCGTAGGAAAAGAATAGTTAAGACAATTATGATTATACTGTACGACTACTACAACACCTTCGTCGATCGAACTTCATGCATGACATTACCTATATTGGTGATAAATGGGTCGGTAAGTTGTTACAAGTCAATCCACATGGTTCAATAACAAGTTTTGTATGGCAATACCGATATTATTGGATCTCTTACATGAACTACATAGCCATCGAGGGCTCCACGGCTCCTCAATAATGACTGCAACAGAGGTGTTAGCAATAACCCTTACATTCTATCACAGAATGAATCAATGAGAGGAGCGATTCTAGCACTCATCAGAGACAATCAGCAGGTATTTCTCAATGGGATTAAAAGCACTCGTTAGTTTGCTGGCACAGATAATTAAGTGAGAGAATCCATCATTCGAGACAGCTCCTGCAAAGATTGCCAACAGCCTACGGTATATGTCATTCTTCAAGGTAAAACACATTAAATTCACATCTTAAAATGAGTTGAGTTGCAATCACAGCTTTAACTAATTGATAGAACTGTATTGGAGTAACTAACGGTACCCACGAGAATGCATGACTACCCCACAATGAAAAAGTAGTGTACATTGGACGGTGTGGATCACCAACACAAAATATGATGGTCGTATGTGATTCAACATGTGATTAAATTTTATGATGGTCAGTTAGGAAGGGATTGCACATGATAATCGGATTTTTTCTTATGAGACAAAAAACTGTGGACACGACTTCCCTCACCCGCCTTCAGGTTCGTTTATTTATATACCGCATTCGTATTTTTATCAATTGTTAATTATGGTGTATAGGACAAGTAAATATTACTTGGTCAATGTTAGATACCCCTTACAGAGGGGGTATCTGAAGTCATTTCCAGATACTAAAACCATATTCCTAATTTCGAGAGCTCGCGGAAGAAAATAAATTTTTAATAAACGTCACTCCTTGTGCAACGTGATTGAAAGAACATTTAGAGTGTGGAAGGAAAAATGGTGATACTACGTGATATGTCAACGTACCCGTTTCCTAAACAAGTACAGATTGTTGTGGCCATGATGGCTCTCCACAACTACATTCGACAACATCATTCTCAATCAGATGCAGATTTCAGTATTGCTGACAACAATCAAATGTAGGTCCTGCCTTAAGCATTTAAATTTTAAGTTGAACAGTCTATACCACGGGCAGATGTGGAATCACAGGAATTTTACACCCATGATGGCGAAGTTACTGCGGAAATGGTTGATTTGAAAGAGCGGATCATAGATGCTATTGTCGGATGTTGACTGGTCGTTTCTTGTTTATTTTATGAACTATATGTTTATTTTATGTCAGTTGTATCATTAATAATTTTGACTTTATAATATTCACGTGTTTGACATTCCATGCGTTCTTTTTTGTGGGTTTGTGAGTTCCATGATGAGACATTTGACTTTATGGGTTCTTTTGGATGATCGGTTAGTCACTGTTTGTTGGAATTAAATGTGAAATATTAAGGAAGACAACCAAGTTCTTCTCTTCTTCTCGGTGCATCGCTTTATGAGGACTTCCTGGATGGTCTTTTTTGGTGATATGGACGTGTGGCACAAGACGTTGGTTTTACGTGGGTTAAAGACAACCAAGAACTCATTTTTTTACAAAATCTACTAACCTCTTATAGTGACAGACTCGTTGGCGCCTACTTTTTTTTTATATCAATTTATGATTTTTTATTCAATACATTTTTCGTTTATTTCCATTTCTTTGTACATTTTTTTTAATTTAAGTTTATGTATGACTAATGGGTTCTCCCTTGTATCTTTCAAGAAAAATGAGCTCCAATATTTCAAGGACCTCCCGACGTATGTTATATCACTGTAGACTACAAATTTTCCTATTGACGTCACGTCGGGCACACAAAGAACGGGAGACAGTTCTACAGTTGCAGGCGGAGATTCATGGAGAACTATGTCTTCTTCCGGTGGGCAGACAGTCCGGCAGATTCCACTGCCGATAGTGATCAGGGTTGGATGGTATCACCTAAGACGACGTAGCTCGTTACATGCATCGCCTAGATTTTAAAATTAATATTATCATAAGTTTAATTGTAATTAATTTTTTTTCTATTTTATCAATCTTAATAATCACTGTTATGTAAGGGTTGTATCATTTTTTTTTACTGTTTTGTATTGGTTTTCTGTTTCTCATCTATCAAATATGTTGTTGTAACGGTTATATTGCAAACAACATTACTTAACAGAGATAGAATGGTCATTTATCCAAAAACAACTGCACATCAGCTGTTTTCAAATAGCACAAACCAAACAAAGAAATCAGTTTATCCGCAGTTTCTCAGGATCAGTTGTTTATCAGCAGACGATTCAATAAGCTACAATTGCCCTAAACAGAGCCTAAGTCAAATTCATGTGGGCAAGCCTCAACGCGCCAAATAGAAAAATAAAGAAACAAAAAACGAGTGAACTAAAAAAATAATCAATTATAAGCAGGTTTGAGCAATTAATATTATAAAAAATAATGATAATTATTTTGCATATAATTTTTTATGAATTTTTAAATAATTATCATATTTGAAAATATTGTCTGTTATACACTATCTATAACAGTTATGATATAATATCAATTATTCTTTCAAACTCTTTCATTGATCATATTTATGCCCTCCATCTTGTTGTTTATATTATAATCAAAAGATTTCACCAATTAAGTTTGTTGCTTTCAAACTCATATTTATTGCTTTAAAATTTTTATATTATGAATTGTGTACAATGTAAAGAAGTCTCTTTAGACTTATGCTTTAGATACATCATTAAAATTGATTAAGATCAAAAGTTATTTAGTTTATTCATAAGTGGATGGGTTATTATAGTAGTTAAATTTTATTTATATTATATTTATTTTTTAGTGCAAAAGTTAGTAATTATTATTGGATTTAAACGCAGTTAGTAATTATTATTGGATTTAATTGCTCTAATGATTTTATTGGTGGAAAAAAAAAATATTTAAAATGACGTTGTAATTTATTAAAATCATTTCTAATGTTTGCAACTCATCTTGTCTTCTCACATTTTGTAATCCGGTGACTAGGGTGAGATATAGTCAAAGCCAGGTTTTCATTAAAAAAAGAAAATTAAATTTCAAAAAATATTGCGTGTGTCTATATATATATATATATATATATATATATATATATATATATATATTGTGCGTCTGTATGTGTGCTTGCATATGTGTGCATGTATATAGGGAAATATAAATATGTTTAGATATTATAGATATATGATCTAGGATATACATATAAATGTGTATGTTATATGAATCTAGTTGATCTAATGGGTAGAGACTGAAACCAGCAAAAGTATGCCGAATAGTTCCATAAAGCATTCCAACAACATAAGGTGGTCTGAGAAGTGAAAAATCTATAATCTATTTGGTATGAACTTACACTCTAAAAAAGTTTGAACTTGAGGACTTTTAGGCTGGCACAAAATAAAAATAAAATAAAACACTTCAGAAACTCCTCTCTTCATATTTTGGTAGATAAGTGATAAAAGATTTTTCACATTTATATCTCTATCATTGGTACCAAGCAAGAAATCAAAAGTTTCAAGATTATAAAGAAGCGTATATAAATAACAAACCTTTCCGAAGTTTTTCAGCATAATCTCGGCCGCGATGAAAATAATCGGCACTGTAACTTGAAGGAATGTTTGGTTCTGATTTCGTTCTACCTGTAAGCCTCTTTTCTTGCAAAACCTTTTTGGCTGCCTCAGTCTCTTCAATATTTCTCAACTTAAACCTGAAGCATATTGCAAACAAACAAACAGTTCTAATATCTCATCCATGGCCAAATTAACAGGTTAAACAAATACACAATTCTATTTGAAAACCAAAGTGATGATGTCTAACAAACAGAAGTAAATGAATTCCCAAATAAGTTCAAATCTGAAACTTAATCTGTTCTATGGAGCTTCTGACTTCAATTTAGCAACTTCACCTTACAATATTGACCGACGGCCCCATTCAGACTACAATACCAGAAAAAAATTCTAAGAAACTTTAGAGTGATTATGGTTGATGAGGATCTTGACCAAACAATCCCTTCTTGAAGGCCTCTCAAAATATAAAAGTTATGACTCGAATAGTTTTTTAAATCGCCAATCAAGGCTCAATTAATCCATGTTAGACTTATCTTTCTAACATAAGAGCCAGCAAAACTTTCTTGTATAATTGCAAGTCAATAACATGATCTAAAATTTATTTTCTCATACTCAATCAAGGATGTTAACCAGGAAAGGACAAGATACGTTCAAGAATAATTGATTTTCATAGCCCTACAGTCAGTGAGAAAGTCTCTAACCAATACTTTTAGGTTTCCTCACAACCTTCGATAATTCATCGCCTTTGCACAGGATTGGGGTCATGCCTCAGACATGTAATCCTAGAAGGGCTTTTTACAGCTAGATAGATCTCGATACCTCGATAAAGGTTCCATGGATACTTAAGAAGTCATAGCCAAACACGGGTTCAGCCAAGTTTAAGGTAGCCCAATAACAATAAAAATTTTCACTTTCACTACACAATACTAGAAATTTTTCCATAGTTGAGCTCTATGGGACAAGAAGAACGCATCAAATGATGTTTACATCCTACAAAAGTTAAGATCAAGTATTTAAGGCTCAAGAAAAAGGCAATGTTTTAGTATAGCGACTCAAAGTTGGAAAAGCAAAAATCTATCACAACCAAACCACCAAGAAGGGTTAAGAGGCCAAACCTCTATGCCATACTACTTTTTTTTTCTATAAAGTTATACATCTACAAAGCACAAACTAATAACAATACAGTGCAACTAACTCTTCAAGGAAACATTATTTGCCAAGCAGGTGACCTCACAATTTCACAATGAACAGGTGACCTCACAATTTCACAATGAACAGGTGACCTCACAATACAGTGCAACTAACTTTAACGTATATTTATTTATTTATTTATTTATTTATTTACACATGAATATTTATTGGATCTCTCCTTGAAAGTGTATGAGCCGCATGAACAAGATGTTTTATTGATCTTGAATGGCGCCCAACTCATTGCCCTAATTCTTGCTCTATAATATGATATAAAACAAAAAAAAATTTGTCACAAAATTTTATTAAGATAAAAAAATATGAGCATAACATAGCTCTTCAAGCTCCTAATTGCTCAAACATATCTCACTCATTTAGGGAACTTCATACATAAAATTGTGCATGAAATGTTCTTAGGATTGCCGCATTAGTTATTTTGTACTAATCTCTATCAAAGATATAGACAATTTAAAAACATCACCACCCTTTAACCCAACAGTAGGAAACAACCGTACCCGCCAAGCACACCCCCAATCAAAGATAGGGACTTATAAGAAGCATATCTTTCTTTAATAACGGCATGAGAAAGTTGATGTCGCAACCACTAGCTTAATATTAACTACAAAATCTCTCGAGAAGGCTTCCTATAAAAAATATGCCACGCTCAATACAAAAAATCATAAATCCATGATAGGCTTGGTGTTGCTCCAATGAAGAACAAAATTAGAGAAAGTAGTCTTAAATGATCTGGTCACATTAAACGTCGACCATCTGATGACCCGATTAGGAGAGTAGATGTTTTAGATTCGACTTATGTTAAGAAAGGCAGAGGTAGACCTACGAAGACTTGGGCTTATTGTATAACTAATGATCTTAATGTATTAGAACTAAATGAAAATAGGACACTAAATAAGACGCAATGGATAAAAAGGATTCATGTAGCCAACCCCACGTAGTGGGATTAAGGCTTTTTTGTTGTTGTTGTTGTATTCATCGTGCCACACTCAATACAAAAAGCAAAGCAACTAATCACTATTTCATGCTATTAATATTGTGAAGTTTGGTAATATATATTGATCTCGTTGGTCGGTCATTTATATGTAAGTGTTTTTCATATAGTTTCTATTGTCCAACTAGTAAAGAGTTACAAGAGTCATTAATTGTTTTTTATCTGTTGGTTATTATTTGTGCATTGCAAGTTTATGAGAAAAAATTGGTCTTCCTTTAATGAATAATCACAATATTATGAGTTTAGACTCCTTCATGATAAATGGTTGTAACAAATACATTTATATTTTAGGTGAAGAAACCGTGTAGATCCTATTTGGATTTAATAGCTCTAATGTGTTTGATGAAGTGAGATTGAATATGTAATTGCATTGCAATTTTAAATGTTACCACTTATCACAATTATGTTGACAAAATTTTTCAGAACAGTCGAGTAGGTCCTAAAAATGTATGCTTAGGAAAAGCTTTTTGAACAATTCAAATCATGTAAACTTTGACCAGCATCTTTCCATGATAGCTTTGTGAAATACTCTAGGGTGTACCAATCCCAGTGTATAAGCCTCCCCTACTGTGAGGGCATATCAAGGAATTTAAAACTAACAATATACGCCCTAACAATCAACAAGTTACCTTAAATTATTTAATGTTCAACATTAATCTTTGGCTTTCCTCAATTGCCACAATCTTCAAACAATGTCAGAAGGCCAATCTTCTAGTCAAACTCATTGTGATTTAATGTTGTAATTGCGAAGTCAGTAGGAAAACAATTTTTTGGATCAAGAAAAAATCTCATCAAACGATTTTCAAATTGACATGATGATGTAATGCTCTCTTTGTTAAAAGCATCACTGAGAAAATGAGCAGCTTTTGCCATCACTGCATCAGTGGATAAATGAGCCTTGCCTTTTGCTAAATAAAATATATTATTCCCCCTCACATGAGATTCACTTCTGCTATTCCTGGATAGCTCGTAGAAAAACAATTGATTGCTACGTAAAGCAAAGGCTCTTCTGGATTCACATTGTCAGAATTAATGCGTTCTTGATGCTTAGTATAAATGTTTTCTTAACAACGATGCTTCCATTAGAACAAAAATAAACATAGCTATGAAGTTATGGCAACTCAGTAACCATTACTTAAAGCTTAAGCAACAAGGGAGAGGGCGGGTGGTGGGGGGAGAGATAGAGTAGGAAATAAATAGCTTACTCGATGGGAAGTTGAATTTCAGCGATTCCAGTTGTCCATTGCGTGGAACTTTCCTCTGAATTCCTTTTTCTCACCTGAAATGAGTGTAGGGCAACAATTCACTTCTAATCCAAGCTATCTAGAGGTCATAGCAGCCAATAGATTGCAGAACACGCAACTTCTCTGACTTCACAAACAGTTAAAATAAAAAATAAAAAATGAAAAAAAGAACTCGCCTTTAGATGTTCTGGTATGGCATATAGCTCGTCCATGGGATTTTTATCCTCTTTCTCAGCAGAATCAATCTTCTTGCCCCTTCTCTTCGCAAGCTCTTGATCAACATACTTTAGCCTTCACATTAATCAGCACTAAGCATACCTTATTCTCATAAATGAATTGAATCAGACATGAAATAATGGATCAGTACATGTTCGGATCCTCGACAATAACGGCGGTCTCCTGTGCAAAAGTATCCTGCAGGACCAGGTCTTCCTTCTCCCCATCACCCTCGGCCTTGTCTCCGGAGCGAATGAGGCCGCTGGTTCCAGATTGCACAGTCGGAAGAGCCGAAATGCCAGTCTTCCTCTCTCGCAGCTTTTGGACGAACTTTACCTCCTCCAACGCCATCCTAGCAGTTCATAGTCCTCTCGATAATCAAAAAGTAGTAGAAGAAGAAGCTTTTAGAGAAACCCTACTCTTTCTTTCTAGTTATTGTCCTACCTACGCTCCTCTTCATCTTCAGATTCCACGCCAACGTCGTCTTGTTCGTGTATTCTCTTTCTGAAGTTCTTCGCGGGCATCGCCGCTGCTCTTCCAACTCCGGCGATTTCCTCTTTCACCTCGGCGGCTGAGCGTCCGCGCAGCTCTCATGCGGTAGATCTGTCAAACGGAAAATTATTCCATACATGCGTACGCAGCGCTCATTTGGATACGCAGAATAATTTCATAATAACAAATTATTAGAAAGTTATTAAAAAGTTACTGCAACTTTATTTTAACAATAACCACACAATATCCTGAATAACAGATAAAAAATATAAAAATAAAATTATCGAGATTATTAGGGCGTTATTAGGAAGTTATTCGCTGGATATTCGAAATAATACCGCAATAACCTCCTAATACACGATCTCGAAGGTTATTTGCTAGTTATCCGGTGATTATTTGTGGAATCTGTACGCAGCGCTGCGCACGTTGTCCGTATAGAATAATTACCGGCTCGTGTTTCAAACGAGCTGAATAGGAATAATTGTTTTGTGCTCCGCATTTAAACAATCCAAATATAAAAAATATTTATTTGTTCGTTTTTGCCTGATATATATATATATATATATATATATATATATATATATATATATATATATTATTTTTAAAATATTTTAATTGACTATAAGGCTATACAAATTTATAATTAATTAAAATTATTAATTTAAAATAAATAAGTATATATTAAATTATATTTAAATGAATATATTAATATAAATAATAAGATTTAAATCTTGCCTCATACTTAAAGCATGCTTTACTAGGGCTATCAAAATGACTTGTTGCGAACAGCTCTTGTTTGGCTCGCCAAGCAAGCAAGTCCAACACAAAAAAAAAAAATTTTGAGCTCCATATATAAACGAGTTGAATACGAACTGTGTTATTTCTTGACAAGCCGAACACGAACCGAGTCATCTCATTTACACCTTTGAGGAATTTGGGAGATGCCAATAAACCAAAATAAATGGGATGATTACATATAAGGCACACAAAATATTATTATTTACAAATGAATCCCTTTTTTGAACTAACGAACCATGTATTTAGTGAGCCACAATTAAATTATTGAGAATTTGATAAAAAAGTGAAAAATATGTGTTGGGGTTTTACCATGATTTTTTATAATTGACTGAAAATTTGAAAAATAAATGAAAGAGAGTGTGTGATTGGTAAATAATAAGTTTTGGATGATCTGAATGTAATTACCAAAAAATAATAAAAAATTAAACAATTTCCACTATCCATCAATGAGCTATTTGATAAGCAAATATAGATAGAAACCAATTTTTGATGGTAAAAAAATGTTATATTTTCTTTTAAAAATGAGTAATATTTTCAAAAGTTATCTCAAATATATTCAAAATTAAGCAAAAATAGGTTACTCTGTTGAATATCTTTTTTGTTTCAAATTACTAATATTTTATTGTTTTCGTTTGTTTTTCTCTCTTTTATTTTAGGAGGAGTCGCCAGCCTGTCGATTGTTGTATACTTCCCTCATTCGAATAAATCTCCCTCCCGAATCAAATAAGTGATTCAAAGTGGAGAGGAATCGAATAGAAAGGGACATACCAAAAAATGACAACAAGAGAAAACACAAAACGTGGAGAGTCTACGTGCGGTAAACCTCGCAAGGATAGGTTAAGAGTGTTAGCCCAAATAACATCGGGCGATGCGCCTTAAACCGATATCCGCGAAAGAATACCTACATAAACTACCCATAACCAGAGAGTCAGGTGTAGGTGTTTGTTCTTGGGCCAAGAGCGCTCCTAAGGGGACGAATCCCACTTAGTTGATTAC
This sequence comes from Papilionanthe hookeriana x Papilionanthe teres, assembly GCA_022702705.1. NCBI lineage: Eukaryota > Viridiplantae > Streptophyta > Magnoliopsida > Asparagales > Orchidaceae > Papilionanthe > Papilionanthe hookeriana x Papilionanthe teres. The sequence continues at coordinate 31,091,657 of CM040433.1, read as the reverse complement.
ATCTTAGGGTGTACCCGAGAATACTCTTGATCCAAGGGGGGTTTGCTTACTCAGTAGTGCCAACTAGCATGTGGCCGCAAAAGGAGGTTGTTTCACAGGGGGGTGTTCCAAAGCTTTCAAAGTTCCCGCTAGACCACGGGATGGAGAATGGATCTCTCACTATCCCCGCAACAGTAACGGACTCATCAGCATACGGAACCTGCGAAAGAACCATATCATCCCAACGGAGGATCCCAATACGTCAAAGCACATCCGGGCCATAAGGGCAGAGGACAAATCGTCGTGTCCTAAACGGGCGGCAGCTCATCAGTGTCAGGCCATCGAGATGATGCCAACGAAGACAAAAGAGTGAAATGGCTCAATAGGGGTAGTCAAAAGGAGGGACAGAGTATTCCTAAAAGGTAGAGGCAGCCAAGTCAGGGTGCCACAGACCCATCATCCAAAGCCATTAGGACCCTAAGTCTATCCGGTCGTGAAGGTAGTCGACCCAACACGTCCTGAGATCCCCGGTCAACAATCCATGAATTGTAACCCCCACGGGGGATCTCGGTAGCCCTAAGGTCGAGGAACGAAACTCTATCCTATGACTATAAGCTGGAGTTCCAAGAGGTGGGGCTCACACCTGCCAAAATGACGAGGATGCCACAGGAAAGAAAAAGAAAGGGAGGTTCGGCTACAAAGTTGTAAACACTCCAACAAGAGGACTTATACCCCGTCTGGGTCGGGAGCCTCCTAACATCCTAGGCGCACTAGACAACCACATATTCAAGATTATGCTAGGCCAGTCAGATTGAAGAAGTACGGGGACTTCTCCTCGGGACATGCAAGTATGATGCAATTATCTAAGAGAATCCTAAAGTATTGTGGAGGCCCTATTAAGTATGACTTGGGTGATAGCCATGCAATGCAACCCGTTTTTAAAACCGGCCCAAAGGCCATGCAGGAAAGTAAAGACAGATTTTAAAATCTTGAATCTTTTAATCCTAAATTTTAATTTATCTTGAATATTTTATTAGGATCTTTAAGGTAAGAAAGAAACAAAATAAAGCGCTTCCAGATCACATAAAGAAACAATATAAAACGATCCAAACATGCAAGTCATGCAAGAAAAGCGAGAAAAACACTCCAAAAGAATAAATAAAAGAGGTCAAATGCCGCTGGACCGGCAACATAATCCAGGAAAAGCAGTAAAGGCGGCCGGACTCCGCATATACATGCCCGGTCCTAAATCTATACAAAAATATAAGATTTGGACTTAAGGTACGAGCCACGAGTCGTTGCTATGGCCCTGGTCACGTGGTTCGGTGCGTTATCCACATCGAAACCCGTGCCCGTACCTTATTTCCGATACAGACTCTTCTTAAGGACTCTATCAAATACATCCAAAAAAGAAAATAAAGACTCGACCTGTATAAAACAAGTATTAGCGGACACACCATGCAACGTGGGATAACAAGCCGTGCCTTGTAATTGGGGGAACTAATAGCACCTGCAAGCAAATGGTTAGAAATCATTACAGGTTCCCCCATGATAGCACATGTGTGAGTGTATGAATAGGCACGGCTCCTGCAGAAAATCGGCCTAACATACTATCACACATAATAAACATGCAAGCACACCGACAAAAGCAAAAAAAAAAGGTGACACGTGGCTAGCACAAGACAACACAGCACATAACAATAGCCAGAGGTGTCGGAGAGACTACCTAGGATCCTAAATCCTAGCCTAGCACACCATCTAACGAAAAGTGCATTAACCTGGAATCTAAGTGCGGGATAAGTCTGGGTTTAGTATGACTTTGGCGGGGTCGCCATGCCGGCCCCACCATAAGGATCCAAAGAATCTAATAAGTGTCACCCGGGATGAGCTTTTAAAAATGATGGCCTCATATACGGCCTAATTTGTTATATGCTTAAATTTAAGGAAAATATGATAAATACGATAAATAAGAAAATATATAATTTTATATTTTAAAGTAAGGGTCATTAAATGCGAGCCCGTAACATGCAAAGGTGACACAAATTAGATCCCTTAGATCCTTAGCACAGTCATACTCGTGTCAATCCCGATGACTTAACTCGCGGAACTCACCGGGATCAACCCGGCAAGCGACGCTCGTTAAGGCATCGCGACCGACACGGGAGTCACTCTCCTAACGGTTCTGGCTCACTATCAATGCGAACAGGCAGATGCAAATGTAACCGATAGAAACATGTAAGTGACGAGTGTACCATGAGGCAGTGACTCAAAGTGGGTGTATCGAGGCGACAGTGACTCGAAAGGAAGGGCGTGCATGGCGACAGCGACCCGAGGTGATGGGCGTACCGTGGCGGCAGCGTCCCGAAGAGGGTGTGCGGAGGTAGCAGTGACCCGAAGATATGTGCGACTCGTACATATGACCATAGTCAAGTGGCTAAACCTATGTGCGACAATATGCAGAGATGCATACATACATATGCAGGATATGCAGCGGTGCAAGTTATGTCAACCGGTCAGGGTCGACCGATCAGGGTGCATGTGGAAAAATGCAGAGTGTAAAAAGTATCGACTGGTCTGGGGCAACCAATCGAGGTGCACATGGTGACAACCGGTCCGGGACGACCAATCGATGTGCAAATGGCGCCAACCGGTCTGGGGCGACCGATCGGGGTGCGCGTGGAAAATGCAAAGTGTGATGACATGTGAGAAACGTGGAATGCAAACTGTGACATATAGGTGCAAGTGTGCAACATGCAAATGTGTCAAATAACATGCAAGACATGCAAGTGTGATAGGGAGCCATTCCCGTACTAACGACCTCGCCCGGGGAAACCTAGGGTCAACATATGAAAAGAAACGGCGACGGCCGCCTTTGCTCCGGCGAGACAAATAGGACATTTCTTCCCGGATTTCCGAAAGGAAAACTCTCCACAGCGTCGCGAAATGGGCTAGCTACAAAGCTTTTCTCATTTCGCGAACTCCTCCAGACATTGCAAAACGAGCCAGCTGAAAAGCTTCTCTCGTTTTGCCAAGTCTGACCTCCCAGCTTCTCAAGGTAGAACTGGGAAATCCGAGGCAAGGGGAGTGAGGGACTCCGACCCATCGAGACTGGTGCTAAGACTCAACATAAATGGGATCCGCTCGGCTCTACGAAGGGTATTTGGCCACGCATGGAAAGTAATCCTATCCTAAAAGGCTAACTCTAGGAAACAAACGATCCGTCACATAGGCGCGTCGCTGCGCCGGCTCACGCCGACGCACGCACCCCGTGCCGGCGATCGAACCCGCACGCCTGCTGACCTCATTTTTGATGAGGTCTTCTCTTCTTCTCTTTAGTACTTAGGATCTAGCCTTAGGCTTTTCCTTTGACTGTCCTAGAGGATTAGAATTGGGACCCACCACTTAGAAATTCAAACCACTTCTTAACTCCCCGCAAACTCCACTAACTTGACCGTAGACCCCTAATCACCTAGAGGGTTGAAATCAAATGTGGAAGATTAAAGGATGAGTTCCTATAGGACTCTTTGGCCTTAGGATCGCCCTTGCAGGCTCGGTCTGTGCAGTGAGGGCCGACTTACACATACACTACATTTATACACTACACTTTCACACACCTCCTAAAACCACACCCATACCCAACTTGATCTCCCGACTCATAAAGGTGATTCACATGGATGGTCCTTAACCCCTAAGCCCTCAGGCTAAGAGGTTAGGAACAACATAGTGAATGCCTCAAATGAGTCCTCTCATGGCTCATGTGGGCTTGATATGGCTTCATGGCTCAACCAAAATGATTTCATTACACTTACATTCACCTAATCTTCAATTTTGCAAATTTTCAATTTTTGACCCCCGGGACCCTACACCCGCTAACTCTACCCAAACCCTCGAAACCACCCAAAATTTGCAAAATCACCTAAATTACCCAAAATTCCTCAAAATCAATCCCAAACATTCCCACATTACTCAAATTGATCATCCATACCCAAAAATACCAAAAATTCCAAAAATACCTCTCAATACCCTCCAAATACCCAAAATGCCCCTCTTAGCCAAAAAATCCAAAAACTTAGAAAATTCCCAGAAAATTCCAGAAAATCCCAAATATTCCCAATTTCATTTTGTTCAACTACACCATGGGCCAATTTTGTCAATTTACCCCACTTTTGTCAAAATCCCCAATTTGACCCATTTTAACCCAAAAGTGAACCCAATGTCAAACCAAACCTACCCAATTGACCCAAATTCTGGTCCAATTCAATTCCAAACTTCAATTCAACATCCCCAACACCAATCTACACCAAATCCAAGCCCAATTTGATTGACATTTGAATCCAATTTCACTTTGGACCTTAAAGCCCAATTTGGACCCATGACCCAAACTTAGCTCAAACTCACCCAATTCAACTCCAATTAACCCCAAATCTTTTCTAAACCTTCCCTAACATCCCCACAAGCAAAAAACTAACATGATTTGCCCAAAATTAAGACCCAAACCCCACTCAAATTCAACCCAAAGCTAAAAAGGCCCAATTTTGACCTAAACCCAAACCTAACCCAAATAAGCCCAAACCCCAAAATCAAAACCCAACCAAAGCCAAAACCTCTTTGAAAAACTCCCATAAACATTTCCCAACATTTATTTTACATCAATTTCAACCCTAGCCCAACATTGGCCCAAGTTAGCCCACTTGACCAACATTGGCCCATTTACCAAAGAGGCCCAAATCCAACCCCATTCAAACCCAAATCACTCCAAACTCATTTCAAATCACTCATGACATATCCCTAAACCAAACCCAACAATTATTTGGCCCAAAATTCTACAAAATTCCCATCCATGAATTCATTCTTAAACCTAAAGGCCCATCCCCTTAGCCTTCCTAAAAGCCCATCAAAAATAATTTCAAAAAGCCCAAAGCCCACATGACAATCCCCTATCATCATCCATTTGATAAAACCATCTCCTAAGTTCTAAATCCATGATAAAATAAATCCAAATCAAGCCATATGCCAAATTTCCATCAAAATGCCAAAATTTTCTTAAACCCATTTCCATGAAATTGACTTGGCTTTTCCCCAAGCCAAAGGTGAGCCATGAAGCCATGCATGAGCCCCATAGGAGCCATGAGAGCCATGGAATCCACTTTCCACCTCACCAAACCATTAATGGCAAGAGAAGGGATCTCTTTCTTAAACCTTTTTAAGCCCTTTTACCTTAAACATGATACACTCTAAACCATACTTTGTCACCTAATCCTTGATGTCGACTTCACTACCTTTGGTAGGTTGACTCACATGATCCTCCCAGCCCAAAACCAGAGCTTGGAAGGGTGCACCAAACCAAAAATGGTGGGTTGACCCATTTGGACCCAAAATGAGCCTCTCCCCATACCATTTTAATCCAAGCACTTTACACATGTCCATGGCCAATTGACTGCACAAACCTCCAGCCCTTACCCACCTGGACCTGAGGGTGACCCATGCCTGCCGGCCAGCCGCCTGGGTCGCCGGAAAATCACCAGGCCGAGAGCTCACATGTGAGCCCAAACTTGGAATTCTCACCTGCTGAGCTGCCCCATCCCCAGTGGCCATTGTAGCTGTTCTTCTCTTGCCAAGAGCAGCTGATCCCAAGCCCTAACTCCCCCTGGGAGGACCTCCACCCTCTCCTATTTAAACACCACCCCCTCTCGGCCATGAGAGGTGCTGAACCAGACCTTGCTGAAACTCTACCAAAATTGCTCCAGATCACTCTCCATACTTAGAGCAGTTGATCCCAGGTGACAATTTGCCCTAATCCCCACCAACAGAGCCCAATTTCTCAGCCAAAGTTCCACCCAAAACCGGGACACTTCTCCACAGTGGATCAATCCTCAAATTGATTGGTCCTACACCTTCACCAGACCAAGGGAAGAAGTCCACCAGCAAAAGCCCCTCTCCAGGCCACCCATCTGTTCCAGACTCCAAGCTTTGTGATCGGGCTTGGTCGAAATCATACCTAGGAGATTCACCAGACCAGGAGACTTCATCTGGAGCTTGCTGGGATCCAATCGAAGGTGACACAACCCTCAGATTGAAGCCACACTTCTCTGAGCAAAGGTATGAGCTAATTCTTCATCCCGAGCTTCTGGAGATTCTCCATTTCAAATGCTTTAATTTCAATGCATGATCACCGTATAGATGTATTCGTCTCTTCAAGACGAATCCATGAGAGCATAAGAACACGAAAATCCGTTGAGAAATGAGTGAGTTCTTAGGGTTTTAGTGTGGACGGTTCTCGGGCTAGGAGGCTTGGGGACGATGAACGGATGTCGTTCATTTAATACACGCGCGGACAGACGGCTCAGATGGCGTCGGGCGAGGAGATGATACGTGAACCGCGGGTCGTGTGGCGCTGAGTCGAAAGGCGGCGTTGAATCAGGAGACGACGCGTGTGCGTTCGGATCTGCCGAGGTTGAGCTGGCGCCGCGTCACTTAAGTAGAAAAATAGGATTTTTTCTTATTTATTTAATTACCAGAACTTGGAAAATTCATAACTTTGTGTAGAAAAATCATAAAAATAAAATAAAAATACCCTCTTGCTCAGTGAACAGAGGAGAATAATGTGGAAAAGAAATCATTTAATTTCATCAAGTATTTTATTTTTAATAATTTATTTACTGTCTACATTGTTTTAATTCTCCATGCATATAGGAAATTCACCATGGCATGAGACCATAGGGCTTTTGAAGCCTCCGAATTTAGGAACATTCCCTGAATTTTCCAAAGTCGAGGCCATCCCTATGAGAAGTTATTGATTTTTCAAATTCATGTTATCGTTTTGAGTATTTTAAATCCAATAATTAGCATGTTGTGAAATAAATTCTAGGAAAATTTGGTGATGTTTCTTATGACTAGAGGATCCTAGGAAAAATAGGTTTTGAATTAAGTCCACTTGGAATAACCATAATTGGCTTAAACACCCAAAATAGGTCCTTAATTAATTAGAGCTAATCATGCATCAAATTGACTTGAAATAAATTCTCCACTGACCTTTAGGATCAGAGGAACCCACCATAAAAATTTGAAGTCAATTGGACTTGGTTAGCCCTACTAAATGGGTTGATTAAGCCATTTAACCAATTTAAACTTTAAAAATTCATAACTTTCAAAATGCTTTTCCAAAATTCACCAAATTGGTTTTGGAGCATCTCTGATATTAGGGGAATTTAAGAAAATTAAAATTTCAATTTTCTAAAAAAGTTGATTTTTTGTATTATTTTAATATTTTAATAATTAAAAATAATAAAAATCACAAAAATAATAAAATTCACCAAAATGTCACATTTTGAATTTTAATCACATAGGAACAAATCCCATATTTTTCTTAGGTCTCCATGATGAGTTATTAAATTTTAAAGCCCTAGGGTAATTTTAAAATAAAAAAATGTATTTTCTAGCATTTCCACTAAAATAATTCTAATAAATCAAAGAAAAATTAGAAAATTACAAAAATTGACTCTCTGATTTCCTTGATATCAGAGAGATTTTTGAAAAATATAAAATTCATTTTTCAACCTTTATTTTATTTTTAAATTAATTAATACTTCAAAACTCAAAATAATTATAATAAAAATAATATAATTCAAAAAATCACCATAATTGGTCCAAGTGGTCCTCTGGTCATTAGGAATGTCCCATAATTTTCTTAAGGACAGAAACTTTCCCTTGGTCATATTATTAAATTTTCCTTGGAAATCCCTATTTTCCACCAAAAATAATTACATAAATAAATTAAATACAGAAAAATTACATTTTCTCCTCTCATGTCTTTATTGACATATGAGTGAAGTCACATAAAAATTTCAAGTTCATTTAAGCTCAATTTAGTGAGTTATGAAATTATTAAGCTTGGAGGGCAAAATAGTAATTAAAATTTTAACCCCTAATTAAAACTTTAGGCTTAATAAAATGAAAAAGTAAAATATTTGATCCTAATCTGATTTGGATGATTGAAATTTAAATAATTAAAGGGTAGAAACCTATTAAACAATTTAAAAATAATTGAAATGAACTTTAATTATATAATTGATTAAATTTGGAAGAATAATAAATTTGGAATTATTAAAATAGGGATATTATTAGGAAGAGATTTGTTCTTTAATTTAAGAATCCCTAAATTAATCATCTCAATAATATTTAATTCCTAATTAAAATGATAATTCAAATTTAAGACTTAAAATACTAAAAGACTTAATCATTAAATTGAATCAAAGTTAAATTATTTAAATCAAACCCTTTTAAAATAAAATATTAAATTAAAATTAAAAATAAAATTTAAATTAAATTAAATTAAATTAAATTAAAACATATTAAATTAAATCAAATTAAATTAAATTAAATTAAATTAAATTAAATTGAATTAAATTAAATTAAATTGAATTAAATCGAATTAAATTAAAATCAAATTAAACTAAATTAAAATTAAAACTAAACCAAATTAAATTAAATTAAAGTTAAATTGAATTAAAAATAACATCACCTAAGACATAAAGAAATTCAAAAATAAAACAACTTGAACACTATTCCAAACTTAAACCCATTAATTGAAATTAAGTTAAATCATAAATCATTTGAACATCTGTTTGCCCTCGAAAGCTCTTGTTGTCGTAACTCCTAAATGGAGTGTTAAGTGAAGTGTTACTTCATTCATAAGATATTCAAATGTCCTAGTTCACTGAGCAAGATAACAAACTAGAACTCCCGGACGATTAATTCATTTGTATAATTAAATTCTCTTGGACTTAAAACAATCCTAGAAATATTGAAAAGATGTTTAAGACTCGTCTTAAGCACTTCCTCGATATGATAGGATATTTATGAGAACAATTGAACTTAATTTTTCTTTGATGAAGAAAATCGTCCTCAAACCAAAATACAAGAACCTAGACGTCATAGGAGATGACTAAGCTATAGAACTAGGAACTTGTAGAAAACCATAACCCTTCCCTAGCTTTACTCAGGAACTTGCTTTAAAACCTTAAATATTCTAATTGTGTTTTAAGTGCGGCTTGGGATGACGGGAAGACCCTCCAGGTACGCTTTTATTTTATTGTAATTTACCTTATTGCAATTTATTTAATCGCATCGCACTTAGTTTTCTGCATGATAAACAACTCGTTGCATGAAAACCCACACATTTAGGATAGATTCCTAAAACCGAAACCAAAACTAAATTAAAAGTCATTGCAAGATAAAATTCACCGCCACAATATTTCAAAATATAAAACAACTCAAAATTTAATCACAAACAAAACAACAAAACTACAACTACAACTAAATTAAAACGTCTTGTTGGTAATCGTGAATACTTCGGATGATGTAACCTACGTGTTGCTAACGAGATTTCCCACTGGTCTAAATGAAAGTGTGGAACTCATCCAGATTGAGTTTAGCAAATTCATCTAGACTAAGTGAATCCGATAAAAATAACGATGCCTGAAGGATGGAACCAGTGGGATCTTAACCTAGGTGTTGTTATAATCAACTTTAAGATTTGTTTTAATTAAAACATAAAAAACACTTGGAAATTAAGACTTTCTCTAAAACAAAGCACTTCTCTCATATCCTGATTTATGATTTCTAAAACTAAACCTCTGCAACAACAAGGAGCTTGGAGCACAGTGGGCAGCATGGCCATCGTCGTCAAGAAATTCAGATCTACTTCAGCAAAACTCTCTTAGAATTAAATAACCAAGCCATAGGATTTCGAGGTAGTTTGCCTAGTGCAACATAAATCCTCAACTCTTCGTTAGGCGTTTGCATGATCAAATCATGTAAATTAAGCCCAAACCGTCTTAGGACTCCGAGGTAGTCGTCCGGTACGACATAAACTCTCACATCTTCCAGGCTATTTGTATGATTATATTATACAAATATAAGTCCTAACTAATTAAAATTGACAAGATCAAAACATTAAATAAATATTAGGACTTTCCTAAGTTCAAGCCAAACAAGTAGGATAGTCGGAAATTATCGAAGTTTGCTTCGAATCCGTGATTTCTCCTACCTTTCTTCCTTTGAATTCCTAAAATAAAATGTTCTAAATTTGATCCATTCCACATTGAAATTCCAAAATTCAATCCTTGAAAACTTAAACTTCGAAATTCTTGAAAGCGAACTACCGATTATTATCGAGAGTTTTCTTAGGCGATTCCGTCACTTAAGATGTAATTAACTATAAGAGCTTGCTCTTATAAGTGAACTTTAAGAACCTGAGTAATATAAACCTCGCTTAATTCATTTATATTAAGCGAGGAACTCGTCGGCTTATAAAATTGGTTCACGGACCAAACGGATGTCACAAATCTCCTACTTTATTTAATCGAGCCTCATCATCGAGCGTTGTGTACTATTCTTCGGGATAGATACACGGTTTGTGGTGCGTGCTCGTTTATATAAACTATTTGAGATGTGAGATCAGTTTGACTTCATATCTTAAAATTTTTTAAAAAATTATTTTCAAAATCAAAACACTACTTTCCAAATTATATATATATGTAAATTAAATTAAAAATTCGCCGACAATTTCTGTTAGGCGACCCCTTTTTAAAATACAACACTCAACCTAAAAATATGCCTACAACGCCTACCAGCTACAACCTACGGCCGGCTATAAAACAAAAATGCAAGTTTCAAGAAATTATACCGCCGCGATGTTTGCACGATGCCCGATGAGGATCGAGGAAGTTTTCCGCACTCAGTAGGAGGTCCTTGCAACTTCCTAAAAAGCAATGACGTCCGCTGTCCGGCGAAGTTGGGACACTCCGGCGAGTGGAGACGAAAAGGACTGTGGCCAAGAGGAAGAAGAAGCTGGCGAGGGAGGTGGCAGCAGACTTCTTGGTCGGCGGTCGTTGGAGTTCTGGCGAGCTTCGCCGGCGGCGTGGGAGGTCCGGAGACTCGAGGTGCTCTAGCGGTGTTCGCCGGCGACGAAGGAAGTCCGGCGGAGTAGCTGCGACAAGGAGAGGGAGTTTTCCACCTTCAGCTCGTGAGAGAGAACTCCTTCGGCTGGGAGAAAAAAAGGAAGAAGAAGGCTCTGTCCCGATCAACTTTTTTTTGCTCCGTATGATAAGATAAAACCCCCAAAATCGGATAGATTGTCTCACCCCCTTTTTTATATTCTTATTCTTCTTTTCTTTTTTTTAGAGAAAGAATACTGTAGGCGTGATATATAGGATAGGAGGAAGAGGGTGTCACGCGTGAGATAAATGTCAGAGTAGGGAGCAGGTCCACATGCCTTTTTAATTTATCATAAAGAGAAATAGGAGAGAGAGGCTCACGTTTTAGGGAGAGAGGCATGCAGGTCACGCTTTTGATAGAGTAATGGTTTCATTTATATATTTTTATTTTATATATATATATATATATATATATATATATATATATATATATATATATATATATATATAATGGCATGCATGGCATAGGATAAGAGAGAGGGGTCATGGGTAATAAAGGGAGGTGCAGGCGTGCTTTTTATTTCTCTAAAGATGAAGTATAGGTCCTCTCCCTTATATATATATATATATATATATATATATATATATATATATATATATATATATATATATATATAGATATATATATATTTGGCTGTGCGTGAGATGTAGGATAGAATTTTATATATATATAATTTTTTTATTTGCGCATGGGAGCAATTTTAACAGGATAGGATGGCTTTTAATTTATATATATATATATATATATATATATATATATAGTGGAGAGAGGGAGGGAGAGGCATGCGCAGTATAAACAATCTCCTTGAGAGAGGATGCGTTAGTGCTTTAGTAGGATTTTTTATTAAATAATAATAATAATATATTTATACCCCACGTATCTCTAGCCCATACGCGTTATCGCGGTGAAGTGGACATCACTCAAAGTTGAAATCGACGTTCCAGACACCATGGTGCGGTCTGTTTCGTCATTCGAGGTCTTTCGGACAATTTTTTCGACTATCGGGCCAAAAACAATAAATTCACTTATTTTTAATCCGGACGCACTATCATAATGAAATGAACGTCATCCGTAAGTAATATCGACGTTTCAAACACACTCGCGCAGTCCTTTTCGTCATCCAGAGTCATCTGGACAAGCTCGCCGGTGGGCGTGCCAAATTTGAGTCAATTCGCGTGACGCGGCGAGTAAAATATGTTGGCCCAATTGAAGTCATCTGATATGTGAAATGTCGACCGGCCTTTGCCTAGCGAAAGCCAAAGCCTGGCAGAATGGTCCTGGCTACGTGCCCCTCAACACGTGCCAAAAGTTCCCGGGTGGGTGTCTGAACTACAGGGTGTTACGGACGAACCGTAGACTATCCTGAGTCATGCAGGTGGACACCCTACACTTGTGACATCAAAAATTGATGCCAACATTTATCATGTGTATTTAGAAATTTTCTTGAATTTATATAAGATAAATTTTTGTCATTATTATCAAAAGCAAGGGAAATTGCCTACTTTTGAAATGTACCACCACACACAATAGTGTTACTCATTTTAATTAAACAAAAATGTAAGATTTATTGAGTTATGCTTAGATTGCTAGCATTCATTTCCTCTAAGTTGGCTGTCAAATTAGCTCTCATTGTCCTCCCTCCCCGTTGCCTTCTCTTTGTTCCTGATCCACTGTCTCCTTTCCCAATTCTAGTATTCTTGTAACTGAAATATTTGTTTTATGGATTTCTCTTCACTTGTTCTGCCAATAACGGCCCCTTGGATCATTCTTAATGTGAGGCTACATTCATCATCAATAACTTCTTTTTCTGCCTACTACATGTCTTCATTGAGAGCAATCATTCGACCCTGATTTTATTTACCTTCATAACTAATGCAGCACCTGTGTTAGTGATCTCAATAGTCACTTCTTTGATATCAACATTAATAAATACATCAACAATAACTCCATCATTGCAATTGCTATGCTCCAAGCGTGGTGAAACACAGTTGGCTCACTCAAGTGTATGTGGTGTATCAGTAATATACATAATTGAGTTTGGTGTGTTGATCCCACAGGGAATGAGATGGATCCAACTTTGAAAAAGTTCTATTTTACCAATGTTGGTCATAGTCTGAAATATTGAAAATGTGGTGTCTATCCTAAAATTGTTAATTTGAAATTAAAATTTTTGAATAACTTATTTAGATGATAGTTGAGATTATAAAGTTTTACAAGTGCTTAAAAAGTTCTCCCTATGCTTGGTTTTGAAGGAATTAGAGTGTGAAAGAAAGACTAAAAGGGCAGGCAACAAACAAGAGCAATCCACTTTCTTACACCCTTCCGGTAGTCTAAGGAAGCTTGGTTGGAAATCTGGTTTGGTTCCCTAAATCCAATTTATAGCCCCAGTAAATAGTTTCTCCCTTGAAGTCGCACTAACCTAGAGGATATATCCCTATTCCCATGAGTTAATGTGATTATCCTAGTTTTTTCTACTATTGTTTCTTCTGAAAAGCATGATTCACACTGAGTGTTAACTAATCACATGGTCAGTAAGAAATGTGAATGAAAACCTTAAGGATAATTCATCACCATATAATTTAAGGCACATCATCCCATAGAAACTTCACACACATCAAACCTACATCCCCAATCCAGGAGAGAATTAGGGAACTACTCATTGTTCATGTGTGTGTGCATCAACATCAACATTTGAATATGAAGAAAAACTATAGTTCATATGATTTCAACAGATAATTTGAAATAAAACCATACAACAAAATCTAGAGTACTTATCTTCTTTCCTCCGATATTGAATGTTGAAGGTTACAACCAAAAGTCTCACCAAACACTCACAAAATCACTTCTCCACCCTCCAAGTTATTCATTGGTTATCATCCTCCAAGGTCCTTGCTCCAAAATGCACAAGAAGTAAAAAAAAAAAGCACCCAGCGCCTCGCGTGGCACCTAGCGCCTACTTTCCAGACTCTCGGTTTTTTTTTTCTTTGAGAAAAATCTAGAATAACCCGGCCCCTTGGCACCCTATTGGGGCACCTACTTTCCAGGCTCTTGATTTGTTGGCTATTTCGGACGCTGGGTGTCATAACTGTACTTAGCTCTGATTTGCAATATTTCAAGTTCTACTTGCTGCTCTTTCCTAAATCATGCAACACAACACCAAAACCTTCAAGAAGCATAATAAAAAACATATAAAAATGGAGAAATGAGGTGAAAAATAAACACATTATATACACACGCCAGCTATCATCAACTACATAATTGGGTTTGCTTTGTAGCAAGGATTTTTATTTTAACATTGATAATATAAAGAGAGTGAGTGAGAGAAAAGGAGAGAAGCATGTGAAAATTGGTGGTGGGATAATTGAAATGAGGATGTGATGAGTATTTAATTAGGAATTGTGTTTGTTTGGATTTTAGATTGAGGATTCATTTAAAGATGATGAAGGGGGATTTGATTGGGGATTTATTTATGAATTTTCAATAAATTTGAGGAACTTGAGTATAGTAGTTTAGAAAAATCATAAGATGAACATGGGTTATATGAGTTAGTAATGATTGTTAAGTAAGTTGAATAATTATGAAAGATGGTCGTGTCAAATTAAAGTTAATAGGGAATGATGAACTTTAGGGCTATAATTAACTAGTTTTTTATTTCATATGGCAAGTTTGGAGCTGAAGGAGGGATTCTAGAATTTATAAAAGGACTAAGGATGAGGTACTGGATGTGGGAAGTAGGCAAGGGTATGGTATCAAGCTCAAAATCACGTACTTGATAATCATGGGTTTTGTGGGGAAGAGTTAACCAAAAGAAAATAATTTAAAGCCTTTCACAAAAAAAATTAAAGAATGATTTAAGGTTCTAGCAGTATAAGGGTTTTAAATTAAAAAATTGTATCTTTTGAAGCTTATACCTTATAATATTTGTAGATCACTAGTGTTCTTATTGATTATTTGTTCCTATGAATTTTTTTATTGAGAATATTGTTCAATACTGGCATTTTATTGAGACTTTCTTACATGCATGTCTTCTAAAGTTTAGAAGTATAATTCTTACTTATACATACCCTCGTATATTTTTTTTTTGGATAAAAATGTCATATATAATGTAACTATTATATATAAGAAACACTTCAATATGACATATATAAGCAAAAGTGATAATAGAAATTTTACTTTGAAAATGTAGCTCTATTTATCTTTATGAAAAAATTCTATTGTCTTAATGATATGTGTGTGTGTAAAAATTAAACAACGTTGATATTATAAATTGAGTGAATTTATACCACCTAATCTTGGATAAAAAAAAAGTTCATTATAAGGGTGGTTCACTGAATATAACGAAACATGCAACTATGTTAAAAATATTTTTTAATATATCATTTATAATCATAAATAGCCTAGGGAAAAATTTAGAGCATTAAATATGTTAATATAAGATTTATGTAAGCCTAGAGGGATTAATATTTATGAAAAAGGTTTTAATTTTAGTTGAAATGATTATGAAATCTTGATATGGGTGACATATTTATTTAATATAAATTGTTAGAAGTAATTTACATATTATTTGGTAGATATTCCTCTTCATGAAAATAAACTAGTTTTCATGATGTTTCTATGATAGTATCAATGGTTTTAATAATATTTATGGTATGGATCTCATGATTTCTTTTATCATAAAGTTAGTGACCTACAAATTACTCTAATATGCAATGACAATAGTGTCCTTAGCAAGCTAAATATTTAATCTCTCTATTCGGATGAAGGATTATTTTAATTAAATGTTTTTTTTATAGTATGAAAATGATAAAATTACGGTCGATCTCCTCTATTATGATTTTTCAGTTGCTTCGTACACCTTAGGTGATATACATTTTGGATTTCTATTAGAATGTTTATCTTAAACATTTTAATTGGATATAGTTAGATAACTTTTAGTTGACAAGACTATTTGATTTGGTGAAAATTACATCATTGATCTTTTAACAGCTCATTCTTTGTGTATTAAGGAGGTGAATCAATTTATTTATTATTATTTCTTATATTTACTTAATGATTTTAAATTATACTCAATGAAAATAATGACATCGTCAATAATAATTTGTGCTTCAATTTCAAAAATAAGATTACTATAGAATAAAACTATTCACATCAATGAGGAGTATAAAAGATTTGGATATGGATCTTTAAAAAGAACCCTATAATAGCTTATAATTTAAACCTTAAGTTTGCATGGCATTAATGAGTCTTTGAAAGCTCTTCTAAATAGTTGCTCTTGTATTTTGGTGAATCAAAAAGTTGAGACGAGTCTTTGATAACTAGTTTGTTTATAATACACTATTCACTGATAATTTTAATAAAGAGAGATACATTATGAATAATTCTATTTAAAAGAGATTAGAACTAAGTATGAGCTCAACCCTTATTAATAGTAGGAAGACATGACAGTGGAGTACATTAGAAGCCGGAATATACATGATATTGCTATAGTAGTTGATATTCTTAATTGCTTGTAAAGATTAGGGGACCTGTCATAAAAATTAACAACAAGTAGCATGTTAAAAGATGAAATTAATAAAGTGAGATTAATTTCAGCTTACCAAAGTTGTAGAAATGTTAAGTTAGCCAAGTAGCATGTTAAAGATGGATTGAATATACAATGTTTAAAACATTTTGATAAGAGTTATGTGAAGTAGAAAGTATAGCATGTTGATGATGATGCAATTTATGGGTGGCCTTAAATCAAATTTTCTTATCTTAATATTAATTTTATGGTCCACAAATTACATCATACAATGATGGTGTTTTTTTTTTTGTTCAAAATCCATTCAGATCAAAAGCACTTAAATTTGACACTCATCCTATGAATACATTTTTTTAAGGATACACTTAAGAGGCCACTACTGATTAGATTATGACAATTTTAATGGAAGGAATAATTCCAAGATTATTGATTATTGGAGTTGGGGATTCCATTATAATGAGCGTTACTATTATTACTTATTAGAGAAGTATTTATAGAATGCTAGAAA
Source organism: Papilionanthe hookeriana x Papilionanthe teres (assembly GCA_022702705.1). NCBI lineage: Eukaryota > Viridiplantae > Streptophyta > Magnoliopsida > Asparagales > Orchidaceae > Papilionanthe > Papilionanthe hookeriana x Papilionanthe teres. Next base: position 31,074,651 of record CM040433.1, on the reverse strand, counting down.
TATTTGAGATGAAAAAAAGAGTTATGCATGTAATTTTGAACGAAGATCTCATGCATACATATAAAAGAAACTCAAAAGAGACACTTGAGACTTCATATGAAAATTGTCAGATAAAGTTATGGGGTTTTTGCCCTATCAAATGTCTACTATATGAGTAAGATTATAACATTTTGATATCTCCTTTAATTAGAGAATATGGAATTATAAAATATAAAGCACTAGTTTATTCTTTTATGATTGTAATAGAAAATGTTTAACAAGTATGAAAAATTCATCCCATATAGATGCAGTGATAGCTTTCTGGCTGCAGTCTGGTTTTTCAAAAAAAAAAAAAAATGTAATAACCACCACACCAAGCTTATCACCAAATTATTTTTAAGCAGCTTATCAGTAGATTATTCAATAAGCTGCAGCTGCTTCAAACAGACCATTAGTCACAATCTTCAAGCACTCCACCCAAAGAACCTATTCATTCTATCAACTATGAGGCTTAAATTTATTTTAATAAAATAAATTTAGATTTGAATGTTTTTGGCACTCATCTTTTCATATATATATATATATATATATATATATATATATATATATATATATATATATATATATATATATATATATATAATTTGATGACTAACGAAGAATCTATATGAAAATGGATTTTGTATTTTGTTAAAGTTGATGAGATAATAAAATATATTTGATAAAATAATTAGTTTTTTCTTTAATAATACATTTTACAATATTTTTGTTAAAATAAGCTACCCCGAACAAATATACAAAAGTTAATATTTAATTATTAATGTGTCAATATTATTTCTTAAATAATATTTTCTTGTAATAGTAAATGTACGAGAATATTATTTGTCTTTTATTAAAAAAATGTAAAAAATAATCTGGAATGTTCCCCAATCCACAACTATTACCTCACAAAATTATAAGGTATATACATACATACATACATACATATATATATATATATATATATATATATATATATATATATATATATATATATATATTTCCTCGTATCATAAAAAATTGATGTTAATCTAGAAAACATTATTTGACCAGGAATGCTATAATTGTGCAGTTAGCCATGTCAGCAGCATTCTAGAACAACAGTAACAAGCTAACGTGGAAGTATAGAAGCCGGCTCTTTAATTTCTTCGCCATGGATCTTCTTTCTTTAAACGAGTATGCAAGCAATCGAGGTTGAATTACAAAAATACCCTTTTATTGTTGGAAGAGCTACACGCACAGACAGGTATACAGTAAACGCGCGTGCGGGCTGGATATGTAAATACAAAGAAATTGGGTGGTATATGTAAATGTCCCTTTTACATGATTTTAAGCTAATATTATATTTGTTGAATTCTTTTTGGGAAGTAGGATCTGCTATCGTTCGTAATACCACACAATTCGATATAAGATCGTGTATGGCTACATTATTAGTGGAAAAATCTCTCAAACCAATTACTCTGTATGATTATTTATTTGTCCCGCCGGGGTCATATAATGCGAAGAATTTTAGGATCTAGTCATTTCAACAACTGATCGTAAGAGCTTATCAGTTCTTATAATTTTTGGAATTTTCTGTAAAGGTTTGATAATTCCTCAAATCCACAACAACCAATTTATGAGAATGTTATACCAAACTCCACTCCATCCACCTACGACGGGTGAACTCATTGCTGATAACCTTGCGCCTATGTCTAGGTCGAGGAGATTTCTAACATTCCAGCCATTCCAAACAGCCACCTAAGCAAAAATTAATTAATGCTTGCCCAGTGCGGTTGGTGGAGTACGCAAACTTCTCCATGGGACATGGGAATGCAATGCAATTATGTAGAGCGGTCATTAAATGTCGAGATACTATTAAGCTCTAGAATAGTTAGAAGTTTTGACATCATGCTGGTCAAGTGAGTACGGACCACGTTTCAAAAGTCACTCAATACTAAGCTCTAGGTCTAGCTTTTCCCCTAGATTGCTTTTCAGTTTTCCTGCCTTATTGCTTTACTCAAAAACAGCCTTTGAGTTTCTATATATTCTATCGACTTAAGCAAACCAAATAGAAGAGAAACCCACAAAGGCACACAGTGAATTCGAAGAGGAGGCTGGTATTCAATTAGCTAGGTGTCAGACTACTACCATCACTGTCAAGATGCCATCGTCAGAACACCACCGTCATTGCCCTCAATCCCTATTTTGCTGAATAATGATAGTGTGACTCTGCTATGTCGAGTTATCAACATCAAGCAACCCCAACTAATGGTACACAACTGTCATTCAACCAATAGCGCTGCCGTCATAGGAACGGACCAATGGCATTGGTTTCATCATTGTCACATGACCACTTTCGTCATTATAGTAGAAAAGAAAACCCCAATAGTTTCTATATCACCAAATGCGACGAAGCCATACCTTTTTTATGAAAAAGAAATAATGTGGTTAATTTGAAAGTTCAAACATATTTCGGCCCTAAACAATATGATAAAATTGAGCTGTAAATTATAGATAAAATTTACTCAAATAATTAACACACTAAAATTAAAAAATAATAAGAATACATTCTGATAATGAACTACATAATGAGATACTGACAAAAAAAAAACATTCAGTTAATTAATTTAAAATTACTTTCCTAATGATTTAATTAACTTCTATATAACTCTATGAACTAATTTCTTCGAACATCCTAAGCTTCTTAGGTCATTGGATTAATGATTTTCTTAATCCAACACTTAAATACTGCAACCTTCTAAATTTTATATTAATTAACTTTATTATTAAGCCTCAAATAATTTTATTTACTTTTGCTTTGCGTAAAATGAAAATAATGTATTTTTTAACCTTGAATGTACTTTATTTATATTTTTTTATTTTTTAGTTAGAAGATCCCTTCAATTATGAGTAGATCTAAAACTAGCCTCTAGGCCACATGTTCCCACTACCTAATGCTTATTCTATTAAGCTAACATTAATCTTAATTTCTCATTATTTCATGACATAATAAAAATATAATTTTATCAAAATTAGTGTTTAGAATTTTAGGGCAGACACAAGAATCAACACAAATTCAGAAGAAAATACAGAGATTTAATGAGTTTTGACAAAGATGCTTACGTTCTCGGGAGCAGAGCGGCGGCTTTACTTTTCAAATTCAGAAAAAAATACAAAATATCATTAGGATTACAATACAACATATATATAGCCCTGACGTACAATGTGTAATTACAAAAATACCCATGTACCATACTTCAGGGACGTTGCCCCCGCACTCCCAACCCACATAACAAAATTCTCTCGATTGGACAGATGCTTCTGCTATACTCTGCTCGCGAGCTCCGCTTTGTTGGCTCGCTCCAGCTTCCGTCTCTTATCTGGTATAGGAGTCATAACTAACAATTAGTTTAAAAGCTATTAAATATATTTTAAGAATAGCATCCTACAAAAACTAATTAACTACTTATCTCTCAAAACAAAAATTTAATCAAAATAATTTCGCTTAATTTTTCCTTAGCATGATACCAACTTTAACATAAAAAATAAAGTTGGCAGAACTTCATTTTTAAGGCACCAATAGTATTTAAAAAATTATAAAATATTACTGCAAAAAAAAAAGATAATTTTTTTGAGAAATGTAAAAATTATTATTATTTTAATTATTAAAAAGTCCACTTTGGATAACAGTAATTATCGTTTTCATAATTGTTAGAAGTGGTTTAATCGTCATTGTCCATTATGATATCCTAAACCCTCTCCCGCTTTTCGAATTCCCAAAATAATTAGGAAAAGTAATACAAATTAATGCGAAGAGTCCAACTTTGAAATCTTCGGCTGACCGAACGCCCACCCTGCTCTGGCATCGACTTCTTCTAAGCTCCTCTGGCTAACTTCTTCTTCTTCTTCTTCTTGTCTATCGCTTCTAAGTTTCTTTCTTGGCAGCAGATTCGTGTTCTTCCTTCGTCGATTTCAGCACCGGTAATGTTGATTTCTCTTCTCTTTTCGCTTTTTTTTTTTTCCTGAATTTTTGTTTTAACTTTTTGTACTTTTATTTGTGTTCCCCCTTGTTTGATAGTGGGGCAACTCTGAATTGGTTTTAGGGTTCAGTTCAGCGAGGAATGAGGGTGCGATACTCTGTTTTCGCTTTGATATCAAAATTTCTGATTTTCGGTTGTATCGATCAATCGGCGGAGCTTTGCTTTGTGTCAGGATGGTTGTTTTCCCCGAGAGAAAACAGGAATAAGAATTTGTAACCTATTTTTCAATCTAGATATACCGTTGGAAACTGGATCAGGTCTAAATTAGGGTTTCAGGCTTTCTTCCTTTTTTTAGATGAGATTTTAATGGTTGTTTGGAGCTTCAAGAAGAACATTTGGGGCTGGTTTTATGTTTTGTTGGAATCCATGATATTCTCTAAGAAGTATTTGATCTTCACGCCTGCGATCTAAGAATTTTGTACGAAATAGGAAAGCAAACTCTCATTTTTTATGTTCCTAAAGTTGCTGTAAGGTCATATAGATTCTCTGTTAGGTTTATTATAGCTTTTCTGAAAATTTTGCTAAGATGACAGAATCCATTAACAGCCTCCAAATGCTGTCTAAGATATTTGTTTCTCCTATATATCCATACTAATTTAAAGAAGGGGCCAGTTTCCATAATAGCTGAGAGGGCTTTAGTGTGCTGCTTCTTAATGAAGAACCTTATAAGCTTGAAACAAGCTATTTTGAGGGCGCCGTATTTTTTAAAAGGGAAATTTTTATGCCTAGCGGCTAGCACACAATTCTTATGTATTTACATATCTCACACTTGAACTTTCATACTTGCATATATATAGCACTTTGGTGCTTTAAATCTATGCATGAAAAGGTGTATTTAACTTTCAAAAAGTGGCAATAGTGCTATTTTTTATTTGATATAAAGATTCGAGTGCTATGTGTACATATGAAAGTTTAGGCCTGCTATGTATTTAAATGCTCCTTTTTAAAAACCAAATTTAATGGATTTTTTAAATGTATAAATGTCATAGGTTTACTGAAGTGCTGCACTGTCATGTTAATATTTTTAGAAATCCATTAATGTTTTATCAATATAATAAAGTTTCAAGTGTTTCAATTAGTCACAGTGATTTATATTTATTTTTTTCTTGTGTTAGTATAAAATAAAAGGAAACATATATCCAACTCAATTCCTATGTATTTTTCATATCCAACACCTAAACTTTATTTTACATACATACTACATTACTTATGTATGAGAAGGTGTATATTTCATTTTTGAAAAGTTAAAATGGTGGTATTTTTTATGTGATAAATGTAAAAAAAAAAAGCAAAGTTTAGCTGTTAAATATGTAAATATAGAGGAATTGAATGGCATGTATGTAAATTCCCCAAAATAAAATCATAATAATCATATTAGATTATGAGTTGCTATATAGCTAAGTTCTTATGCTCATTTGGCCATAGATAAGCTTTCCATGCAAGATGCGGAAATTATAATCGCTTTTTTCATGTAAACCAAACACGCTCTTTGAAAAGATAAGAATTTGTGTTTTATCCTTTCTTTTCTTAACTTTGCCATTGGAATTTTTTGTGTTTTTTAATTCATAAGTAAGAGAGGGATTAACTTGCCTTTTAAAGATTAGATATTTGAGAGAAAAGTTGTGGTAGGGGTTGGGCATGGTGGGGCTCTAAATAGAAATACGATTTGGTTTTTGTAATTTCATGTGATTTTGCAACTTTAGGAGGGAAAATCTGTGATAGGAAAGGAGATTTAATGGGAAGAATTGCTTTCAAATTTCATTCAATACTAAAGTATGAAACATATGACTTTCTTATTCGTTTTTATAGAAATTGTGTTACATTCAAACTATTTCAAAATTAAGTGAAGATGAGTCCTGATATTAGATAAGCTCTATAAGTTAGTAAAAATAAAAGTACCGCTTAGACCTAAATAAAAATTTTATAAGATGGTTGTGAGATTTGTAATGCTTCTTGACGCAGTATGTTGGCCTATAAAAGAGAAGCGTAAAACTAAGTTAGGTGTTGCTGAGATGAGAATTCTTAAGTGGATGAGTGACTCTACACTTAGAGACAAAATGTGAAACTAATAAATCCGTGAAAGGGTTAGTGTAGCTCCAGTGACACACAAGATTAGAGAGGGTCGTCTTAAATGGATCGGTCACATTAATTGTCGACCATTTGATGATCTTGTTAGGAGAGTAGATGTTTTAGATTCAACTTATGTTAAGAATGGTAGAGGTAGACCTAAAAAACTTGGGCATGTATAAAAATGATCTTAATTTATTAGAATTAAATGAAAATATGACACTCAATAGGACACAATGGAGAAAAATGATTCATTTAGCTGACCCCACTTAGTAGGATAAAGGCTTGTTGTTATTGTTAGTACAACAACAACAACAAGAAGCTTTTATCCCACTAAGTGGGGTCGGCTACAAATTAGCAGTTTAATTTATTATTCTTCGTGGTCTTCAATTTTTTTTTGAAAAGAAATATAATGCAAAAATAGCTAAAATTAAATAAAATGGCCTTGATAGATGTTTTTTATTTCATCGAATCCACATGCGTGAATATATTTTTTCCTCTTCATAGTCATGCAAGTTGTATATTAATGGGGAAAAAATTGATATTTTTTGGAACAACTTCTATATATAGTGAAAAATTTAGCATCCAAACATTAAATTTTAGCGCAATTTGTTTTTTATCTTATTAAAATAGCTACAATAAAAAAATATATCTTCCTAAGATTAATAATAGGGTTGTGTACGATCTTAGATTTAGGTTCAATAATTATCTCAAGTATGACCACTAATGTAGGCTCAACGTGAGACTCAATTACTAGTAATTGATCGTAACAATATGATTGTTTGTATTATTACCACCATCAAGCTCATCAATAAAATCCTTCTTATTTCAATAGATGGTCTTAAAAGGCCTTATCAACACTAGATCTAGTGAATTTTTCGTTGGAGTTAAGATATGTGCTTGAATTTCTAAAATTGATAGAAGTTTGTTATGTGTGGTTGTGTTTTTTGATAAGTTATTTTTTTTTTGTTTATTTTATTTTGTTTTCACTCAGAAATTGATATATGTTTAGATATGCGTGTGTGTGTGTGTGTGTTTGTGTGTGTGCGCGCGCGCATGTTGCAAAATAGATGTTTTGAAAATGAGTGAAATACTTAACATTATATTTTGAAATTTTTTGGAAGCACACTAATTGCTTCAATAATAAAACCCATTAGCAATTGATTTAAAGTATTTTGCAATATCAATTTTTTTTTTCAATTTCTGGAAAATAGGAAAATATGAAATCAAATCATAACCAAACATGCCCTAATGTTGTGGCATTTACATAGTTTTCTAGGCTTGTAGAGTTTGATAAATTACTTTTATGTGATCTGTTACAACAATGAAATGCTTTTTATGAGTTTAAAACATGTATAGTAATTATATGAACTATTAGATGTCGATAATGCTTATACAAGTGTTTTTATTCCTCATGAAATATTGGATCATCATAGAGATATTGGTTATGATTATAGGCATCGAGGTCACTAAGTCTTGAAGATGATTTATGATAGTTATGCCTCTAATAATGATTAGAACGACTGATATAGTCATAGTTATTATTTGAATAATTGTTGGTGTCATATTGATAAAAATAAGTGCTATGATAGTACTTGTCATTATGTGATGATGTTGAGTTATATGAATGATGATTGTTTGATCTTCACTCTCAACGTTTATTACTTTAGGTTTCAGGTTTTTTTGTATTATTGGGGGTGGGTTGTGTATGATGGTTAGTGTTAAGGGTTTAAATGCTAGAACCCTTTGATGCTTTGGCTCTAATTTCATAGGCATTTTAACTACCGGATTGACGCTCGAACCTTGCTAATAATCTTCCTCTTGGTCTTCTCCTTTTTTTTCTCTCTCAAAATTGCCGGTGAAAAATCTTGCATTTTCTTTGAACTTAAATTTAGCTGGAGTGATGAATAACTTTTATAAAGAGGATTCGAGAGAAGGGAAGATGGGTTGGAGGATTTTGAGTTTCTTGGTAGAGATTTTTTTGGTCTTTCAATTTTGTTATGAACAAGAGTTTTGATTTTGCAATTTTGGGAGAGAAAATCTTGAGATTGGAGACATGAAGAAGAGAGAAAATAGGAATAATGGTAGCCTTTTGTTTTTAATTCTATAATACACAATAAAATACATTTCTGTCCTGTTTTTATTTATAGGAATATGACTGCATTTAAACTAGTTCTAAATTATATCAAGATAAGTCCTATCATGAAATTAAATAAAAATATAATTCTAATGAAACAAAAGAATAATTTAGTTGATTGTTTTCAGTGCAATCAAACACATAAAAAATAAAACAATATTAGTAATAATCCAAAATAGCCAAAATCATAGAAAATGATTTTGATGGTGGTCTTGTACTATATCTCCACACCAAATGTGAAGCATATTTGATTTTCTTTGCAAGATTTATATGCTTTTCTTGAAAATTAGATTCAAGAAGTTCCTCTCTCTTGGATCATTTCCTTCACTAGAAAATAAATGAAAAAAAAAATTACTGTTAAATGAATCCTTTATTCTCTTGTGCACATATTCATGATATGATTCTCTTAATAGATGTGCTTTGTATTTTGCTAATTTCCAAGAAAATTCCTCAATCGCCTGCTAACTTGCCTTTTTTTGTGGCTGAAAAATCATAAAACACGCTTTTTAACGCCAAGGGAGTGACGTGCAGTGGTACTTTTCTTCATAAATGTCTGTGGAAATTGTAACCCTTCTAAAGTGGCTCACTTAAACATTTGTTATTTTTTCATTTTTTATTGATATATCAATTGTAAGGACGCAATTTAGTTTTTTTTCAAGGTTCTACTAATTATGTGCAGCCCATCGAGCCTACTAGTTGAGTGCTTTGTCTCCAACCACATAGTTTTGAGTTCAAGGCCTAGCACATATGGGTGTGTGCACAAGTAAAAAAAAAACGGGAAATTTATGTAGGTAGCATAAAATTCTTACGTATTTTCATATCTCACACCTAAACTTTTATATTTACATATATAGCACTTTGGTGCTTTAAACCTATTCATGAAAAGGTGTATTTCAATTTTAAAAAGTGGTAATAGTATTATTTTTGATGTGATATTAAAGTTTTGAGTACCATGTATGTAAATATGAAAGTTTAGGTGTGAGATATGTAAATGCACAAGAATTGTATGCTATGTATGTAAATGCTCCCTAAAAAAAAAAGTTCTGCTACTCATTCTTATAATTTCATTCAACATTTGCAGCAAAATTGAACTTTAGAGATGATAAATCCAACCGAGGATTTCAGAAAGAATATCGAAAATACCAGACAACAATCAAGGGACGAAAATGAGTATGCGAGGCTGGTCAAACCGGGCGAGACTAGCGCAGGTGATGCCAGTGCATTACCAATCGCTGAAACCACGAAGCACAGACAACTTACGTGGTGGATGAAGGCCTTATTTTGCAGCTTTCTTTTGATAATACTTTGTTTCATTCTTGTGAAATGGGGTATTCCTTTTGTTTTTGAGAAGGTATTACCAGCCTTAAACTTCCACTATCAAAATTTTTTTGGGGGCATTTACATACATTCCACCCATTTCCTTTTATATACATATCTAATACCTAAACTTTGCTGTTCTACATTTATACCGCCCAAATCTTTCATATCACGTTGAGCATGCCATTATGTTAACTTTTAAAATCTGAAATGCATCTTTTCATGCATATGTAAGGTGGCATATATGTAAATATTAAAACTTTAGGTGTTTGATATGTTAAAACATAGGTTTTAAGTGATGTAAATCTTTCAAATTTCCTTTTTTCTGCCGTAGCTATTGCCATTTATTGATTTGGTCAATATTGCTTTATTAAATCTCTTATTTCTTGATACACTGGTATAGACTTTGTTGTACGATTAAATAATATTTTAGCGCTTAAATAATGATTTTAACATATTTAACACAGCTTTTTTGTCATTTATTAAATATTGGTGGACTAAAGTGTAAATATACAGATTTATTTTCCACGGCTTTATTGATTTAGTATGCCATAAAACTATGTTGTAGATTTTTATTCCATAGATGTTAACATAGATAACATAGCCTTTTTGTTATTTATTGACTAATGGTTGACTAACGTGCAAACATACAGTTATATTTTCAAGGCTTGATTGATTTATTACGCCATAAAACTATGTTGTAGATTCTTATTCCATTGATGCAATGGGAAGCAACAGCATTTGGGCGGCCGGCTCTTGCTCTTATACTTGTGGCCTCTTTGGCTGTGTTCCCGGTCGTCCTCCTTCCTTCAGGCCCCTCAATGTGGCTGGCCGGAATGATCTTTGGTTATGGATTTGGCTTTCTAATAATCATGGTTGGAACTACAATTGGTATGGTTCTGCCCTACTTGTTTGGCTCATTATTCCGCGAACGACTACATGTAAGTTTTTTCATTTGCTCTCTTCTACCGCACAAAAGTTTTGTTTGGTTCGAAGGAATTGCAAGTAAGAATATTACAGGGAGATGGAATCAAAATGGTGAAGGGATTGAATTATTATTATTACTTTTTTCATTTTTTGGGTTAGTTGAGAAGACATGAAGCGAAAAATTAATTTTATTTTCTCACTTTTTATTTCTCGTGAGAAGAGGACAAGAGTTACAATGATAACTTGATCAATTATTTTTCTAGCATTTAAGTAGGGTTAGATATTGTAAACAGAAGGGTTACGATACTTGATCAATTTGACACTTTTCTTCATTATGTACTAACACTAAAACCAAACACCAGCATGTAATTTTTACTGCATTTATATTTCCGCCAATTCCTTCATGCCAAGCAGAGCCAAGTATTTTGCATGGAGGGAAAATCATGAAATTTTTGGTGGAAACACAGGCATGGCTGATGAGATGGCCCAGAGAGGCATCTGTAATAAGGTTAGCAGGACAAGGAAACTGGTTCCAACAATTTCGAGTTGTCGCGGTCTTCAGAATCTCACCTTTTCCATACACAATATTCAACTATGGTATCGTGGTGACTGATATGAGGTTTGGGCCTTATCTTTGTGGCTCCATAGCTGGGATGATACCTGAAGCTTTCATTTACATCTACAGGTCTGCTAACTTTCTCTCTCTAGTTATTTTCTGGTTCAAGTGAAGCAACTATTCACTTCAGATGATATATGGAAAATTGCTATAAGTTATAAAAGATAGAGAAATTTACATAAGTAGCACACAGTTCTCATGTATTTACATATCTCACACCTATACTTTGACATGCACAATATTTTGATGTTTTAAAATTATGCATAAAAATGCGTATTTCACATTTAAAAAATGGGACTGTGCTATTTTTGATCTAAAATTAAAGATTTGAGTGTTATGTGTGTAAATACGAAGGTTTAGGTCTGAGATATGTAAATACATGAGAATTGTGTGCAATGTATGTAAATGCTCCAAAGATATTTTATCAGTAAATTGAGACTAGGTTTCCTTTACAAAAGTTTCTCATACCAAAATATTTTCAGTTCAAAATTTTGTTAGAACTCACTCAAAAATTTATTTGAAAATTTCTAAAATTCCACCGAGAGCTTGGGATTGAGATTGACATCTATAGTATAAGAGAAAAATGTCAAAATGATCATCCGACTCTTTGCAGGGGATCATTTTAATCTCAGAGTTTATAAAAGTGTCAATTTAGTTCGAGACATTTTAATATGGATTGAAAAAGTCTCTAGTAAAAGATTATTTTAGCCCCCATTAAAATAGCATGAAGACTAATTTAGCACTTTTATAAACTCTAGCACTAAAAAATAGCCCGATCTAAATATTAAGGGGAGTATTCTGACATTTTACTCACATAACTAACTAGTAGATTAAGAACATTTATCTTGACATCATTATAAAGCGCCATTAATTGAATAATCCAAAGCTCTTCTACCTCTAAACATGAGTTCTTCTTCACACTGATTACAGCGGTCGGCTGATTCGAACTCTTGCTGACATGAAATATGGAAGCTATAGAATGAGTCCTCTGGAGATAGCTTACAATATCTTCTCCTTTGTAGTTGCTGTTCTCTTAACCATCGGCTTCACCATTTATGCAAAAAGAGCTCTCAACAATCTTAAATTTGCCGAAGGTGATGATAAAGAATCTGTTGGTCGCCAACAAGGTATCGAGTTTGAGAAACTACCACAAGAAAAAATGAAGAAATTTTCGTTTCCTTCTGGCGATTTGCATGTTTTCAGAAACAGTGGCCAGCAACAATCTGGGATATCAAATGCTTCACCAGTCTGATGCCTAACAAACACAAACAGGAGGGTTACGATACTTTTTTTGGAAGATTTACTTGCATACCACTCAATTCTTATGCATTTACATATCTAACACCTAAACTTTATTTTTTAAATACATTCCATCATCCCTATGCTTGAACAGGTGTGTTATTTAAAAGTTAAAATGATGGTTTTCTTGGTGTGATATGAAAGATATGGGAGATATAAATGTAAAAGGTCAAGTTCACATGTTAGGTATGTAAATATATAGGAATTAGGTGGTTTGTGTGTAAATGACCCTACTATTTGTATAAATGAAGATGAAATTGAGAAGGGATGAGGCTAATCTGTGTTAAGTCAGGCATGAGGTGTCTGAGATTTTATTTTCCAACTTTTATTTTGTTTATAGGTGTGCTTCACCATATTCTGTACATTAGTAAGTTCTACAGTGAATGAAAAATCTTCTTTTTTTTTGGGTTGAGAACTCGAGCAATTCAATTTTGATGTGCTGCTTCTTGGATTTATTGCTAAGTACCCGTTTTTTTTTTTAATTTCATGAATTAATATATCAAATTTTGTGTTTTTATAGTAGAAATATTCCAAACTTTTAATAATATTATCATAAACATTCTAGCACATTTACAATGTTCATCAAAAGTGCTATGTATGTAAATATAAAAGTTAGGTGTGAGATATCTAAATACATAAAAACTATGTGAAATGTATGCAAATTATCCTTGAAATAAATTTGTGGCGTGTGGCCTTCTGGCAAAGTGGATAGGGAGGGTTGGGGAGCGCTTTTAAATTGAGATGGGAATTTTGCGGTCGTGAGAGCTCTAAGAGGATCCTCTCAGACCTTCATTTATGAGAATTATCTGCTCGTCTTATCTTCTTCTAGCAATCCCCTCAGGTATATATGTGGCCTTCGTCCTCTCTCCACAAGCCCCTCCTTCTTCTATCTGCATCTCATCCCCTCTCTTTCTCCCCCACTTTGAACTGGAGGTCTCGAGGACTACACCCACAGCTACTGAAGAGCAATCTGTTTCTCTTATCTGCAGGTGAGCTCTCTCCCTCTCTCTCACACAACCATCTGGTTCTGTTTCAAGTTTAGGGGGAAACACAAACAAAATGAGTAAGCAATACCTACGGTGATTTGATTCATGAAGATTTAATTTGTTAGTATCTTTACGTGCTGTTTGGCATCAGATGAGATTTAAATTACTAGGATTTAGTAAATCCCGTAAATATAGATTTATTGAATTCTGAATCGGTTAAAGCTGGAAAGCTGTCTGACATTAAATTTAATAAACTCTGTAAATCTAGTGAAATTGTTTGGCAGTTACCAAGCTGTACCACTGTTGTGACCGCATTGTTCTGAGCTGCGTCTTATATTCGAAGCGTTCAAGGTTATATCTACAGATTTACAGCCGAAATTTACAAAATCTGGGTTTAAGCCAGTACCAAGATTTATTTTATCCAAAATGACAGTCTAATAGATTCCACTTAAATCCTGCCTAAATCCTGCTCTAAATCCGTTACAAGAAATCTCCTTAAGATTATAGGAAAAACGAGCAAGCAGGGTTTCAGAACAGTAAAATAGTGTTTCCCTTTTTTCTAGTTTGATTATAGAATCTTGTGGTAGGACTAAACTCTGCAAGTCATTGAGAATTTTTTTAAGAAATGGTTTATGGATCTTTATTAAGAGTAATCCTTGTATGTATTTGCAGAATTATCTTAACTTTATGTATTCAAACTTTTGCTTCACTAAAACTGAATTAAGATACAGTAAGTTCTTTCAGAAGGCTGCTAAGTCCTGCTGGTTTAACACCTTGCTGTACAGCTTCTTTAACAAATCAATTTACTATAGTGGCAACCTATTTATTCTAATAACATGATTGAGTTGCATCATCTGAAGCAGATATTTATCAAAATTTTAATTTCATACATTGAAAATAACACAGAAGTATTGCTTGTTCTTCTTATCAACTGAACCTCAAACTAAATTTCAGATGAGCCTTCTAAACCACTGTGCTGCCTCCGGCGGACAGCCGAGCTTCCCTTTAAAGGGGACCGGAAATCATGAATCTAATCACCACCACCCAAAATCGCTTCCATTGCATGGAACTCATACTAAGAAGCTCCTAAACCCAAATTCAACAATAAACAGAGCTGCACCAACCATGACCATTAATGGAGAAGCTGCTTCTTTACCAGAGGAATTAACTAACGCCAGTTTCATGGGCAAGCAACAAGGCATTGAAGAGCTTTCTCAGCTTCTCTCTAAGAATGATTACAGCAAACTTTCCATGGAGTTTGAGCCCTTCTTCATGGGACCTCTCGTTCAGTTTGACAGAGAAGCTTCGAGTGAGAAGAAGGGTGTGCTTGCTGTGTCTGTTTCTTCTGCTTTGAAGCTTGATGAAAGGCAGGTTAGTTTGATTGCTAGAAAAATGAAGAGGCTGACTGGTTTTACAAATCTGAAGTTGGAGAACATTATTGATCCTACACTTATTGCTGGATTTGTGATCAGCTATGGTGAGGATGGGTCCAATATAATTGATCTCAGTGTGAAGGGTCAGCTGGCTAATTTGGCTTCGCGGGCCGAGGATTTTGATAAATGGATTCCTAGCCATGATGAGAGATGAGTTTTGTATGGACTGTTGGTCTTTATGCTTTGTTTTAGCTCTAAGTTTTGACACCAAGATGTTGAGATTGTTTGTCGTAAGGTAAGTATGGCTCTGAGTGATTTTATTTATTTAAGGGAGAGAGGAGGATTTAGTATCAAGACCTCCATGTTTTAGACAAGCTAAGACAATAGTAGAGATTGTCATGAAGCTATTTGTTAAAGGTAACATAATGAATTTATTGCCATTATAATAAGTTTTTCATGCTTAAGTTTAAAACACTAAAGCGTTACACATGTAAATATGAAAGTTTACTAGTGAGATATGTAAATACATAATAATTGTGTGCTACATGTATAAATTTTCAAAGAATCAATAAGAATTACAATCTATTACTACAAATCATCAAAGAGAGTATCTAGAAGGTCTCGAGTTGGAAGTACATTATGTTTGAGGTTTCTCGAATGTTAATAATTGTTGGAATTGATAGAAATACGATTATTATCTCTCTTGATCTCCTTGCACCTTAATGATAGTAGATTTTTGATAAAAATGATACTAAAATTAAATGGCAAAAAATAATTTGTTAAGGAATATCGAGAAATAAGTTGTATGGTTTGGTTCAAAGGAAAGAATAGATATGTAATTACTATTGATGAGGTTGCCCTATAAAAATGGACAGAAAGATGAATAAGTAGAAGAAGAGGAATATCATATAACATAAGGTATTTTAGTATTATTCAAAGGTTGACCGACATCCACCATAAAGTTTAGATTTTAAATGGTGCAATTCGGTCAAGACTGGTAGTCATTGCAAGATTTGCAGAATTTCGTGACTTTTCGAATTTGAACATATTATTTTTTTTTTATGTTTTTTTGCAGTTTTGTAATAGGAACCAATACTTCAATTATTATTTATAAAGAAAAAAATATACTATCTCTTAATTTTAATAAATACTAAATTATTTTAATTAAATGTCCTTTGCTATTGAAAAAGTT
The DNA here is from genome assembly GCA_022702705.1 of Papilionanthe hookeriana x Papilionanthe teres. Lineage (NCBI taxonomy): Eukaryota > Viridiplantae > Streptophyta > Magnoliopsida > Asparagales > Orchidaceae > Papilionanthe > Papilionanthe hookeriana x Papilionanthe teres. Next base: position 31,058,697 of record CM040433.1, on the reverse strand, counting down.
TAGTGTTGTGAGGTTATTGATACAATCTTTTTCCCAAATAAATTTATACAGAAGGTGATCGTTTTAATGACACTATGTTCATCCTAAGTAGATTGGCATTCTAAAATTTTGTAGATGTTATATTTAAAAATGTAAAATATATCATAAATCAAGTGTATTTGGATTGTCAATATTGAGAGGCATTAAGGCTCAAATTCATATTGGAATTGGTTCATAATTATAAGGTATAGTGTAAATTGTAATGCCATTTCCTCCAACATTTGGTAGGTTCTAATAATTTAAATACATTATTAAGCTCTGAGGCATTTAGTAGATTGTCACAATTTCCTATCAATATTGGTTTATAACTATGTGGTATAAAATTAACTCTAAAATATTTTCTTTCATCATTATTTGAATGCTCCACTAATTTGATTCTATTTTCAATTATGTTTGTTTGCCATCAAAGGGTTGTCTCCTTTATACATCCATAAAATTCTTGAATTTATATTATTGAAGTTATTTATGTTTATTATTTAAATAATTGATTTTGACTTTATGTCGTGATAATGTTGTTTGATAATTAAGCTATGTTTTCTTTTTTCCTTTCTTTTTTATTTTTTTTAGTTCATGATGAATAGTAATAAAATTATGCAAAACTAGAAGAATTAATGATCTCCAATTGAGATAAAACATATCTTCTAATCATCTTTTAGGTTTTTTAACCTAAAGTTGGCATTAAAATTAAATTTCATTCAAAATGTAGCTTTATCACTTAGTGTCCGTTTGGGCCAGCTTATCAGCTGTGGTGCATTCAGAAAACGCCGCCTCGGGTGTTTGGAAAATGCATTGGGAGAGCTTATCGAACTACGCGGTCTGCGTTCCATTTGCCTATTTTGACACTGTTGCCCTCGCGCTTCTTCGTGTCTCGTCTGCCCTAACTTCTGATCTCCCTCTTCTCTCCCTCTCGTCTGTCTCTCTCAGCCATCTCTCTCTCGCATGCTTCTCTCCCTCTCACCCTTCTCTCTCGGCATTGCCGTACTACTCTTCCGGCTTCCTCTTATCCTTCGTTATTGTGCTTTGTATATACTTGCGGTAACTGACAATGGATTGGTTTGTATTGTGCGATATTCGACTCTCTATGCAATTTGTTGGTTAGAGATTTCTGCATGCAATTTCTTGGGGCTTTCTTTTTTATGGATTCGATTTTTTGCGGTTTGTGATTCGTTTCTCTCTGATCTGCGATTTGTGGCTTTCTCGGGTGCCCTGTTTGAAAAATAATTATAGAACTTAGATCTTTTTAGTGTTTTCCATGACTATAGTTGATCTTTTCAATAATATATTCCATATCCATGGGATTTTGAGGTTGGTTTGATGTTTATGGCCATCGAGGTTGGTTTGAAGAATAGATGAAACATGGTGCATTGATATGTTTGATCCGCAATAATCCAGGTGCCTTGGTTGATATTGCCTAAAATCTAAGTTTCCTACTTTTTTTTTACTTTTCTTTGTGTGATTTTGAAAAATCTGAAATATGGATGGAAGAGAGTGCTTCATCTGTAGAGATTTTGGTTGTTGGACTGTTCCGAGTATTGGACTGTTTTTTGTTATTTTTGTTATGGCTTTATTGTTATTCAGTTGGCAACAATGGTTTAATCCATCATTATATTGATATAGCCTTGGATGGATTCTTCAATCAATTATCATTCTGTAATTGATTTAAGCATGATCATGTGCCTTGAATTTGCTATTTACAGGCAATGATTTGTGAGTTGCTGCTTTTAGTCAGTTCAAATGTGAGAGTTTAAACTTTGGGAGTTCTTGATTTGATTATAAGGTAGACGTATAGTAGTCAGTTTTTATAAATTAGCAAATGCTTGGGTGGTGGAGTGCTCTGCCATTGCGGATTACAGACTTCCTTACTGACGTCACGTCGGGCACATAATTACGTGAGACAGTTCTACAGGTGCCCGCGGGGCATCACGGAGAATTGTGACAGCTTCTGGTGGGCAGACAATTCGACATATTCACTGTCGATAGTGATTGGGTTAGATGACATCCCTAGAGGACGACATAGCTCGTGACATACGCTGTTTGGATTTAAAATTAATGTTGTCATATTTTTAGTTGTAATTTTAATATATATTTTTATTTTTTTAGTACACTTGATACTCACTGTTAGGTGAGATGTATATCTTATTTTTTGTACTGTTCTGAAATGTATTTTTGTTTCTCAAGTATCAAATATATTGTTATGACAGTTTGTTGCAAACAACATTACTGCACGAGGGCAGAATGATCATTTATCATGAAATAACTGCAAATCAGATGTTTTACAACAACACAAACTAAAAAGCCAACCGACTTACCCGGATTAGCTGCTGATCAGCAGCTTATTTAGATCAACTGTTTATCAACAGCTTATTAATAAGCTGCAGCTGCCGCAAACAGACCCTTAGTTATTTGTTAGTAATTAATGTGAAAGTTCTCGTAGAGTAATGCGAGCTTGAATTTTTGGAATAGATAATCATTTTTTCTTTTAATTTTTGTTTAACTACATTATAAATGGTGAAGCACTACGTGAAATGCTCTAATGTGGTTCAATCAACACACACACACACACACACACACACACACACATATATATATATATATATATATATATATATATATATATATATATATATATATATATATATATATATATATATATATATATATATAACTTTTAACACTGTTTCTTTCTTATAATATGCTTGTGAGATTATATTTAATGGATTGTAAGAAAAAAAATAAAAGGAAAGATATTTGATGGAAAGTAAAAAATTTTTTATTAAGAAATTCACACGAAATTTTCCATCATGAATTCTGCAAAAAACTTCTTTTAAAGAGTGGTGATATTAATTTTAAGTTAAGTCTTCCTCTTTTAAAAATATACTTTATAATAAATATCAAAAACTCAAAATATCATGTTTTTTACTTTCCAATCATGAAGAATAAATAAATATAACATGATATAGTTATATTATAAAAAGCCCTTTACATAATACACTTAGAGAAGAAGGCTACTTTCACTAGAAGTGGTATTAAAGAAGCTTTCAAGACAATAAAAATGGATTATGATAGTGAACAAATCAAATAGTACTTCAAGAAGGCTTGACGGAGAATTTTATTTGATTTATAATTCTACTTTATAGGGGTAAATGATGCAAAAATAGGGATTTATAAGGATGTTAAACAATATAACTTCTTACAAACTACATGAAAGTAGAGAAACTATACAATATATTACAAGCTATGCTTGCTTTACTTTTCTCTTCTTTCTCCTTTTTGTATATAATCAATCTCCCCTTCCATTAAAAAAAAAAAAGTAAGGAAATAATCATTGTCAAACCTTAGGTCCGAAAGATGATACATTTTGGTTATGATATACATCGAAGAGATTAATTTTAATTTATGAGGTGAGTCTTGAGAGTCAACATTAAATAAAATTTCTTACTATAGAAAATATCATTTCTATATAACTGTATGCATAAATATATCACCATAAGTAGTTAACATTTTATTACTTTAAAAGAGTATATAATAATAATTTAATTAAAAAAAGAAGAAAAACTAATGAAAAGGAGATGAAAAAAAGAAAAAAAATACATTGGCAACAACCCCTTAAAACTCAAAAAAATGTTCAAGTAAAAAACTAAGACATAAATTCAAGTACAAAATAAAATAATTATTGCTAAAATCTACTCTTGAAAGTTTGGATTTATAACTGAAGAAGTTACTTAAAATTATTAAAGCATTAATTACAATATAAATATATTTTGCATGATTAAATTTATTGTATTTGGCTATAGTAATATGCTTTAGAATGAATATTGCTACCATAAGGATCATTAAAAGTTTATGCAACAACTATACATGATAAATGTATCTAAACCACTGGTTATTTCATTATGAATATGAAAATAGAACTATGATAGTGTATGATATTAATTAAAGATGAGATGCAATATTTGATTATCTTCTAAACAGTCAAGGAACATGCTATAAGCACAATAGACATCATTCATAACAAAAATGGCATTTATCCTCTAATAAAAATCATAAAAATAATATCTTCAAGTATTTACTGTATAAATATTTATGATATCATAAAAATTAATAATGATTACATTGAATTTAAAAATAATCTTTTACACATTATTATTTAGTTCATTAACTTATATGATCAAATTGAAGGCCAATTAAAAAAATATATATATTATAAAACATTTATAGCCGATTTTTACAATTTACTAGACAACGAATATTTCTTCTTCTTGATATTCTTATTATAATAATAAGGAACATAAAATAAATCATCTAGAATTAAGGGTGTAAATGAGTTGAGTCGAGCTCGAGCCACCCCCAGCTTGAGCTTGAGCTGGAGCTGAAGCTTGATTATTTTTATCTTGTTCGACCTCGAGCTTGAGTTTATATCTGCGAGTTCGAGCATAGTCACGAGCCAACTTGTTTAGTATAAAGGGAAAAAACTAATATCAATTTAAGCTGGTGTTATAATAAAATGATAAATAGAATGAACAACTAGGATATAAATAATAGAAAAATCACTTAATATAAAATACAAAATAATATTTTTTAAATACTTTAAAGATGAAGTCTTTAAATTTAATATAATTTGAGTATATTTTAGATTAATATATTTTTAAGCAAGAGTCGAGTCAGGACTGGCTCACAAGTTAGCTTGACTCACACTCTAACCAGAATCATATTAAGAAAATAAGAAATATTGAATACAGAATATATATGTTATGATACTTCTTTGTAACATCCCAATCCCATATCTATATTAAAAAAACACAACATGAAGTCAAATAATGCGGAAAGTTCAACATCTACAACAATTATTTTATTCAATAGTTTGGTAGAATATATCAAAATAAAGTTTTACAAATAATAAGTTTGACATTCAAGCTCAGAATATGAATTATATTTTTAAAATATAAACAATATGACTAATGAAATACAACATACATGATAGAAGTGACAATTTATAATATAATAATAGTATACAAATTTAATTGTATTATCAGAATAGAAAGTAATTTGACATTCAAGCTCAGGAAAGGAGTTATATTTATTAATGTATAAACAACAAGAAAGATAACATATAATATGAATAATAAAATTGACCATTTGTAATATAGTAATAATATAAAAATATCATTATGTCATTAAATTAGAATAAGAATGCATTGCATAATTAAACAGTGGCATATATGTTTTAATATCATCTAAAGTTGTCGGATTGATTTTCATGGTAAGCCATGCGAGCCATGAATGTCATGCGAGCCCCAGGTGAACCATGCGAGCCATGAATGTCATCGTTCCCTAAGTGGCAAAAGGATGAATTTCTTTAATGATTCCACTCAAAGTACTTAACCATACCCATGAATCATCTAAATCCATGATTAAGCCCCTATCTCCATCAATGGGACTTATCCGCCAATGCTTCGATGCTGACCATCAAACCTAGCCATCTTGGGAGTGATCCAAACACATTTGCATGAACCAAACCGAAGTCAAACCCAAATTAGCCCAAAACCTATTCCACTTCAATCTACCCATGTACACATGACACTACCCAATTGACTTCACTTCCACCCATCACTGACCTACCAAAGGTGGATGGTGAACACCAATGCCCTGGCCGACCACCATGGCCAGCGAAATGCACAAACCCGAGAGCCACCCATGGGGTAAAACATTGAGTCCATCAAATGTGGCTCACCCATATTGGAGTTTGACGTCCACCTCAGCCATCTTTTTCACCTAGTGGCTAGACAAATTGGCCACCATTTCTTGGCCTATAAATAGGGTACTACTTCACGACTATGAGAGAAGAAGTTCACACACCTTGGGGAAACTTTGTCGAAATAGCTCCAAACCATTCCCACACTTATACAAAGCTCATCCTCACCATTCTTAGCCACTGCCTCCCACCACAAAACCCTAATTTCACCATAAAAAACCAGGACTTTTTTCGGCCATAAACTCAACCTCACCCAAACCCCAAATTGATTGTTCTGAAAGCTTCCCCACACCTAAAAGCCACTTCCCCAATCGGAATCCCTCTCTCACGTGACCTCTACCGTTGCCCTAGACCACACACAAGCCACCCTTTAATCTTGGTCAAACCTAGACCCCATCTCAGAGAAAACTATAACTTGGAGTAGTTCGTGGACGCAAGATAAAACTTCCCAACCAACCCAATCGAGGCCTCACCTCATGGGCAAAGGTATACTTCATAAATCCCTAAGTCTCCCTTGGTTTTGGTCTTTTATGAAGAATATGAAAATCTATGTCCATCCAGCCTTATAGATGTGTTCGTCTCATTTAGATGAAGGTCTATTAACAAATTACTCTTAATTTGGTTAAGCATCGAGGGAGATCTTAGAACGTGGATAACTCTCGGGTTATAACCCATTCGAGAAGATGAATAGATGTCGTCCATTGCCTTGTATTTAAAACGAACAATGCAGATAGGCTTGAACGATAGATCGGTGCGACAAGACCCCAGACCGCGGGGTGATGGAACAACCTATGTGGAAAGTGCAACCAACTGCGAGACAATGCATGGCCTTTCAGAGCCGCCTTCGAAGTGAATGTCGTGTTGTTAAGTGAATAAATGCTGGATTTTTTATTTAAATAAGTACAAAAATTAAATATAACTTAAAAAATTATATATTGATGTAGAAAAATCATAAAAATATAAGAAATAATACAAAAAAAATTTACTGAACTTAAAAATAAAAATAATTATTTTATATTTAAATTTTAATTAATTAAATACCTCAGAGCTTATTTTAATTATAAAAAAGTTCATATTAATCACAATGACTTGAAGTTTGAAGGCTTGTTCATCATGTGCCTAGGGAGGTTACCTATTTTCTTAAAAGCAAGAGAACAAGTCTAGCCTAAAAGCCGTAATTTTTTATGATAATTACCTTTTTTTATTTAACCTAATTATAAAAAATAAATATAAGTAAGAAAAATATAAAGTTAAGTTTTTTAGGTTTAGTAAGGTTAGACGGATTAAAAAAAAACTAAAAATGAAATTTAAAATTAAAAAATACATTTTCCATATATTCACTTATTGAAATAATTAAATAATTATAAAATTATATTATATATTAAAAATTATAAATATTTTTCCTAATTAGTCCTCTGACTATTGGTAATAACATAAATTTTTTGTAAGGACAGAGAACATATTTTGGGTAATTAAATTAATTATAATTAAAAATTCACAATTATGAGTTTAAATAATTAAAAAAATTAAATATCAGAAAATTTTAATTTCACTCTGATGTCTTAATTAGCACATGAGTAAGAGGTCAGTAAAGTTTCATGATCATTTAAATTAAAATTTGAGAGTTATGGGGTATAAACCATAAGGGCATAATGATAATTTTGAGAATTTTACACTTTGACTGCAATTTAACTAACTTTTAGATTAAACCAGAGGGATATGGTATTAAATATGATGACTAACTCACTGAAAAGATTGAAACATTGAGGGTAAATGGGGTAGCAACTCACTTATGACATTTTATAAAAGGGTAAAATTGTAAATATTTGAATTATTATGTAGGAAGAAATGAGAAATTAAATGATCCAAGAGTGGGGTATGAGTTAGAAGAACAATGATTCACTGATTTGGAACCCCTAATCAATGGTTAAGTAAAATTCAATTTTTTTAATAAAGACCAAACAAGTTTTATAATTTTTTTTTTAAAATTACAAGTTTACCTCCAAGCCTTAAGAGCTTGTTAGTGATTTAGGTTTAACTTAAAATCGTTTGAGAAGTAGTTAAAAGAAGGAAACGTAAACTATAATGAATCATTTTAAAACACTACAAGCCCAAAACTGGAGAGCAGGAGGGTGAAATCGTCTAATGACTATAAGCACACCCTTAGGGGTTGTTTACTTACATAACTCTTAATATAATATTAAAAATATATCATTTGCCTTACTCATGGGCAAAGTAAGACATCAACAAGCTTACATTGAGCACAATTAAAGTATAATAATACAAATTTTAATTCAACATGGGTAGATCAACTCAACAATATGGTAAGACCAGATGAACTTGAAATAGACCAAAAGATTCTAAAGTTGCTTTGCATCACTTCACGAATACCTATGTAAGAATTTGGATATTTCATAAGACATTTGGGTCTATTATGATTTGTTGAACCAAATCATCCTCAAAACACAATGACCACAAATATCAAATATAATGAATTACTAGAATAAAGTAAGATGAAATCCTTTGTTCTTTGAACTATCATATGTTCATAAGGGCTATCCCGCTGCAAGTTAATCTATATAAATACCCAATGCTTGGGTGTGAGTTTGAATATTACACTCAAATCCTTATGGCCATTGTGAATATTTTAATAGCCACATATGGATCATCAAGGTTGGTGTAAGTTGGAGGTTTTGGTGGCAAGAGCGAAGATGAAAAAAGCATCTAACTACGTGAGATAATGAAATAGTGTTGTATCTCCTATACTCGATGACTTCGTGAGGGTGCAAGATTGGCATTACTATCCTCTAACATTTGATAAAGAGTTGCCCTTACTCTCATGAGTTGATGGTAGCTCTAATCCAGTTGATGTGACTAACTTGTAAATTGTCTGATTTTTAATATATATATATATATATATATATATATATATATATATATATATATATATATATATATATATATATATATATGAAAGTAATAAAAATGTACTTTTTAATAAAACTTATCTTTTTGCCCGCTGAATAAAATGCTTAAATGATTTACAAGTATGAAAAATTAACTTTTTTTTAGTGTTACTTTTGGCAAGTTCATGAGTCGGTCTCATAATTCACGTTGAGGGTTACCCTCCCGTGATTGCCTTGCTGGTAGCCTTTTACCCTATGTTGGGTCTCATGTAATGATGCTAGGTTGCCTATAAAAGTCCATCGAGAATTATTAGGGCATTACTCCTAATTCTAAGAAAAACCCACAACTTAAAATTCTTACATCTAGCTCTGATCTTCTATATGTGTTATTTAACTCATTCTATATCTTATGTTGCCTCATGTTTTGCTTAACTTCTATATATTTGCATGCTATGTTTATAATGCTAACCCTTTATCAACAACGTTGGAGGCGGCAGGTACGGTTTGTTACTTTTATTTTACTGTAGTTTACAATATGTTTTATTTATGCATAATTTAACACATTTGCAAAGACTTCTAGGATGGATGATAGTAGGACACTTGCTAAGGAGGTGCACTACAGTAAGACCCTAAGATCCAACAATAATCAATAATCACCATTTTGAACACAACTTTTAAAACCCAAAACCATCACAATTAAGGAGCTTGAAGTTAGCTGTCTAGGAAGCAAGATGGGGATGCAAGCAAGCGGTGGACAACTCCATACGACGGTCAAGACAAAACACGAAGCGATGGATGAACTTCAGCTAAAATGTTCGCAGGCTTAAACAACATAAACTCTTAGGATTTCGAGGTTGTTCGTTTAGTACGACATAAATCCTCATAATATATTTAGGTTTTTTGTACAATAATGTTGTGTAGTATAATTCCTAACTTTTTTTTAGGATTCCGAGGTTCTTTGTTCAATATGACGTAAATCCTCCTATCTTCCTAGGCTATTTGAATGATTAGATATTGTGCGAATGTAAGCCCTAATTTTAAACAATTGGCATGAATAAACATCAAACAATATCACTTCCAGAATGTAAAGCAAAAAAATATGATAGTTTGTGAAGTCAATAAGGTACTTCTCAAAATCTGTTACATCCCCTACTTTCCGCTTATTTGATCTCTGAAATAACTGTTCTCACTTGAGCCACTCATACTTGCTTTTCCTATGACAAATTGTGAAAACTTAACTTTGAATTTTTGAAGATGAAACCCCTGATCTTATTTGAGAGTTTTTTTAAGCGATTTTGGTCGCTTAAGAGTAATTAACTATAGGGGCTTGCCTCTATAGGACAATTAGTAACCTTGATAATCGGAATCCCATCTGATTTTTATATTGATAGGGGAATTGTTGGTCATTTCTTTCTTAGTTTAAATGTATGAGCTTACTAACAAGTGATGTGCTTACCTTTTGGGGAGTGCATTACGCGGTATTGCACTAAACTATCTGAACTATTAAATGAAAAAGGTCTGTTTGGTCTCATTATTTTAAAAGAAATTAATATATTATTTTCAAAACTAAAATTATATACATACATTAATTTATATCACATTTTTTGAGAAAAATTCACTGAAACTTTCTTCAATGAAGGGCCTTCTTGAAGTAGTATTTGTTCTAGATGGCTTGAACTAGTTCGACCATTAATACATTCAAGTGTATTGATCCTTACATCTCTCAATATACATGTGATTACTCATGGTACTGAGCAGACTGCTGGCCAAGACGGTATCGCTGACCCTTGCTGCCTCGGTCACTTCCTCGACCATACTGAGATCGAGGATTATCAGTTTGTTGGCCTCGAGGGGCTCAATCTCCCTTTGGTCTTTTATCGTCATCCAAACCCTTCAACTTTTGTGACAAGTGGTCATATGCTTTTGATTTTGTTTCTGAGGATTCCGTAAGTTCTTTGGTACCGATGTGGCCATTTGATAATTCCAGAACCTTTGTGAAGGCCACTGATTTGAGTAGGTTCAGATCATACCTAAATCATTTATTACAGATCCCCTGCTTTAGGGTGGTTCAAGTGATAAGAGGCTCAAAATTCTTTACCCCTAGCATTTTCTTTTGGAAGTGGGTGATGTAAGCTTGTAGGCTTTCATTTTTTCCCCGCTTGATCTCGAGCAGGGTCTCTGTATCCTTCCTCGGCCTCTGCTTATTGGCAAACTGCGCTAGGAAGAGTTTTAGAATTCATAGAAAGATGGGATGATCACATCCAGCAGGTTGTTAAACCACCGGAGAGTGACATCTTTCAAAGTGGTAAAAAAAGCCAGCATTTCATAACATCATCGATCTGCAAGACTCCGACAGTTGACTCAAACGAAGCTAGGTGGCCGATTGGATCACTTTTCATTTTATAAGGATTGAAGTGCGGAATCCTTAGCTTCGCTAGGGGTATTATTTCTAGGATTCTTCGGGAGAAGGTACTACCATAGCCAACCAAGCAAATCTTCCCACTCGATCCGCTCGATGTTGGACTGCCGGCATAGATGTGACGCTGTCTGCAGTTTGGGAATCCCCTGGCCCTTCGTTTGGCCGATCACAGAGCCAACTGTGGGGGCGCTGGAGTATTGTTAAGGGAAGCTTATGAGGACGGGTTCTTCGAGACTCTCCCTCCATGGGCGATGGTCAGGCGTTCTGCTGGGCTATGACCTCTCGAAGAGCCTCAAAGTGGTCCATTATTTCGCTCGCAATGCCTGGACCTCTTGCTGTATGTCTTGACGCACCGTCTCTTTATTGAATTCGATGGGCGATGTTTCCTTCTACAAGTATTCTCCTTCATAGTTGGTTCTGCTTCTTGTCTGGAGCATGTCCATGCTTGTCGCACATTGTCTTTCGGAAATACATGTCTCGAGAGTTAAATCTATGAGAGGGAGGAGAAAAGTGTTAGGAGAGTCTTAGTAGAGAGGCTGGAAAAAGGATCTCGGACCAGAGCTTCTTATTCATCTTTTTACCTCCTCTTTTATATGAGTGTATTCAGACAATTATATAAATGATGGACAGTTATGAAAACCGCTCTGGATGTCATAAATATGCTTATTTAATACTAAATATGCATTACAATTGTGATAATCAGCAAGCTGGCGTGTTTGAGTTCGATAGACCGAGGTGATCGGTCGAGTTGCGATCGCGTCTGCCTAAGTAAAAAACGGTTGGCCGATTACTGGCGATCGGGTGCCCTTATAGATTTTAGGCGGTCGAGGCAGTAGGCGTGGTCTGTTAATTGAATCCCTTATCATAATATGCCGGTTGAATTCGACCAAGCGTTTGGTTGTTGAAGAGTCGGGTCGTCCGGCCTCATCCTAGGTCTTTCGATTGCTTGAGATTCGTGTCAACAGTTTAGTGCATACAAGTCATCCAAAACTTACAGCCCAATCGACTAGTTCGATGAGATAGACCCATCTGTCTCAAAATTGGTCCAATTTAAGTCGGGTCAAACTATTAAACCAATTTTTAGAGCTTTTTGGGATAAAATTAGAAGGCCGAACGAATTTCGAATATGACATGTTTTAAACAAATAAAAATTTAAAATTTAAAATTTTAAAATAAAAATTAGTTAATCATAATAATTAAAATTAATAAATAGTAAGTTCAAACTCCCATCTCTCACTCACACCACTAAATTTAAATTAAAAAAAAAAAACATAAGAATTCATTTTTTTAATGATTGACATTTAATTTTTTAAAAAATAGAAATAGATATAAGAAGATATTAATTTTACAAATAAAATAAGTTTTTGTTATTCGGTGATACATAATTGCTCCAGCAACCACCACCATAACTCCTTTATTATCTAATCTATCAGCTCCCAAAAGAGGCCAAAATGAGCTCCGCCGCAGCGAGCAAAGCCCTAGAGAAAGCATTGGGACTGGCCGTCGTTCTAGGGATTCTCTCCCTCTTCCTGTATAACTTCTCCGACCTCCATCCCAAGCTCTTCCACCGCCACCTTCTTCATCGCACCGGCAGGTAACAACTAAATCACCATCGATCCCATCCGCCGAAACGTGTTTCTCGAATCGTTTCAACTAACAGATCAAAATGAAGGACTCGCACTCCTTCCACGAGAGAACAGAGCAGAAGAATCGTCGATGGCGGCGGTGGCTGGCAGTTGGTGAAAGAGGAATTCACTTTTCAGGAAGGCGCTGCTCCTTTTAACAGCTGCCATGCTTCGACGATCGTCGAGGTTAGTCTTTCTTGCTTGATTGAATTAATCTTGTAGGGCTGTTTGGTGGTTGGATTTAATCTGAATTCTGCAAGAGAGAATAAATCAAAATTTTATATCCTACAGAGTTTTAGATCTGTTTGGTGTGGGTAAATTTGGGAATTGAAAGAAGTTAACCTAAAAAATCTGCAACTCTCGCCCGAACTCCTCTTCTTGATCTTCTTGGGTTTTGGGAATCGGGGAAAGGTCTAACATAAAAAATTAGATAGTTTAATGCATGATTGGGTTGAAGTACACGTGACACATTTTGATTGAAGTACATCACTGATGTATTAATTTTCCGGATGAGAGAGGGTGATTAATTTCTAAATGATAAGTTTCAGGTGGTCTGCATGTAATTGCCCCATTTATTTTTTTATATAAATTTTGATGATATTTTAAGTTATTAATATCTGTTGATATTAATAAAAAGTTAAATTAATATGTTAATTAATTTAAATAATTTAAATTGTTTATGATTTAACTTGATTGAATCAAAAATATAATATGTAATAGCTTTTTTAAATTATTGATTGAAGGTTAGATAAGATATTAGCTTATGTCAGTTATAATTTAATTAATTTAGTTAGAATTGGTAAGAAAACTTCTAATATTAATTAGACAAATTAAAAACAAGTTCGATAATTAATACTAATTAATTAAAGATAAATTGATTAAAATCAATATTACTCTGTTCAATAGCTAATATTAATTTGATCGGTCTTCTGTTTAGATCGAACGGGACAAATTGCTTGTGGCGTACTTTGGGGGAAGCGCAGAAGGAGCTCCAGATGTTAAGATTTGGCTGCAAAACTACAGCGTTAGTGCTTTCTTTAATAAAATTTTGAACTATTTCAAAAATGATAGTTAAAATCTTAATTCTATTTTAAAAATTTTACGTAAATAGCCATCCACGACACATAAATTGGAAATATGTGCTCAGGATGGTTGCTGGTATCCCCCTTCAGTTGCAGATGAAGAACCAGAGGTACCTTTGTGGAATCCAGTGTTGTTTCAGCTTCCTTCTCGTGAGCTGCTATTGTTTTACAAGATTGGCCAGGAAGTTCAGAAGTCAGCACTATCTCCCTTTTTTTTTAATTTTATATACATATCATTTTATTATTTTTATATATTTTGTATGTCTAATATCTATTATTATTTTTAGAATATTTAGATGCATAACACTTAGGCCTTATATATTTACATTTCTTACACTTAAATCTCAATTTTTACATATATGGACATCTTGCCGATACATGAAAAGGTGTATTTCGGTTTTTAAAAGTTAAAATAATAATTTTTTTATGTCATTTAGATATTATGATGTAATATAAATAAATATAAAGACTTAAATATTAGATATATAAATGCATAAGAATTTAGTTTATAAATACATGCATGTAAATCCCCTCTAACTTCCAAGCTTTCATTCTCTTGTTTTTTATACTCTCACCATATGCTCGGATTGTAGATGGAGTGGAAGCATGAAGCGATCGCTTGATGGTGGGATTACTTGGTCAGAAAGACAACAACTTCCTCCTGGAATTATTGGCCCATCGAAGAACAAGGTGAGTAGAATAAAAAACAAGGTTGCTTTGGCTATAACTTAAATAGGGGAATTAAATTATACATTTTTTTATGAATGCATGCGCGCGCGCGTGTGTGTTTGTGTGTGTATTAAAAGATTGGCCAGAGGCTATGATATGAGCCCCCGACCAATCTCATGTGTCTAACAACTGTGTGTGTGTGCGTGTGTGTGTGTGTGTGAAGCTTCACCGCCCCCAAGCCATCAGCATCCTTGCGATCAACCGTCTGTCTCTGCCACAAGCTACAACCACCCTATGCACCAACCATCTCCATTGTGATTTACATCGAATTAATTTTGTTGCAAACAATACATAAAAAGTAATATATTACATTTATAGTGTAGTCAACCAAATAATTAACCTTACAATATATTCCTCCTGATTGAAGTGCCAAAATAGCCTCCTAACTATTTACATGGGATTATTTTAATCTCAGATCTATAAAAACATCAAATTAGCCTCCAACTCTTTTAATATGCATTGAAATAGTCGCCAAGAATGAATACTTTAGCCCCCAATTTAAAAAGTTTGGTCACTAAATTTGCATTTTTATAGGCTAACATTTTTCTCTACTCCTCTTACTCTTTGAAGAATAGAATTGTAGGAAGTTGAATAATTCCAGCTAACTCACCGCTTTCATCAAACAGCCTATCTTGCTCGACGATGGCCAGCTGCTTTGCGGATCCTCTGTGGAGAGCTGGAACTCTTGGGGAGCTTGGATGGAGGTATTGTGCACTTCATAACACACATTAACTATTATTTCAACAATTATTCACCGCAATTTCAGACCTCTCCATCGTTTTGCAGATTACAGCTGATAAGGGTCATTCATGGAAGAAATATGGACCTATATATATTGAAAATGTAACCCTAGGAGTTATTCAACCGGTGCCATACCATACTGCAAGTGGTACTTTAAGAGTGCTGCTCAGGTCCTTTGAAAATATATCCAAAGTTTATATGTCTGAATCAGTTGATGGGGGTTTTAGTTGGAGCTTGGCGGAGCCCACTCAACTTCCAAATCCAAATTCAGGTTTTTTATCTCAATTTCATACTGTTTTTATGAGTATTACTCACACTAGATAAGAAAACAATCCAACTTTATGTTGCTATTAAATCGAAGGAGAGAGGCTGAAAATTTTAATTGGATCCAACTAGGTAATCACTAATGTGATATAAATATTATTAAAATTATTTAAAAGATGTAACACAACTTTATGTTATATTGAATCCAAGGAGAGAGGCTGAAAATTTTAATTGGATCCAGCTAGGTAATCACTAATGATGATGTAAATATTATTAAAATTATTTAAAAGATGTAATATTTCTAATAATGACGATGATCGAGAATATGTATTCTGTTTAACTCACACAAACACCTGGATGTGATGAGCCTTGAAGTTGAGATAATTGTGGTTATAGGTAAAGTTCTCAATCACTAAGCCAAGTGAGTTGCACTGATGAGAGACAATATTTGTATACATGATATAGTTCATATAATATAGCATAGAAACATAAATCCACAGTTTTAGCCACTCCCAGTTTAAGAGTTTATCTATTGGAACGATGGTGTTACTAGTGGATCATGGTTTCCGTTAAATCTAGTTATTAACTAAATTGAACTAATTTGACAATTGACTCACAATTTGACTTGTTGAACCATCAAGTTTAATCTGATTTTCACAATCATGTTGTTGAATCATAATTATAAGGTCATTAAACAAAAATTCATGTTTTTTCAATGTTTCAAATGCGTAACATGGAAGCTTCTATATACACCAGGGATTGATGGAGTAAAATTGAGAGATGGTCGTCTGATTCTAGCTTACAATACCATATCTAGAGCAGAGCTCAGAGTTGCCTGCTCTGAGGATGATGGTGATAACTGGTATGATATATTAACACTAGAAGAAACTGAAGGGATGGAATTCTCTTACCCTGCTGTGATCCAGACCATCGATGAGCTTGTCCATATCACCTACACCTACAACAGAACGCAGATTAAGGTAAATAACCAAGGCGCAATTAGGGGTGTAACTGAGTCAAGCTGACCCGTGAGCCAACCTGGGCTCAACTCGCTAAGTGGCCCATGAGCCGAGCTCAATGATCAAACAAACCAAACTCAAGCTAGCTTTGACTAGAATCATTAATATTCTGCTCTCCATTTCATAATAAACAGGGCGGCTCATGAGTCGGCTCGAACTCATAGAATTAAACTTGAGCTAGAGCTTAAACTTGATTAATTAATCAAGCTCAAGCTCAGCTGAGTGTGGCTCGAGCTGGACTTCATCCATATATTCGTTTACGCCCCTAAGCGCGGTATCCAAGTAATTCATTTGCCTTACCTTCTCTCTTTAAGTACATAATTTTGAATTCTTTTGATGTGTGCACAGCATGTTGTTCTACAACCCAGCATATTATTATAAGTCTACAAGCAGAAAATCCTCTTCTACGCAAGAACTAGAGTAAAATTTTCCAAAACATATAAATATAATATAATTCCATTGTGATTTATGTAATGCTCATTGTAGCATGTTAAACATTTATATGGATTTTGTACAGAAAGATGGTGAAAGGAGCTATATCTGATTATTGTATTTCTTGTGTGCGAGGTGTAAGGCATCCCTAAGATGCTTGAGAGCTTTGTCATAATATACAAAACCCATAAACCAAAATTCATGGTTGTCTGAGGTGACAATTTGAATGGTATTTCTCTGTAGAGTTTTTAGTGTTGAAAAAATGATTAACTCCATTCAACTTGTCTAATTGTGCCGCTACCTGCAAATTGCATAACTCATAAATTTAGTTGCTAAAATATAAAATGAAAATGTCAAGCACTCAAATAAATAAATATATAGTTCATTTTACTTCAAACCAAAAAAAAAAAAAAAAAAAAAAAAAAAAAAAAAAAAACTTGACATCACATTCTAATTTTTTTTTCAAGTAAACCAAATAGCCCATTAAACTGTAAGTTTTCAATTTGATCATAATCAAATTTTAGGTATATTGTACATCATTCGTGTGGCTTCTTGTAATAATTCCTCTCAAGGCTTGCTCATGTATTTACGTTACATCCATTGTCAAAGATCTCATAATAATATTCAATATATTACACCTAATCTTTCCTAACAATCACTTTTACAATCTAATTTGACTGCAAATGAGGATTTAAGTTAAATAGTATTTAGTAAATCGAAATATTATTAAATCTTAAATGTTCATTGCAATTAAAGTGAAATCCAATTAAATCCATTTGAGGTATCTGGCATACATATATTTGAAATATTTTTTCTGTTGAATTTGTTAAATCCAACTAATAAGTGGATTTACTAAATTTGAAACAAGCAAAAATTGAATTTAACATAACAATAGATTTATCTAACAAATTTGTGGGATTTGACTAGATTTAAGTTACCGATTAAAAGTATAGTACCGAATACACCCTAAAAATTAACAAGTCAAGGATTCAACCGGCCCAACCCAGACTATTTCAAACCAGCTCTCTCTTTGATTATAATTATTGAAATTGCTAGGATGATTAGATTAAGTGCTCTAAGTGTCTCAACTCTCATCCCCTCAATCCTCCTCCATATTATCTAAAACCTACTAACCCTATACAACTCAATATAATCTCAAACCAAAAACTCTTTAGAAATTACTCTGAAAACTTATTCTTATCATTGGATCCGAGGACATGATAGACATGCACATAAGGGTTATTGGGGATGGCATGAGATGCAGCGGAGTAGATCCCGTAGCTCGGATTATCGGCGGAAGAAGAAGAACTCTGCTTGTAATCGACGGGGATCCAAGCGGCGGCGCTCTAGTTAATCAGATGTGGTTGGGGTATCATCAGAGTGCCCAGAACGCATACTCCGCCCTGCAAATCGCCGCCGTTGAACGGTGGAGGAATAGGGCTTCCGATCGGGGGTAGCGTCAGATGCTTTGCGTCCATTAGGAGGCGGGGATTTCAAAAAATAAGGATTCGAATTCGATGAAGTCAGGAATGTTGTGGAATAAAGATCGACGAATGCTTCTCACAAAGGGGTAACTGTTGTTGCCCCTTCTAAATTCTTATTGAAATATCTGTGGAGGGACATCTCAGCTATTATAATTTTTTTTTAAAAAATTAAAAATTTATTTTCTTATAATTAACACATTTTATTATTTTAGATTGAAAAAATTAAATTTCTATCACAAAAAATTTAAAAAATAGTGAAAATAATTCTCATAGAGAATTATGATGGTGGTCTGAAAAATAAAATAGATCAAGAAGCTGTCTTAAACATATCGTTATAATAGTTCAAATTTCAATTCCTTAATAATTTTTATGTTTGCTTATGTGAATATTTTATTTTTAAATTGTATTAATAAGGTCAATAAATTAATTTATATAGAAATAAAAATAGACTACTTTCGTGTGAATTATCTTAAGTCTTACTTGGCTATAATTATTTCTTTATTTTTTAAAAAATATTTATCAAATATTTATGTTGATAAACATTTTTTTTATAATTATATTGAAGATAATGATAATTGTTGGAAAGTGAATAAAAAATAACTAATATGATACATTTATTTTGAGTTGAAAGTATTAGTGTTATTTATAGAGTTTATAGAAGTGTCAAAATAGTCTCTGATTATTTTAATATGTTTTGATTCTATAATTATTTATTATATATTAATTTTTATTTATTTGATCATTATCTTTATTTCTTAAATTTTTAAAAGAAATTTTCAAATTCATTGATCTAGAGTAATTTGTATTTTATTTTATAATTTGGATGAGTCGAGCTGACTCAGCCTTGAGAAACTCCTCGACTATCTTCAAACTAGTCCCCTTCATAGCCATATGAAGGCATGAAGCAATTCTGCCCCTTCATATCCTCCCTAAAAAATTTATTTAAATTTTGGCTCGAATCAAGATTAGAGAGATATAAAAAAGCCGAGCTAGAAACCAAAATTTTGAATCTAGGTGGGCTCGAAATTGTATCGATAATCGTCCTATTGATGTTAGGACTATGATTTTAGCAACTTTAGCTCAAAAATTGTTAATCGCTCGAAAATTAATTTGAATTTTGTCTTGGATTGAGACAGAATAGATATAAAAGAGTCGGGTTATGACCCAATATTTTGGACCAAATTTTTTTCCTCAGCTCAGCTCGACATTGGATCTTTAAAAGCCCAAGGGTCGTATCAAATTCTAGAAAAAGACGTTCCACAATGATGTGTCCATAAGCTGCGGCACAATCATCCAAAGCTATGGGTTGGCATTGAGAAGATCCCTCAAAACATCTAGTAACATTGCCACTTCATTGATCAGAGTAGATAAAAGTGCATTTTGAATTTATAACAAAAGCAAATACAATTGGTGAACTGAAATTAGATGGGAAGATTTACAAACATGCCACTCCATTTCTATGTATTTACATATCTAACATCAAATTTTACATGCATACCACCATACATGTGCATGAAAAGTTATATTTCATTTTTTAAATGTTAAAATATTGGTGTTATTAATGTTTTGATATGACTTGGATTAGACTAATTTTCGTATTATTGTTTAAATCACTTTTAAACTTTTTATTTAGTGCAGCATCAAATTTATTTAAAATAATTAAAACATAAATTTTAATTGATCATTTATTCAGTATATCCATTTTGAAATAAATCTTATAACTTTAAGATTCAACGTATCTACATTTTAATCAAAATTATATTCTCTTAGTTTTTTCATGACCTATGTTATAATTAGTTGTATTTAGTTATTGTGCTACAAATTAATGTATTAAACTAAAAGGACGTTCAAAATAAAATAAAACCTACTACAAATTATATTAAACTTAAAATTTATATTATAATATAAATAATCCTTAATGTTATATGTCTAATATTTAAGTTATTTTATGAGACCTACAATATGAAAACAAGACCTAATCCTTTAAATTCTTATTATATAAAAATTACTAAAATTCTAATACTTCTGCATGACTTTCCTGTTGCTTTGAATGCTATAAACAAAACAAAATTTGTATTATAACTACAAAAATTAGTAGCTAAAAAATTTATGAGTTTTAGTAATTACCAAATAGAAAAAACAAACTACTACAACTGATCTTTACTCAAGAATGAGTGAGAGAGAAAAACACTCTAGAAGGAATGAGACAAAAAAAAAATAAAATAAAGAACTTATAAAAAAGTTTTATCTAATGAAACTAAATTTTCTGAAGAAACTTTTGATGCAGGACCACAAGCTCCTCCCCAAACCGTAGAATTTAGAAAACAGACTCCATCTCCTCTGTGCCACTGAGCTAATGCTACAATCATTCTTCTTTTCAAAGAAAACATCTCCACCGATCTTATTGCATATAGTGTCCAGTCTTTGTTGATCAATAGTGTCGACATTGACCGACGATGAGTTGTCAGTGATGTAAAAAGTGCCAACAGCCAAATAATCATCTTTAGAGAATTTTGCCATCTTCAATGAAAGATTATTCTCTCTTAATTCTCTGCTCATGAGTGAAAGCAAACCGGATCGATCAAAAGTGCGCACGTTCATCCTTAGCCCCTGCACTCATTAACAAATATACTTATATATATTCGTTAAACATGCAAAAAAAATATACTTTATCAATCGAGATATGCAAGTATCTATACATGAGAGATTCTTCGTTCAACTGCTGCTGCCAAAATTTGAATCATATACTTTTTCTCAACCTCATCAAGCATTGTGTGTCCATTCTTTCTCCGCACAAAGTATTCCTACAATGACAAAATTAAAAGTTTAGTTCAGATTTATAATTCATGATTCAATTCAAAATTCAAAGTTAATTAAATACCTGATGTGTCACTGATTCTTTGGTGCTAACAGAGCCATGAAACACTTCATAGTTTAAATCCATGAGAGCACACAGTGTATCAAACATTAACTTAGGTCTATCTTTACTCTTCACATTGACAACCAAATAATCTCTTTCCTTCCATCTCTCAATTGATACCTGAGGTGAACATTCTGCTTCATTATCTTTGTCGTCTACCTCATAATCTTTATTCTCTTGCAATAACCGGTGTAATCGCCGCTCTGTATGGATCTGACATGCTGATGGGTTTCGTAGTTGCACCTTCCATAATTCTTTAACGAAATGATGCATTTTCATCAAACTTGCTAGGTAATCTCCCAAGTAGTCAAAACGTTCTCGATCAAATATGGGTAAATTCGTGTCATGTTCCTTTAAGTAAATGATACATGCGACACGACCATTGTGAGTCCATAGCTCACCGGAGTCAATTACATAGGAGTGCTTTGAGAGCACATCAATGACCTCAGAGAAAATATCAAGACGATCATAGAAACAAAGTTCAAGAGCTGTGGTAGCGAAATTATTAAAGTTCATTATCCTCCCGTGGCTGATTTTTACTTGGAGTGGGTTAGAAGCTTCTTCTTGTTTTTGAGCAATATTGAGATAATATTGTATGTAACATATAAGGGTGGGATCTTTCAGTTTATGACCATGTTGATTGGTGACATGGAAGACATCCAAGAACCAATCACCGTCAGATGAAATGTATGATTTGGAGATGCTAAGATCCAAATCACTTAAAATTTGAACAATTTTAAAAAGAATGTCGTGCTTGTTTGCACCGTTGATCTGCTTTCAATCATAACAAAGAAAAATAGATATAAATATATTGTGTGACAAGATAATAAAAATTATTCTACTGATAGAAATACCTTGACAATAGTAAAATCATCTGACGTTTCATTATCAATACAAACCCTGCAGCAATAATTATATTTTTTTAAGTTATACTTAAATAAAGTAAGGAAAGAGTAGTCAATCAAATATATTAGAGAAAACTTACTCGAGTGGAGGGATGTATTGTGAGGGATGAATAAAGTCGTGCTCAAAGTAAGGATAACTGTGAGCCATTATTATCTCTGTAGATGCCAATTTATAAGAAAAATTATATTAGATTTTTTTTTAAAAAAAAGAATTGTCAACTTGTCATAATCTCTGCTTATAAATGAAATGTAGAATCTATGCATTCAAATGCAGAAGGAGAAAATTATATGCATTAGAATTATTTTGTCATCGACCACATTTTTTTACAAGAATTATAGTACAGATTGATGGTTTCTCGATTTAAAAATTTTAATGCAGTCGGCATTGAGATTTGAAATATTATTTTCTTTAGTTTCTTTAAATGCAGAAAGTTCTTAATTTTTCAAAAGAAAAAAAAAGGAATTTTTATTTTTATTTAAATCTATATCTGTATTCATTTATTAAAATTATGAAATACATCTCATGAAAAAAATATTTTTCATTAAAATTAAATAGCAATTTAAAATTTGTTTAACATTCTGTAAAATTTTTTATAAAATCTTATTTATAACATATGAATTAATGTTTTCATATTAATGAATCTTTTTCATATTGCAAAATTAACTTTAATTTTGCAAGATGAAAGGAAGATGTAGATTGAAAGTATTTAATTTGAGACGAGAAATTAAATTTCAGTCTAATAAAATAAAATAGTTATTAACCTATAAAAAAGAATCGAAGCAGAATCAAGAGGAAGATGAAATCTTTTCTTGCATAAATAAAATAGAATAAAAATTAATAATTTTTCCTTGAAATTAAAAGATTGAATAGTGAAAAATATAAATGCAGAGATGAAAATACATCGATCGATTGAAATTAACTTGCTTTATAAACTATGCATTTTTAAATTAAGTTTTGCTAAAAAATAAAATAAATAATGAGAAAATTAAGGTAAAATCTTGTTGTATTAACTTTAAATCCTTAAAATTAATTTTTTTCTGATCTAATATTATAGATAGTTTGAATAAATGAAATATTCATACATTCCGTTATGAAAATAATTAAACAACTATCCAAATTAAAACAACAAATTCTTCTTTTTTTTTTAATCTTGAAAAAGTGTAGAATAGTATGATCGGAGATGTTTCTTAACCTCCATTTTCTTAGTTAAATAAGTAATTAACTTATATATATATATATATATATACATATGAGAGCATTTAATTTAATTTAAGATATTAAATATCAATGTCATAAAACAATAAATAAAATAAAATAGTTATTCATCAAGAAGTCAAGAAAAAGGAATCAGAGCAGTGAAATTTTTTTTTTTCTTTTGCAAAAAAAATAAAAGTTAAATTAAATTGGAAAAATAGAAAAAAAAATATTGGAAAACATAAATGCAAAGAGAAAAAATATATCAATCGGAAACTCAAATTAAAATACATAATAAATAATAATAACCTGACCTTTCTAAATTTTGGAGGAGCAGGAAAGGCGACACTGTTAAGGGGAGGTGGGGCCCGGCTGGTTTAATCAAACCCTTTTCTGCGTCAGGCTGAAAGAGACTCAGTGTAACTATGTGTAAAACTAAGGTATCATACTCTCTTATTTATAGATTAAATAATTAATTTGATTTTTGACGGTAATTTCGATTCCGTCCACTCTTCTCGCGCCATCCGTTAGCTCATTTTAAAATTTCATAATATGCGCGCTTTCTGTTAGGATAAGGATTAATGGGGATTTCTTTTCTTTTAATATTTTAAAAAGCGGAATTTATTTTTTTATTTTTTAATACAATTTCAAAATTTTATTCTATATGAATAAATTCTCACATTCTTTTTCAATAATATCAAATAATAATTTAATGAAAATATTATTTTTTTTTAGTTCTTTTAAATGCAGGAAGCTTTTAAATTTTCTAAGAAAAAATGAATTTTTATTTCATTTTAATATATATTTGACTCATTGATTAAAATTATGAAATAATATTCTCGTGATATAATTATTTTTCAAGATAATTAAATAGCAATTTAAAATTTATTTAATGTCCTGTTATAAATTACTGTATTAGTTAAAGTGATTATTAAATTACTGTATTAGTTAATAATCTTTAATAATATTTTTAAGTTACCCAGCATCATAAAATTTTCAAATTTTTTTATCTTAATTGATTATTTAATTATTCATTAAATTATTCTAATTTTATAGTTAAATGTACAATAAAGCAATTAATAGATTATTTATAAGTAATTAAATTCAAATTTTTTAATATTAAAAAAGGGCATTTACATGCATACCACACAATTCTCAAGTATTTACATATCTAACACCTATAACATTCATATTTACATTTTAACTTCACATAAAGAATGTCATAAAATAATAAATAAAATAAAATAGTTATTTATCAAGAAGTCGAGAAAAAGAAATCTCAGCAGTGAAGTTTTTTTTTTTCTGTTGCAAAAAAATAAAAAAAGTAAAATTAAATTCGAAAATTAAAAAAGAAATGGAAAGTGGAAAAAAGAAATGCAAAGAGGAAAAATATATGGATCAGAAACACAAATTAAAATAAGGAATAAATAGTAATAACCTGAAGAAAGCCTTCTTAAAATTTGGAGAAGGAAAGAGGACTGTGAGTGGGAGGGAAGTGGGTCCCGGCTGATTTAATTAAACCCTTCTTGGTGGGAGGCCTCAGGAGACTGTTAAATCTGTGTAAGTGTGAGTAAAAGTAAGATAACGCGCTGTATTATTTATAGATTAAATAATTAATTCAATTTTGACGGTAATTTCGATTCCGTCCATCATCTTCTCGCTAATCCGTTAGCTGATTTTTAGACTGCATAAAATGGGCTTTCTGTTAGGAGAATGATTAATGGGGATTCGGGATCTTTTTTTTTCAAAATTTTTAAAAGCGTGATTTTTTTTTATATATATATTTTTTCAATACAATCTCAAAATTTTATTCTGTCTGAGTAAATTTTCACATTTTTTTTAATATCATATAATAATTTAATGAAAATATTGTTTTCTTTAGTTACTTTAAATGCGGGAAGCTTTTGAATTTTCTAAGACAAAATAAGTTTTTATTTCATTTTAATACACATTTGCATTCATTTATTAAATAATCTCGTCATATACTTATTTTTCAACATAATTAAATAAAAATTTAAAACTTATTTAATGTTCTGTCATAAATTTTCGGGCAAGACTAACTTTATGATTCAAAAATATAAAATCGATCAACGCACTGAGATATTGCAAGCTTTTCAAGAGAGGATGTTGGTCCTTAAAGAGGAGAATAAAAAACTACAATCGTTGACTAGTCGTCTTTGAGAGAGTACTCCTGATGACAAGGGGAAACTTGAAGCAGACTGATGTCTTTGTTTCTGCTTTTTCCCCCATTATTATTGATATTTTATTGTTTGGTTCAGACTTGTCCAATCATTGATTGATAGTGTGTCAGTCTATATGTTCTGCTTGATGCAATAACATGTACTCTCTTTTGGGATGTTGTGGTTTTTCGATTGTGCAGAATTCTGCAATTTAGGTTAGCACGTGCATTTTACAAAAATGAATCATGTAACTTATGAGGCTCATTCTTACTGATGTTTGTGCCCTCCTATGTTTGTATCTTCTGAGGGCTTGTGCCATATTAGAATCATGCATTTTAAGAGCTTAAAAGGCGTCAAAGCTTTCTGAGGCTCCCAACCTTCTCAGGTATTTTATGTTTCTGTGTATTATGAGGTCTTTTAGGTACCTAGGTCTTATAATAATTCTTCTCAAGACTTGCTCATGATTCTGTTGTGTCTCGCTATTTTACATGCTCCCAAACTTCTCAAGACATGCTCATAATTCCTCTTACTCTTTGAAGGATAGAATTATAGGAAGTTGGAATAATTGTAGCGAACTCACCTCTTTCATCAAACAACCTATCTTGCTCGACGATGGCCAGCTGCTTTGTGGATCCTCTGTGGAGAGCTGGAACTCTTGGGGAGCTTGGATGGAGGTATTGTGCACTCCATAACATGCATTAACTATAACTCCAACAAGCATTCACCAACAATTTCAGGCCTCTCCATTGTTTTGCAGATTACAGCTGATAAGGGTCATTCATGGAAGAAATATGGACCGATATATATTGAAAATGAAACCCTCGGAGTTATTTAATCTGAGCCATACCAGACAGCAAGTGTTGCTTTAAGAGTGCTGCTCATGTCCTTTAAAAATATCTTCAAAGTTTATATGTCTGAATCAATTGATGGGGATTGTAATTGGAGCTTGGCAGAACCCACTCAACTTCTAAATCCAAATTTAAGTTTTTTATCTCAATTTCAAATCATTTTTATGAGTATTACTCACAGTAGATCATAAAACAATCAAACTTTATGTTGATATTGAATCAAAGGAGAGAGGCTGAAAATATTAATTGGATCCGACCAGATAATCAATCATGATGAAGTAAATATTATTAAAATTATTTAAAAAATCTAATATTTCTAATAATGATGATAACTGATAATATGTATTTTTTTAACTCACAGAAACACCCACTCGTATGTGATGAGCCTTAAACTCGGGATAATTGTGGTTAGAAGTAAAGTTCTCAATCACTAAGCTAAGTGAGTTGCACTGATGAGAGACAAGATATGTATACATGATATAGTTCATAAAATATAGCACAAAAACACAATTCCACTATCTTAGCCCCTCCCAGTTTAAGAGACGAACAATGATTTTTACTAGTCGATCATGGTTTCTGTTAAATCTAGTTATTAACTAAATTGAACTAATTTGAGAATTGATTCACAATTTGACTAGTTGAACCATCAAGTTCAATCTGATTTTCACAATCATATGGTTGAATCATAAAAATAAGGTCATTGTCGCCTTCTTCGAAAACCTTCATTAAACAAAAGTTCAAGTTTTTTCAATGTTTCTGTTGTGGGAAATGTAACTTGGTTAGAACAAATCACAGAGAGCATAAGAAACCAGGAACACAAAACGATTTACGTGGTTCGGCCCTTTGGACCTACATCCACGGGAGGGAGTCAATCATTCAATTCACTAAGACAATAAAGAAGAATTACAAGGCTTTTACACCATTGAGGAATAAGCTCTTATCTCCAGATCTTTCTCTCGAATTACCTCCACCCAAGATCTCAAAGACCTACCCCCTCAATCCTTGAAGCCTCTCCCCTTCTTCTCTAATTCTTCCTAGTTCTCACATTTCTTGGTTCTTCTCACCACACCCCCTCCACAAGCCTCACACCCTCTCTATTTATACAAAGCAAGAGTGGTAGGTGGGAGGTAGGTGAGCGGTAGGTGAGCGGTAAATGAGCGGTAGGTGGAATTTACACGAGTGTGTCGTTGACTTAGCCCAAGTAATTGGGAGTCCTTAACAACAATTTCAAATGCATAACATGGAAGCTTCTATACACCAGGGATTGATGGAGTAAAACTGAGAGATGGTCATCTGATTCTAGCTTACAATATCATATATAGAGCAAAGCTCAGAGTTGCCTCCTCTGAGGATGATGGTGATAACTGGTATAATATATTAACACTAGAAGAAACTGAAGGGATGAAATTCTCTTACCCTGCTGTGATCCAGACCAATGACGAGCTCGTCCATATCACCTACACCTACAACAGGACGCGGATTAAGGTAAATAACCAGGCGCAATGAGGGTGTAACTGAGTCAAGCCGAACCGTGAGCCAACCCAGACTCAAAGCACTAAGCGATTCATGAGCCGAGCTCAATGAGCAAACAAACCAAGCTCAAGCTAGTCGTGACTCAAATCATTAATATTCTTCTCTGTTTTACATAATAAACAGGTCGGCTCATGAGTCGGTCGAACTCATAGAATTAAGTTTGAGCAAGAGCTTAAACTTGATTAATTAATCAAGCTCAAGCTCAACTGAGGGTGGCTCGAGCTGGACTTCACTCGATATACTCGTTTACACCCCTAAGCGCGGTATCCAAGTAATTCATTTGCCTTACCTTCTCTCTTTAAGTACATAATTTTGAATTCTTTTGATGTGTGCACAGCATGTTGTTCTACAACCCAGCATATTATTATAAGTGTACAAGCAGAAAATCCTCTTCTATGCAAGAACTGGAGTAAAATTTTCCAAAACATATAAAATATAATATAATTCCATTGTGATTTATGTAATGCTCATTGTAGCATGTTAAACATTTATATGGATTTTGTACAGAAAGATGGTGAAAGGAGCTATATCTGATTATTGTATTTCTTGTGTGTGAGGTGTAAGACATCTTTCAGATGCTTGAGAGTTTTGTCATAAGATACAAAACCCACAAAACCAAATTTCATGATTGTCTGAATTGACAATTTGAATGTATTTATCTGTAGGGTTTTTAGTGTTGAAAGAATGATCAACTCCATTCAATTGGTCTAATTGTACCACTACTTGCAAATTGCATACCTTATAAATTTAGTGGCAAAAATATAAAATGAAAATGTCAGGCACTAAAATAAATAAATATATAGTTCATTTTACTTCAAACCAAAACAAAAAAAAAAAATTACTTCACATCATAATTTTTTTTTCAAGTAAACCAAATAGCCCATTAAACTGTAAGTTTTCAATTTGATCATAATCAAATTTCAGCTATATTGTACATTATTCTTGTGGCTTCTTATAATAATTCATCTCAAGACTTGCTCTTGACTTTGTTGTGTCTAGAAATTTTACATGCTTGCCACTCAATTCTTATGTATTTACGTCTCTAACATACAAACTTCAATTTTTATGTATATCTGTCATCTTACACATGCATGAAAATGTATATTTCAATTTAAAAAGTTAAAATAGTGATATTATTTAGTGATACGAAAGATTTGGTTGTATAAATGTAAAAAATTAAAGTTTAAGCTTTAGATATGTAAATACGCAAGAATTGGATGTTATTTATGTTAATGAATATTCCAAATTATATAAATACAACCACACTTTGTAGTATATCCACTGCTGTTGACCTGAGGGTGTGAAGTTGCAAGAAAGGTATAACGTCCCAATTACTGGACTTGTAGAGGTGGAAAGATAACAGGCAAGTACTTTTCGAAGTTGTTCCCCAACAAAAACACCAAAATTCTGCTGAAATATTTTATCGTTTCCCCCTTCTGCAAACACCTTTGTTCCATGAACAAGCCTGGTCATGGCTGCATCCGTGATGCTAGGCCCTATTTTAACTACATAATGAAAAGACAAATTGAAATGAGAAAATTTTATTTATATACTCTCAGTTTTTAGTAATTGCACGTACATGTTTAACAGTTGGGAGGAAATACGATTAGCTTTAAAATCTAATTTTTTTTTTATATGATGATATGAGTTTCAGCTATTAAGAAACTAATGGCATGAATGCTATGTAATTTTGAAGGTAGAAGTCTCAAGTTTAAATTGTTTCCTGAATAAAATTTTGAGAAATTTACATTCATGCCACACAATTCTTATGTATTTACATTTCTAACATCCAAAATTTGATATTAACATTTATAGCACATTGGTGTTATAAAATGTGTATTTTACTTTAAAAATGATAGTGATGGTGATATTTTTGATATGATGTTAAGGAATTGAGTGGTTTGCATGTAAATATGAGTGTTTAAGTGTTAGATATGTAAATATGTGTGTTTGAAAATCAACTATTGAAATTATTCATACCGTTATTGTGGTTTAAACTTTTGTTGAGTTCATTCATAATAGGAAGAAATGTTGCAGGAAATATAATTGTTTCCTGGTGTTTGCTCATGTGCTGCACATTTACAGTGAATTTAAAATTTTCTGATGAATTTGGAGGGTAAGCTGATGTTGAACTATTCCGTTTTTTTATGTCTTTTAAGCCAAATGCAGGAACCTGAGTCGTAGAGAACAGATGGTATCTATATGAAGAGCAACTGTTAATACTTATATGAAGAGCTTCATTTCCATAATTGATCATAGCACCATCATAAGTAATCTTCTGTTGTTATTCTTAGCCATTTTATTCTTTCCCAACATCATACCACATAAAGCACTACATGAAACTAATATTTTACCGCAGGTTTTGCAGCATATTAAATCTTCCCTATATTAACTTTTCTATTCAACTTCCATTAAATTAAAGGGGCATTTGCATACATAGCAAACAATTGATGTATTTTCATATCTCACACCTAAACTTTCATATTTATACACATAGCAGTCAAATATTTAATATCACCTAGAAAATAGCACTAATTGCGCTACTGCCGCCTTTTTAAAAGTAAAATACACCTTTTCATGCATATAATTAAAGCATCAAAATGATATGAATATGAATTATTAAAGCACCAAATAAATGAGTAGTAGAAAATGTGAATAAGATGAATATAAATTATAGTTCAAATTAGAACATATAAAACTATCTCCATCAAATATTTTACATTATGCATTTCATCTATATCTACTTGACCGTGCATTATAACTTGAGTGTAATTGATCATACACATGTAATCAAAGACAGTAATTAATCTAAAAAAAAAAAAAAAAAGTCAAATAGAACAATAATTGTGGAATCAAAGTTAAGCATTTATTTTAATATAAATATGTTGAATTAGCTAATTTGAAAGATAGATTCTATTATACATGTTTGCATAACTTGTGATCATATGTATGAAGTTAGGTACATTCTGAGAGTTCTAAAGAGAAGTCATTCTTTCTTTTTATCAGAGATTGACAATATAAAACTGATTTTGCAGTAGAAAGATATGCATATTAATTTAAAAAAAATGCACAAAAAACTGATTTTGCAGTAGAAATCTTCACAAAAATACACAATACACTTTCAAAATTCTTTATTGAATTTATCAATCTCTGTCAATACATGCAATTAATAAAGAGTAGGCACACACTCTGCCAATTCTACCACTTACATATATTGTATGTTCATCATAATTTTACTTCATTTACAACCAAACTTAGTATACAAACCTAATACATTTTCATGTACACATCATACAATTAGTTAAAAAAAATCAAAAAGGATTGGTCAGGATGTATAATTTGAGCTATATGTATATGTTTTCTTTGTGTTCTAATATCTTCCTCTTATATCTTCATATATATTCCTATAAAAATCTCACTGAACCAAAGCCATGCATAAAATGATCAGAAGAGCTACGACCACCTCCATCATGCTCTCTATTAATGTTGTAAGACATAACAGATGAATTATAGCAATCTGCAACATTCGATTAAGTGCTCTAAGTCTCTCAACTCTCATCACCTCAATCCTCCTCCATATTATCTAAAACCTACTAACCCTAAACAACTCAATTTAATCTTAAACCAAAAACTCTTTGGAAATTACTCTAAAAACTTACTCTTATCGCTAGATACGAGGACTGCATGAGATGCAATAGAGTAGATCCCGTAGCTCGAATTATCAACGGCAGAAGAAGAACTCTACTTGTAATCGACGGGGAACCAAGCGACAGCGCTCCGGTTAATCAGATGTGGTTGGGGTATCATCGGAGTGCCCATAACGCATGCTCCGCACTGCAAATCGCTGCCTTTGAATGGCGGAGGAATAGAGCTTCCGATTGGGGGTAGCGTTAGATGCTTTGCGTCCATTAGCAGGTGGGGATTTGAAAAAATAAGGATTCGAATTCGATGAAGTCGAGAATGTTGTGGAAGAAAGATCGACGAATGCTTCTCACAGAGGGCTAACTCTTGTTGCGTCTTCTAAATTCTTATTGGAGTATATGTGGTGGGACATCTCAGCTATTATAAATTTATTTTATTTTTAAAAATTTAAAATTTATTTTCTTATAATTATCACATTTTATTATTTTAGATTGAAAAAATTAATTTTCAATCACCAAAAATTAAAAAAAATAATAAAAAAATAATTTTCATACAAAACTGTGATGGTGGTCTGAAAAGTAAAATAGATCAGGAAGTTGTCTTAAACATACCGTTTTAATAGTTTAATTTTTAATTCCTTAATAATTTTTATGTTTGCTTATGTGAATAATTTATTTTTAAATTGTATTAATAAGGTCAATAAATATTAATTTATATAGAAATAAAAATAGACTATTTTCGTGTGAATTATCTTAAGTCTTACTTGGCTATAATTATTTCTTTATTTTCTTAAAATATGTATGATGATAAACACATTTTTTATAATTATATTGAAGATAATGATAATTGTTGGAAAGTGCATAAGAAATAACAACTTGATACATTTATTTTGAGCTTAAACTACTAGTATTATTTATAGAGTTTATAGAAGTGTCAAAATAGTCTCTGATTATTTTAATATGTTTTGATTCTATAATTATTTATTTTATATTAATTTTTATTTATTTGATCATTATCTTTATTTCTTAATATTTTTAGGGAAAAATTCAAATTCAATAATCTAAAGTAATTTGTATTAACCGAGCTGACTCGGCCCTGAGAAGCTTCCTACAGAGCCATACGAAGACTTGAAGCACTTCTGCCCCTTCATTTCCTCGCTCCAACATCTAAGTAACATTGCCACTTCATTGATCGAGAGTAGATAACAGTGCATTTTGAATCTATAACAAAAGCAAATATCATAGGTGAACTGAAATTAGATGGGAAGATTTACAAACATGCCACTCAATTTCTATGTATTTACTTATCTAACATCAATACTACAATTTTACATGCATACCACCATACATACATGTGCATGATAAGTTGTATTTTATTTTTTAAATGTTAAAATATTGGTGTTATTAATGTTTTTTAAATTAAGTTTAATGGCTTTATCCGGTTTTGATATGACTTGGATTAGACTAATTTTCGTATTATTGTTTAAATCACTTTTAAACTTTTTTATTTAGTGCAGCATCAAATTTATTTAAAATAATTAAAACATAAATTTTAATTGATCATTTATTTAGTATATCCATTTTGAAATAAATCTTATAATTTTAAAATTCAACGTATCTACATTTTAATCAAAATTATATTCTTTTAGTTTTTTCATGACCTATGTTATAATAAGTTGTATTTAGTTATTGTGCTACAAATTAATGTATTAAATTGAAAGGACATTCAAAATAAAATAAAGCCCACTACAAATTATATGAAACTTAAAATTAATATTATAATATAAATAATCCTTAATGTTGTATGTCTAATATTTAGGTTATTTTATGAGACCTACAATATGAAAACAAAACCTAATCATTTAAATTCTTATTATACAACATTTAATAAAATTCTGATACTTCTGCATGACTTTCCTGTTGCTTTGAAGGCTATAAACAAAATAAAATTTGTATTACAACTACAAAAATCAGTAGCCGAAAGATTTATGACTTTTGGTAATTACTAAATAGAAAAAACAAACTATTAAAATTGATCTTTACTCAAGAAAGAATGAAAGAGAAAAACACTCAAGAATGAATGAGACGGAAAAAAGAAAAAAAACAAAGAATACATAAAAAAGTTTTATCTAATGAAACTAAATTTCTTGAAGAAACTCTTAATGTGAGACCACAAACTCTTCCCCAAAGAGTAGAACTTAGAAAACAGATTCCATCTTCTCTGTGCCACAGGGCCAATGCTGCAATCATTCTTCTTTTCAAAGTAAACATCCCCACCAATCTTATTGCATATATTGTCCAGTCTTTGTTGATCAATAATGTCGACATTGACAGATGATGAGTCGTCAGTGATGTAAAAAGTGCCAACAGCCAAATAATCATCTTTAGAGAATTTCGCCATCTTCAATGAAAGATTATTCTCTCTTAATTCCCTGCTCATGAGTGAAAGCAAACCGGATCGATCAAAAGTGCGTACGTTCATCCTTAGCCCCTGCAGTCATTAACAAATATACTTTTATATATTTGTTAAACATGCAAAGAAAATATATTTTATCAATCGAGATGTGTAAGTATCTATACATGAGAGATTCTTCGTTCAACAGCTGCTGCCAAATTTTGAATCATATACTTTTTCTCAACCCCATCAAGCATTGTGTGTCCATTTATCCTCCGCACAAAGTATTCCTATAATAACAAAATTAAAAGTTTAGTTCAGATTTATAATTCATGATTCAAAATTCAAAATTAATTAAATACCTAATGTGCCACTGAATCTTTGGTGCTTACAGAGCCATGAAACACTTCATAGTTTAAATCCATGAGAGCACACAGTGTATCAAACATTAACTTGGATCTATCTTTACTCTTCACATTGACAACCAAATAATCTCTTTCCTTCCATCTCTCAATTGAAACTTGAGTTGAACATTCTGCTTCATTATCTTTGTCGTCTACCTCATAATCTTTATTCTCTTGCAATATCTGGTGTAATCGGCGCTCTGTATGGATCTGACGTGCTGAAGGGTTTCGTAGTTGCACATTCCATAATTCTTTAACGAAATGATGCATTTTCATCAAACTTGCTAGGTAATCTCCCAAGTAGTCGAAACGTTCTCGATCAAATATGGGTAAATTCGTGTCTTGTTCCTTTAAGTAAATGATACATGCGACACGACCATTGTGAGTCCATAGCTCACCAGAGTCAATTACATAAGAGTGCTTGGAGAGCACATCAATGACCTCAAAGAGAATATCAGGTCGATCAAGGAAACAAAGTTCAAGGGCTGTTGTAGCGAAATTATTAAAGTTTATTATCCTCCCATGACTGATTTTTACTTGGGGTGGGTTATAAGCTTCTTCTTGTTTTTGGGCAATATTGAGATAATGTTGTATGTAGCATATAACGGTGGGGTCTTTCAGTTTATGACCATATTGATTGGTGACATGGAAGACATCCATGAACCAATCACCGTCAGATGAAATGTATGATTTGGAGATGATATGATCCAAATCACTTAGAATTTGAACTATTTTAAAAAGAATGCCATGTTTGTTTGCACCGTTAATCTGCATTCGATTAAAACAAAGAAAATGTATTTAATTTTTATAAATAAATATAAATGTGTTATGTGGTAAGATAATAAAAATTATTTCATTGATAAAAGACAAATAAAAATACCTTGACAATAGTAAAATCATCGGACGTTTCATTATCAATACAAACCCTGCACGAGCAATTAATATTTTTCTATGTTAGAATTAAATAGAATAAAGAGAGATTAGCTATCAAATATATTAGAAAAAACTTACTCGAGTGGAGGGATGTATTGCGAGGGATGAACAAAGTCATGCTCAAAATAAGGATAACTATGAGCCATTATTATCTCTGTAGATGTCAATTTATAAGAAAAATTATATTAGAATTTTGCAATTAAAGGAAGATTATATTTATTAAATTTTATGAATTAGAATTATTTTGTCGTAGACTACATTTTCTTACAAGAATTATATTCAGATTTCTCGATTTAAAAATTTTAATGCAGTCGGCATTGAGATTGATAATATTATTTTCTTTAATTTCTTTAAATACAAGAAGCTCTTAAGTTTTCTAAAAAAAATAAATTTTTATTTGATTTTAATCTATATTTGCATTCATTTATTAAATTTATGAAATACAGTCTCATGAAAAAAAAAATATTTTTCTAGATAATAATAGTAATTTTAAATTTCTTCAACATTCCGTGATAATTCTTTATAAATGTTATTATGATTCATTTTCATATTTAAAAATAATTTATTTGGCCAAATTTAGGTTTACAAGATGAGATAATAGATCAAAGAATTTAGTTTACAAAAATTATATTTTAATCTCATACAAAAATCACAATAAATTAGTTTATAAACTATGCATTATTAAACTAAGCTTAGCATTATATATATATGTATATATATATATGTATATATATATATATATATATATATATATATATAATGATAAAATTAATTGATAAAATCTGGTTATATGAACTTTAAATCCATAAAATTGATATTTTTGTGATCTAATATTATAGATAGTTTGAATAAAAGAAATATTTATTAATACCGTTATGAAAAAATTGAAACAAATATTCAAACTAAAACAACAAAGTTCTTTGTCATCACATTTTGAATTACGTTACGTGCAATTTATTCAAAAAAAAAAAAGAATACATTAAGATTTTATCAAAGAATATTGAAAAATAATATTTATATATCAAATATATTATTTTTCTGCCAATCAACAGATCGGCTCACATTCATAAGGTTGTATTCTTTTGAACATCTTTGATTTACATATTAAATGATATTCTTGAAAGTTGAAATAAAGCCGGGAAAAAAAAATGAAATGCAAAAGGAGAAAATTAAAATAAATCTTAATTATTTTGCCATTTTCTTTTCTTGAGGAACTATAATTATCTCTTTTTTCTCAATTTAAAAATTTTAATACAGTCGACGTTGAAAATGAAAAGAAAGTGCATGCTACTGCTGCTAATTAAACAATAAGTAATCAAAATTTACCAAAAATATTACCGGCACAAGGAAAAATATTACCAAAAATATGTGGAAATCACTCTTCAGGTGGAGGTGGGGCCGCTGCGCAGTGGATTGATTACTTAAAAACTCCTTAATTGCAAGAAGCCAAAGAACAGTACGCACTGTAATACAGATATTCAGATATTTATAGATTAAAATATTAATTCAGTCTATAACCCAAATTTCGATTCCGTCCAATATCCGCCGCAGCTTTTTTCGCTTTCTGTTACAAATTTCAAATCCTTCGCTTCTTTTTTTTCTGCTAACAATACGATAGTTTGGTAAATAGTTTTTTTTATTTTCAGAACAAAATTAACTTTTATTTTACCTTTGTTAAATATTTGCATTATTTCATTGTCATATCTTAATAAAACTTGAAGAGTGCTTAAATTAAAGACGCTAATTGTTAATCGGGTTATTATCAAACAATAAATTTATAGTCACATATAATTAAAAAATAAATCTATTTTAAATATGTTTGTCATCATTCAAATTTATCTTTCATCAATTCACCAAATTAAGATTCTGACATACTTTATTTTCTAAAAAATTACAAATTTAATATCATACATATAATTTATGAATTATATGATTAAATTATTAAGAAGCTATAAATATAATGGGGAAGAACAGATT
Source organism: Papilionanthe hookeriana x Papilionanthe teres (assembly GCA_022702705.1). NCBI lineage: Eukaryota > Viridiplantae > Streptophyta > Magnoliopsida > Asparagales > Orchidaceae > Papilionanthe > Papilionanthe hookeriana x Papilionanthe teres. The sequence continues at coordinate 31,021,274 of CM040433.1, read as the reverse complement.
GATAAAAAATATAAATAAATGACATTTATATTTCCTAAGTATTTATATAACTAACACCAAAACATTTATATTTACATGCATATCACTCAATTCTTTAACTTAACTTAAAGATTGTCACAATCATTATCTAACGAAAATTATCTCTTGAAAAGATGTATATTTTAAAATGCATAGAAATGTAAATTATTTTTTTTTCAATTTGCAAAGTGATACATAAATCTGAGTAGATTTATAGATTATAGCTGCAAATACAATTTAATTTAAATAAAATATGATTAAAAATTAATTTGAATTAAATTATTTTTATATATAATCAACTAAGAATAAAAAAAAATTAATTAAAAATTAAAAAAAAATAATAGCATTTTAAATTCTTGAACAAACTTGATAAGATGTTGTTATCAAGAATTAACTTAAAATTTGAATATAAATTATAATTTAGAATATAATTTAAATTAAATAAATCAAGATTAAAAAGAAAACGTTTTTATCAAGAAAAGAAATATAAGAACAAATTTATGTAGAATATATATGAAGAAAATATAATGTTATTTTATGAATGAAAATGAAAATCAAAAAGATATTTTTCTTGAAGAATAGTTTCAGTTTCAGTTTTTGTGCAAATGAAAAATATATATATATATATATATATATCAAAAAACAAAATAGGGAAAAATTGAAATATTATTATTTGTTTATGGATTAAAAAAATAATTGAATTTTTGGGGGTAATTTCTGCTAAGATGAATGAAAATCTTTATTTTTTTTTTCAGTTTTGAGCGGGGAAAAAAAAAAAACTATCGAAATTAATTTGTAAAATCAAAAGATTGAGGATGTATCAACTCTCTCTTTGTAAAATACGGATCTTAAATAAAATATTTATGTTGTGCTTTTCTTTGCTTTAAAGAAAAGATTGAAAACTAATTATTAAATTGAAATAAATGTAGATTGAATACCTGTTCAGTTTCGGGAGTCTTCAGTCTTCTTCTTCAGGTGGAGGTGGGGGCCGCAGACCGCTGTGGATTTGCAACAAAATTTTAACTTACGACGTACTGTAATAATACAAATACAGAGTTGTGTATATATAGATTAAATTATTAATTGTATCTCTAACGCTATTTCGGTTCCGTCCGACGCCTCTTCTGATTTCCGTTGCCTATTTTTTATCCTTTTATTATATTATTGATATTAATTTTATTATTATTTTAAATGCAGCAAAAAATTCCACGCTTTTTTTGCATGGATTTGAATAATTAGGTTTCTCTCCTTTCTAAAGAGGGAACTTTTCTTCATTTTTTTTTTTAATTTTGATGCGGTGAAATTTTTATTTGTATTTTAGCATAATATATATTTCATTCATTTCTTAATACATTATATATATTAGCAATACATTATTGGTTTATATCTTATCTTTGTCAATAAAACATTCAGTTTCAGTCCGAATACAATGCATGAATGGAGGCAACGAAAGTATTAGTCAACGGTCATATAAATTGAAGAAGCTTTAGTATCAAGGTATTAAAGATGACGACGATGATAATGATTAGTGGCTTTTGCTTAATTAATGTTTTTATTTTTTTATTTTTTTTTATAATTATTGCATATAATATTGGTGAATTGAAATTATAAAACTTTGTAAATTTGTTTTATCATTTTGCCTTATATAGGTTCTTGGTATTTTATATTAATTATAATATTTACATGTTGTCCTTTTTGGGACATAGGATCCCGTATCGTTCATGATATCACACAGTTTGGTATAAGATTTTGTATGACTACAATGTTAATAAAGAAACATGAGATGATCGAAATGAGAGAGACGAATCCTCTTTCTCTGTGTTTAGCCTCATGCTCTTTTGTATGAGAGAGGGTGAGGAACCCCCTCCATCCACACCCTCCCTCCCCCTTCTATTTAAGAGTGATCATTTTTATCCAAATATTTAACAACATGTCTCCCCTTTGGCCCGCCTACGCTGATCTTTTGACAAGATAGCTTTAATGAGGACAAGATCTTATCTTGCTGCACAATCCAATTTCAACAATGTGATGCTTGACGTTTGTCTTAGGTGACGAGTTGTTTTGAAAACTAATAAATACATTTATGGTTGCTTGAATGTTATCTCTAGTTGAATTAGACCAGTTCAGATAATCAACAGTGATCTGACCACTTCAGTAACTGGGCTTGACAGGAAACACTTCGATAAGTGGGACTGGTTCGATCTATTTGAATTATTCATTTTTGCCATTGTGATGTTTTTTTTCTTGGTGTACACCCAAATATACATTGAGTAATCATTAATAAAAGAGATAAAATATCTTCTCGTGCTGAATGATACCGTCTTCATAGAGCCCAAAACGTCTATGTGAACATACTCTAAAATATCTTTTATGTTGTGGATGACAATAGCAAAAAATACGATTGTCTTCTTGCCAAATACACAATGCTCTACGCGATCATTTATCAGTCCTTGCTTCATAAAAGTCTGAAGTGAAGCCTTCCCAGCATGGGCTAGCCACATATGTCATAACGTAGTAGTGTTAGAAGAATCATCATCAACAACAGTTATTTTATTCACTGTACTACGCTAAAGAAAGTAAAGGTTGTAATGGTGAACCCCTTCCATAAAAAACCAACGCTTCACAACATATCTTCAGAATTTCGCCCCAATAACTACCTTGTAACCCTTGAAATCTAAAGCCCCAACTAACAACAAATTCCTTCGATATACGAAGCATGTTTAACATCGATCAGCTACGTCACGATACTATAATACGTCCTGATAAAGATGCTTCATATTCAATAGTACGACAAGCTTGATCTTTGTTTATAGTTCTCGCACCACTATCCAGCTCCTTATATGTATACAAACACCTTCGATGAAAACAAATGTGATAAGTATCACTTGTGTCCGAGAATCAAAACGAATCATTTATAAATAAACTTTGAGAAATTACAGATAACGATGCATCTGAATCCTCTTCTTCACATCTTTCCACAATAACATTGGCTTTCGCCTCAGATGCAACTTTCTTTCCTTTCTCCTTCAACTTCGAAAAACTTTCTTCCGATGGGCTGTCTCTAAATAGAAAGCCCACTAATTTTTTTTTTAGACTGCGCCTACGAAACTTGTTCAACTTCTTTTGAGAAGTGTCTTCGCTACCACTTTTATTTGTCGAACTCTTCTTCAACTTCTCAGATCCGCCACTCGGATGTAAGTGCCTCATCCGACTTTATCTTTTCGGACACCTTGTCCCTTTGACGTAACTCATGATTCAACAACGTCACTGTCACTTCGCCATAATTTAAGACCTCATTCCCATAAATGCATGTGATCGTGAAGTTTTCATACTCATATGGAGGCGAGCTCAAGAGAAGTAGCTTCTTTTCTTCATCTCCAACATTTTCATTCAAATTTAACAGACATGCTAATAACATTGTGAAGTTATTCAAATGCTCATCAATAGTAACCCTCCATTTTATTTGAAATTTGTTGAGTCAACGATCCATAATATGATGGTTCTCCATGCTCTTCATGAGATATTTGCTCTCCAACATTCTCCACAATTTCCTTAATGAAGTCTACATCAACACGTAATATTTGATCTCGTAGGTCAACAATTTTGGATCAAACCATAATAACTTTGGTTCATCTTCAATCAATATCTCTGACATTTCTTCACGATGTTCATTGCTATCCAAGGTTTCCTCCAAATTCAAGCAACACAACATATCCATCATCTCACATTGCCACATGCCAAATTTCTCTTTGATGTTGAATTTTGGTCAGATTGATTTTGACAGAATGCGTAACCACCATATGAATTAACGTTTTTTACCGCCATAGTGGATGTTAAAGAACTTGACATCGTGCTATCATTTATTGCTACAGTTCTTTTCTAAAAAATATTCCACTGGCAGAACAATATAATATTCTAACAACTATTCTAGCAATATGGTGCTAATTAGATCTTACTTTTGACTCTAGTAATATTAAAATTTGGTCTCTTTGCAAAAATTAGAATGGTCAAATCCTCAAATGTAATATTAAAAAAACATTTCTTAGTTGGAATTAATTTTAAATTTATTTTAAATTTACTTAAAGCTTTATTTGCACAATACCTCATTGTAAAATCTTTTATTCGATCGAGGCAGGATTTATAAATAATATGATTGTTGAATAAGTTCAGAAGTTTGGAACTTGATGAATCGCATACCATACCATGCATTCCTCCATGTTATAACTCAGTGGATTCATTTATATTATAGCTCATAAGAATTTGCTTTATTATTATAATATTACTTTTATTATGAATGTTGCCGTATAATATATATTAAAAAACTTTAAAATAATCAAACTGTATAAAAATAAGTATTAAATTTGTAAATTAGGAATAAAAAAAATATTACAAGAGTTGGCAATTGAATTGCTGCGTAAGAATTATTAGAACTATTATAAGATTTATTTGAAGATTCGTTTGATGTGAGACCACAAACTCCTCCCCAAAGAACAAAATGCATAAAAATAGTTCCCTCTCCCACGAATCGTTGTGTTGACATTATGAACATTCATTTTTTCAAAGAAAATATATTTTTCGAGTTCACTTTGTACCATCTTCACCCTTTGATGATTAGGTGTCAGCAATGTAGAATGTTTCACCGGCCAAGCAATCATTTTTTGCAAACTCTACTGTTTTGAATGACATGTTATTCACTCTCAATATCCTGCTCACGACTAAAAGGAGACCGTTGATCCACTTTAAAAAGTACATATTTTTATGTCTTATTTATGATTCAATTTATAAGGATATTATGCTTTAATGAAAGGTATTTTTATGTTTTTAGATGTAGGTAATAAAAAAAGAATTCAAGAAGGAAGAATGAGCAAAAATAGAGCTAAAAAACAAAATTGCCAAAATTTTAGGTCTGGCGCCTAGGCGCCAGAATCCGGTGCCTAAGCGCCAATTCGATGCTGAAGCAGTCAAGATTTTTGACAACTTTGGGCAGTTATTTTGACTGTGTTAAGCTGTTATCAGACTTTCTAGAAGACTGAAAGTTACTCCTAATACATAGAACATGTGATACAATGCATTTGGACACGGGAAAACAGTTTTAATCGCGAAGAGATGCGATCCAAAGTGAAGAGGTGCGAAGAGTTGGTCAAGGAGTCCGGCGCCTAGGCGCCACAGTTACTTTCTAAAAGATACATTGTATTTGGATGAATTTTGAAGATGTGTCTTAAGCAACCCCTGGTCATTTTCGAAGCTCTATAAATAGGAGTTAATTCCCCCAAGCACCCTAGAGTCCTCTCACGCTTTAATATAATTTTAGGGAGCCACATTCTTAAGTAATTAGTGAGTTTACTTTAGTTATTTTGAGTGTTACTACTTAATTCCTGGAGTATTAAGTGTGAGTTTGTAAGTGTTGGTGTTGTTGAAGTCTTTCATTTTGCATTGGAGTCAGTAGGAGTCAGCGGAGCACTTGAAGGAACATTCCAGATAAGTATTTGTAACTTGGTTCAAAGTTTTATAAATATGTTTTATTGTGTGAATTCAATGTGTTATGAGTAGTTAGTTTTCTTTCTCCTTTCAACTATGAAGAGATAATAAGATAATTTAATTTCGTTGGAGAACTTTACTTTAAATTTTTAATTATTGCGATGATATTAATACCTGATCTTAATTTACTTTTTAAACTGGCCATTTGAATTGTTAAAACCTGTTGATGAATTCTGAGACTTATCCGGATAGGAGTTCTTAACTAGTAGATATCACATGAATCATTGGGTAATCGAAGGCTATATGTGGGTTATTCAAGGTGAAGTGCAAATAAATAGGAAGATATTGTTTATTGGGCGAAGAATTGATTAGTTTTTAGAGTGACAGACTAAATTCTAATAATTTGGTTTATAGAAAGGGAACGAGTCACTGGTAGGGCCGATCATAGCCACCCTTGGACATCTAGAAGTGTGAACTCAGATTAATCCATTCTACTAATAATACATCCTGAACCGATCTATAGATTAGTCAATGTTCTTTATACTATCGATCGAAGGAAAATAATATGAATGCTTCTATTTAGCGCAATACAATAATTTCAAGTTCTCAACGAATGATAATTATTCTAAAAAATCTTGGATTAGTTGAAAAAGGAGAAAGTTGTTTTATTTATACTTGCATTAACATTTTACTTTATTGTTGCTTATTTGCATTTAGTAGAAATTTAACTAAACTTAAAAATCTGAATTTTGAAAAGAAATAAAAATAATAAATACTTTTAATTTGAAAATCTAGTATATTTCTTAAATTTTATTTTTCACTTAATCTTTCCTGTGGGATCGATAACCAGGACTCCAAATAGAGCCTTGTATTACTTGGAAAGATACGTATACTTGCGTTTGAAATTGTGACTTTTACAAAAATTATTATAAATATTTAAGTATAAATTCATAAATTCTAGCATTCGTAAAGGTCGGGCAGTATCAACCGTGTCGGTCAAAAGTGTGTACCTCCATCTTTAGTCCCTACATTCATTAACAAATATACATATATTAAACACCCTAAGAAAACATATTTTTATCAATAAAAAAACACAAATATCTTTAAATACTCTAGTAGACATTATTCACTCAACAACTGCTGCCAAACTTCGAATCAAATTTTGTTCCTCAATCTTATTGAGCATTCATCCATCGCACAAAATATTCCTGCATTTCAAAATATTAAAAATTTAAATTATTTTTATAAGAGACTATTCAAAATTCAAATTTGATTAATCACCGAAATGACTCTGATTCGTGGCAGCTAACAAAGCCATGAAGCACTTCATAACCCATATTCGTCAAAGCACATATTGTGTCAAATATGAGCTTAGGGCTATCCTGACTCTTTACATTTATAACCAAATAATCTCTATCATTTCATTTCTCAATCAACACTTGGGACTGACCCATTTGTTCATTAGTTTTGTTAACATTCCTAAAGCCCTTTTCAGCGTCTATGAACTTGGATAAGCTCAATCGATCACCCTCAACCGGTAATGGTGGCGATCCTATCTCATAATCTATGTATTCTTGTAACATCTGATGTAGTCGTCGCTCTGCAGGATTTGGCGTGATGTGGGATTTCGAAGTCGAACCTCCCATAACTCGTTAGACAAATGGTGGACCTTCCTCAAACTCGCAATATTTTCTCCCACATAGTCAAAGTGATCTCAATCAGTGATGGGCATACTCGTGTCCCGGTCCTTTATATAAATAATGCAAGCCACACAGCCATTGTGAGTCCACAATTCACCTGAGTCGATAGCATATGAGAGATTGAAGAGCACTACAACAACCTCCGAGAAAATGCCGGACGGTTAATAAAATATATTTCGAGAAGAGTGGAGGCAAGATGATTAACATTAATTATGTTGTCATGTCTGATTTGGATCTGGGCTGGGCTACAAAATCTATTTTGTTTTTTAACATTATTGGGAAATTGTTTTATGAAGCATATGAGATTAGGATCTCTGAGTTTATATCCAAAGTGATCGGTGGCATGGAAAGCATCAATGAACCAATCACTATCATATGAAATGTAGGATTTCAACTAATAAGATCCAAATCACATAGAATTTGAACTATTTTAAGAAGAATGCCTAGTTTATTTGCACCATCAACCTGCTTTCAATCGCAAAAAAGAAATAAATATGTATTTCATCAGAAAATAAAAATAACATGTGCTAAACATAATAGAAATTATTTGTCTATTTTTTAAAATAAAAGAGCACCTTAATGATTGTAAAGTCATCAGATGTATCCTTATTCATGCATACCCTGCGCCCAATAATTTATATTTGTCAAAATTATTTAATTGAAATAAAAAATAAAAAAACAAAAGTTTATAATCATATATATATATATATATATATATATATATATATATATATATATATATAAGACATACTCGAGTTGAGGGATGAATTCGAGTAGGGTCTGTCGAAAAAGCTCGTTGTTAACAAACGGTTCGTGTTCGGTTCGTCGAGGAGTTCGTATTCGATTCGTTCGATCGGTAACGGGACGAGCACAAATAAATTTTTTTGTTCGGTTAGTTAAACGTTATTGATCGAAATATAAAATAATTTAAAATAATTATATATAAAAAAAGTAAAGATATTTGAAAAAATTGAATTTTATAAATGATAATATATAATAAATAATTAATAATAATATATAAATATACTATATTAGTAATATATTAATATAGATATTATTTATTTATATAATATAAGTTATATAATTAATATAATATATTATTTGTATATATTAATATTAAAGCTGTCAAACTGGCTCGTCGTTATCGAATAGCTCGTGTTTGGCTCGTGTTCGACTCGTTCTTTAAGAAACAAACACAAGCAGTGACTTCACGAACAATTTCAAACACGAGCGTTTTTTTTCAAACAAACTAAATTTCAAGCGAACCAAACACGAACACAAGCTGTTCGTTCGTGTTCGGTTCGTTTACACCCCTAATTCCGAGAGAGGAACAAACTCAAGCTCGAAATAGGGATAACTGTGGGTCATGTTATCTCTGTAAGTGTTAATTGTCAAAAAAAATTAACGATGGTAATTGACGATGGTGGTTAGCGGTGGTCGACGCCGATTGACGAAGGTCAATGAAGGTCTGCGGTGGTCGACGATGGTAAGCACTGGTCGACGGAGGACGGCGGTGGTCGACGACGGAGATTGACGACGGCCGGCGGTGATGCTAAGCTGTAGCTTCTTCTCAAGGCTTTAGGCTCTCTCTATACTTCTTCCCCTCATGTGAGGGGTGTAGGTATATTTATAGGGTTTTGGGTGCAATTAATGCGGCCATTTTAATCGGATGGTCCATAGGGTTCCCTTGATCAGACGGTGTTTAAGGGGCATTTGATGGACTTAACAATGTCGGTATTGAGTGACCTTGTGCTCTTTGGATTCGTCGTGTCGAGACGCTCGAATCGAGTATAGGCTTGCTAGTGTCGGCCTCTGTTTAACCTTCCAAATATGTCCAGAAATCTTCCAAAAATGGTTACATGACTCGATCTAGGCATTAGATTCCTCTCATTGAGCCGGTCAGTTAGACTTTGTGTTTGCTGAAATCGGAGCTCTAGACTACTTTTTATGAAGATTTAAACATTTCTTGCTTATAATATTGCCTCGCGATTCGTACCGGATGATGAAATTGTGTTGGTGGTGTATCAAGATTAAAGAATTTAGTTTACAAAAAATTAATTCTTATTCTCATACAAAAAACACAATATCTTACTTTATAAATCATGCATTATTAAAATTACTTTGCTTGAATGTTTTGGGTTGATTTTTGGAGGTTTTTGGCACTTTTGGTTGATTTCGGGGATTTTGGGCAAAATTAGGGTTTTGGGTGTAATTTGGTCATTTGAAAAAGTTTAGGGCTAAGGAGTCAAAAAATTAGAATTTTTGGTAAAATTTGGAGTTGGGTGAGATTGATAATACATTTGAGCCATGGACTAAGGGAACTCCCCATTTAGATCCTTTATATGTTGGTACTAGTCAAACCCCAGCCTGAGGCTAAGAGCACTGAAAAAACCGCCCACATAAGTTTCCAAAAGAGCAGGGGATCAAGTGTAGAGAAATTTGGTTTAAAGTTGTGAGGTAGTATGTGAGAGTATAATGTGCAAGTGTGTGTTTGAGTCTCCCCCAGACCACCCAGGATAAGTCCTAAGGCTTGACCATCCTATAGGGAACTTCTCTTTGAGCTTTCTAATGCTTGGTCTCATCCTCCTAAACACTTAAACATTTGAAAACTACAAGTAAAGAAGTGTTTTGATTTTCTATGGGGTAAATGTTCCATTGCAGTCTTCTAAGATAGTCACGGGAGAGTCACTATGGCTAGACCCTTGGCTATTCTAGGAGAGATTAGACCTCAACCAAAAGTGATGTCAACATTAGCCCCTGCACTCATTAACATATATATATATATATATATATATATATATATATATATATCTATATTTATAATCATTAAGCATGCTAATAAAATATACTTTATCAATTGAAATGTGCAAGCATCTATACATGAGAGATTCTTCGCTCAACAGCTGCTGGCAAAGTTTGAATCATATTCTTTTTCTCCACCTCATCAAGCATTGTGTGCCCATTCATTTGCCGCACAAAGTATTCCTATATTAACAAAATTAAAAGTTTAGTTCAAATTTATAATTCATGATTCAAAATTCAAAGTTGATTTACATTGTGTCAAACATTAACTTGGGTCTATCTATACTCTTCACATTGACAACCAAATAATCTCTTTCCTTCCATCTCTCAATTGATACCTGAGGTGAACATTCTGCTTCATTATCTTTGTCGACTACCTCATAATCTTTATTCTCTTGCAATAACTGGTGCAATCGCCGCTCTGTATGGATCCGACATGCTGGAGGGTTTCGTAGTGGCACCTCCCATAATTTTTTATCGAAGTTATTCATTTTCATCGAACTTGCTAGGTAATCTCCAAGTATTTAAAATGTTCTCGATCAAGTATGGGTAAATTCGTGTCATGTTCCTTTATATAAATGATACACGCTGCACAACCATTTTGAGTCCATAACTCACAGAGTCAATTACATAACGAGTGCTTTGAGAGCACATCGATGACCTAAGGGAAAATGTCGAGGTGATCAGGAAACAAAGTTCAAGGGCGAGTGGTGGCAATATGATTAAAGTTCCACATCCTTCCGTGGTTGATTTTTACTTGGCGGTGGGTTAGAAGCTCAATCTTGTTTTTGGGCAATATTGAGATAAAGTTGTATGCAACATATAAGGGTCGTGTCTTTCAGTTTATGACCATGTTGATTGGTGACATAGAAGACATTCATGAACCAATCACCGTCAGATGAAATATATGATTTGGAGATGATAATATCTAAATCACTTAGAATTTGAACTATTTTAAGAAGAATGTCGTACTTGTTTGCATCGTTGATCTACATTCAATCAAAACAAAGAAAATATTTTTATTTTTTATAAATAGATATAAATATGCTGTGTGGCAAGATAATAAAATTTATTTTATTGATAAAAGACAAATAGAAATGTCTTGATAATAGTAAAATCATGGGTCGTTTCATTATCAATACAAATCCTGCACAAGCAATTAATATTTTTCTATGTTAGACTTAAATAAAATAAAGAGAGAGTAGTCAATTAAATATATTAGAAAAAACTTACTCGAGAGAAGGGATGTATTGTGAGGGATGAATAAAGTCATACTCAAAGTAAGGATAACTATGAGCTATTGTATCTCTGTAGATGCCAATTTATAAGAAAGATTGTCGTAGAATTTTGTTTGAAAGAATTATCTTGTCAATATCTCTCCTTACAAATGAAATGTGAAATTTTTATATTCAAATGAAAAAGGAGGAATTATATGAATTATAATTATTTTGTCATCAATCGCATTTTATTACAAAAATTATAGTTCAAATTGACGGTTTCTCGATTTAAAACTTCTAATGATGTCGGCATTGAGATTGAGATTATTATTTTCTTTAGTTTCTTTAAATGCAGGAGGCTGTTAAATTTTCTAAAAAATTGAATTTTCATTTAATTTTAATTTATATTTGCATTCATTTATTAAAATTATGAAATACAATCTCATGAAAATATTATTTTTCTAGATAATTAAATAGTAATTTTAAAGTCATTAAACATTTTGGTGATAACTCTTTATAAAATCTTAGTTATCTTTATTACTTTGTCCTCATTGAAATAAGTTAATTTACTTTGGAGCTATGTAATAGATTTTTTAATTCAAATTTTAAAAAATGTTTTGAATTCTTTTTTAATATTATGATTAAAAATTAAATTTCATGACAAAATAATTTTCTTTGATAATTAAAATTGTATTTTTAAGAAAAGAAGGCAAAACAAAAATAATTGGAAGTAGCTCTGGAACAAATAGCTCCGTATAAATAGACATAATTGTTTTGTTTTCTTCCTAATTAGTAATTACATACATACTTTCTCATTGAATGCTAATTACATAAAATTAGAAAAATACATATTCATGTAAATTAACTGTGTTTTTTTAGAGTTAATGAAATAAAAAAATAATAATGTTATATTTTTAGAATAATATGTAAAGTATTTTTATCTACTGATCATTAAATTTCAGTTTCAGGAAAAAATAAAATTAAGATAAAAGATTAAAAGAAATAGAAAATTAACAGAGGAAGAAGAAAAAGAAAGTAAATTGCAAACAAATAACTCTGTATCAAATGGATACATAATGAATGTGAATTGACATATGAATTAATGTTCTTATATTAATGAATCTTTTTCATATTGCAAAATTAAATATTTTACCAACTTTAATTTTGCAAGATGAGGGAAGATGCAGATTGATATCTACATATCAAAGCATTTAATTTAATTTAATTTAAGAAATTAAATTTCAATCTGATAAAACAACAAAAAATAAAATAAAATATTTATTTACCATAAGTTGGAAAAAAAGAATCGGTGCATTAGCAGAATCATAAGATGTTGAAATATATACTTTTTTTCCCAAAAAAAAAAAATTTTTCTTGAAATTAAAAAAAAAAAAGAAATAATAATGAACTAAACCTCAAAGCCTTTTAAATTTGAAGAAGCAAACAAGACTGTGAGTTAGAGGTGGAGCTCAGTTGGATTAATTAAACTCTATTTTACGTCGGACAGTAACTCTACAATTGTGAAAAATTAAAATAATTTTATTTTATCATACTCTATTATTTATGTTAGGCCTTATGTGGGCACTGCACTGGTTAACTTCTACTCAAGAAGTGGGTGCATGGAACAAGCCATTGTGATATTTGAGGAGCTCCCAGTTAGGAATTCTGTTACATGGACTGCTATTTTATCAGGGTCTCTCAAACGGGGCGACATGAGTTATCCCTTAGGATGTTTAGCCAAATGAAGGCATCGGAAGTGTAGCCTGATATGTTTATCCTTTCTAGTTTGATAAGTGTTTGTGTAGCCACGAAATTTCTCGAAGGTGGCCGGCAAGCCCATGGTTATGTGTATAGAAGGGAAGTTGAGATGGATGTCTTTGTCAATAACGTGTTGGTTGATCTTTATTGTAAGTGCTCCAAGGTTGGAAATGCCAAAAAGGTATTTGAGATGATTTCTACCAGAAATCTTGTGTCTTGGACCATTATGATTTCTGGCTATATGTAGAATTCATATGACATGGATGCACTGGCTTTGTCTTCTAAAATGAACATGTTAGGATGGAGGCCTGATGCATTTGCTTGCACAAGTGCTCGACTTCATGTGGTTCTTTAAGTGGTTTACAACATGGTAAGCAAGTACATGCATATACCATAAAAGCTTATTTGTGGTTTGATGGATATGTAAATAATGCACTCATTGACATGTATGCCAAATTTGATGCTTTAGATCATGCAAAAGTTTTGTTTCATGCCATGAATGAACAAGATGTAGTTTCTTATAATTTCATGATGGAAGGGTATGCCAGGCATGATGAGATTTCAAAGGCTTTCACTCTATTCAACAGGATGAGATCATTCTCCTTACATCCAAGCCTTCTAACTTTCATGAGCGTTATTGGAGTTTGTGCATCATTGTCCATGGTGGATACCAGCAAGCAAGGTCATTGCTTGATAATTAAGTATGGTGTAACGTTGGAACTTTTTGCTAGAAGTGCATTGGTTGATGTCTACTCTAAGTGCATTGGTTGATGTCTACTAAATACAATAAGATGACTCAACGCCCTATAAGACGGGCCGGACTATCCAATTTGATGTCAAAGTATACCCAATTTTAAATGTAAATACAAGTAACTGAAATGATTTCGTCAGTCTACAATCAGGAACTGAGTGGTATGTATGTAATCTTCCAGTTTTTTATGTCATTTAGAAAAAGGATGTAATATAAATAAATATAAAGAATTAAATGTTAGATATATAAATGCATAAGAGTTTAGTTTATATATACATGCATGTAAATCCCCTCTAACTTTCAAGCTTTTGTTCTATTGTTTCTATATCTCTCACCATATGCTGAATTGTAGATGGAGTGGAAGCATGAAGCGATCGGTTGACGGTGGAATTACTTCGTCAGAAGGAAGACAACTCCCCCCTGGAATTGTTGGTTCATCGAAGCACATGGTGTTTAAAAGCAAAAACAAGGTTGTTTTGGCTTTAACTTAAATATAGGGGAATTAAATTATCAATTTTTTTATGAACACATGCATGCGCGTGTGTGTGTGTTGGTGTATAGTATTAAAAAAGATTGGCCATAAGTTGTAATACGAAACCCCAACCAACCTCAGGTGCCAAACAACTTGACGGACCCGCACACCAGTGGGGTCGAACCACCGACCCTAGGGGACTTAGAACTGATATAGCAAATGCTAACCAAAAAGTCAGGGAATGCGTGTGTGTGAAGCTTCACAGCCCCCAAGCTATCACCATCATTGCTGTCAACCGTTTGTCGCTGCCTCAAGCATTAACCACCCTCAACCACCAGCCACCGGCCAGCACCCATCTCCGTTGTGATTTACATTGAATTAATGTTGTTTCAAAGCATACATAAAAATTAATATATTACATTTATAGTGTACTAAACAAATAATTAAACTTACAATAAATTCCTCTTTATTGAAGTGCCAAGATAGCTTCCTGACTATTTAAATGGGATTAATTTAATCTCATAGTCTAAAAAAACATCAAATTATCCTCAACTCGTTTAATATGCGCTGAAATAATCCCCACAGATAAATACTTTAGCCCCCTATTTAAAAGGTTTGGTGACTAAATTTGCATTTTTATAGACTAACATCTTTCTCTATTTCTCTTACTCTTTGAAGAATAGAATTATAGGAAGTTGAATAATTCCAGCCAACTCACCTCTTTCATCAAACGAGCCTACATTGCTTGACGATGCCCAGCTGCTTTGCGGATCCTCCGTGAGAGCTGGAACTCTTGGGGAGCCCGGATGGAGGCATTGGGCACTTCATAACATGTGTTAACTATTATTCTAACAAGTATTCACAAGCAATTTCAGACCTCTCCATTGTTTTGCAGATTAAAGCTCACAAGGATCATTCGTGGAAGAAAAATGGACCTATATATATTGAAAATGAAACCCTATGAGTTATTCAACTGGTGTCATACCAGACTGCAAGTGGTGATTTAAGAATGTTGCTCAGGTCCTTTGAAAATATCTCCATAGTTAATATTTCTCAATCAGTTGATGGGGGTTGTAATTGGAGCTTGGCGGAATCCACTCAACTTCAAAATCCAAATTCAGGTTTTTTATCTCACTTTCAAACCATTTGTATGACTATTACTCACACTAGATCAGAAAACAATCCAACTTTATATTGATATTGAATCAAAGGAGAGAGGCTGAAAACTTTAATTGGATCCAACCAGGTAATCAATCATGATGATGTAAATATTATTAAAATTATTTAAAAGATATAATATTTCTAATAATGATGATAACTGATAATATGTATTTTTTTAACTCACACAAACACCCACCCATATGTGACGAGCCTTGAACTCGGGATAATTGTGGTTAGAAGTAAAGTTTTCAGTCACTAAGGTAAGTGAGTTGAACTGATGAGAGACAAGATATGTATAACGATATAGTTCATAAAATATAGTGCAAAAACACAAGTCTACCATCTTAGCCCCTCCCAGTTTAAGAGAAGAACAGCGATTTTTACTAGTCAATCACGGTTTCCGTTAAATCTAGTTATTAACTAAATTGAACTGCGAATTGATTCACAATTTGACTAGTCGAACCATCAAGTTCAATCTAATTTTCACAATCATATGGTTGAATCATAATAATAAGGTCATCATCACCTTATTCGGAAACTATCATTAAACAGAAGTTCATGTTTTTTTAAAGTTTCAAATGTATAACATAGAAGCTTTTATATACACCAGAGATTGATGGAGTAAAACTGAGAGATGGTTGTTTGATTCTAGCTTACAATACCATATCTAGAGCAGAGCTCAGAGTTGTCTGCTCTAAGGATGATGGTGATAACTGGTATGATATATTAACACTAGAAGAAACTGAAGTGATGGAATTCTCTTACCCTGCTGTGATCCAGACAATTGACGAGCTAGTCCATATCACCTACATGTACAACGGGACGCAGATTAAGGTAAATAACCGGGTGCAATGAGGGGTGTAACTGAGTCAAGCCGACCTGTGAGCCAACCCTGGCTCAACTCGCTAAGTGGTTCATGAGCCGAGCTCAATGAGCAAACAAACCAAGCTCAAGCTAGCCCTGACTTGAATCATTAATATTCGTCTCTTTTTTGGATAATAAACAGGCGACTCATGAGTTGGCTCGAACTCATAGAATTAAGCTTAAGCTAGAGCTTAAACTTGATTAATCAAGCTCAAGCTCAGCTGAGGGTGGCTCGAGCTCGACTTCACTCGATATACTCGTTTACACCCCTAAGCCGGGTAGCCAAGTAATTCATTTGCCTTACCTTCTCTCTTTAATTACATAATTTTGAATTCTTTTGTTGTTGCACAACATGTTCTACAACCCAGCATATTATTATAAGTCTATAAGCAAAAAATCCTCTTCTAAGCAATAACTGGAGTAAAATTTTCCAAAACATATAAAATATAATATAATTCCATTATGATTTATGTAATGTTCATTGTAGCAAGTTAAACATTTATATGGAATTTGTACAGAAGTACTGTGAAAGCAGCTATATCTGGTTAGTGTATTTCTTATGTGCGTGGTGTAAGGCATCCCTCAGATGCTTGAGAGCTTTATCATAAGACACAAAACCCATAAACCAAAATTCATGGTTCTCTGAGGTGACAATTTGAATGTATTTCTCTGTAGGTTTTTTTGTGTTGAAAGAAGGATTAACTCCATTTAGCTGGTCTAATTGTACCACTACCTGCAAATTGCATGCCTTATAAATTTAGGGGCAAAAATCTAAAATGAAGATTTCAGGTACTAAAATAAAAAAAAAATATTTTATTTTACTTAAAACCTAAACAAAAAAAAAAAAAAAAAAAAAAAAAAAAAACTCAAATTACGTTCTTTTTTAAGTAAACCAAATAGCCCATTAAACAGTAAGTTCTCAATCTGATTATAATCAAATTTCAGCTATATTGTACAGCATTCTTGTGGCTTCTTATAATAATTCCTCTCAAGACTTGCTCATGATTTTGCATGCCACTCAATCCTTATGCATTTACATCTCTAACATACAAACTTCAATTTTTACATGTATCTGCCACCTCAAACATGCATGAAAATGTTTATTTCACTAATAGTGATATTATTTAGTGATATGAAAGATTTGGTTGGTATAAATGTAAAAGTTAAAGTTTAGGCTTTATATATGTAAATACAAAAAAATTGGATGCTACCCAGTAGATATTTGAAATTATATAAATACATCTGTACCTTGTAGTATATCCACTCTTGTTGACCTGAGGGTGAGTAGTTGCAAAGAGGTTTGTCGCTGCAAAATGCCAGCCTTAGCGAAGAAAGGTATAATGTCTCAATTACTGGACCTGTAGAGGTGGAAAGATAACAAGCAAATGCTTTTCGAAGTTGTTCCCCAGCATAAAGACCAAAATTCTGCTGAAATACTTTATCGTTTCCCCCTTCTGCGAACACCTTTGTTTCATGAGCAAGCCTAGCCATGGCTGCATCCGTGATGCTAGGCCCTATTTTAACTATATAATGAAAAGACAAATTGAAAATAAGAAAATTTTATTTATATACTCTCACTTTTTAGTAACTGCACATATTAAAAAACCAATTTATATTTCTCGAATAATGTTTAACAGTTGGGAAGAATTGCGATTAGCTTGAAAATATAACTCTTTCTATATGATGATATGAGTTTCAACTATTAAGACTAATGACATGGATGCTATGTAATTTTCAAGGTAGAAGTCTCGAGTTTAAATTGTTCCCTGAATAAAATTTTGGGAAATTTACATTCATGCCACACAATTTTTATGTATTTACATTTCTAACACCCAAAATTTGATATTAACATTTATAGCACATTGGTGTTATAAAATGTGTATTTTACTTTTAAAAGGATAGTGATGGTGATCTTTTTGATATGATGTCAAGGAATTGAGTGGTTTGCATGTAAAAATGAGTGCTTAAGTGTTTGATATATACATACATAACAATTGAATAGTATGTATGTAAATGCCCCAAAACTTTAATATATCTATATTAGGATTATTGGACAATTTAGTTCCATGATTTTGCTCAATGATCTATCTAAGTTTGGCCTCATATTATTGAAAATTGATCCAAAGCAATCCTCAAACAAAAATGATCCCAATCTCATCTCTTAATTATACAAAATTGTTCTCAATTCAGCGCAAAGTACTGGGATCAATTTCATACTAATTGAGACTTCCATCATTCAAAAAATAAAAAGTAACTTATAAAACAATTTTCATTGTGATTTTAGCATGTTTTGGTGAACTTTGAAAAAAAATGAAAGATAACCTAAACTAGATTTTACAAAGAAGTAACATAAAAGATACATAAATTAAACTAAGAAAAATCATAAGTTCCATCCAATAAATTAAAAGCAAGAACAATAATAAAAATCACTCACAAGGAAAAATCAGGCCTCATATCTTTACAAGAAAAATAATAAGCAAAAGAAGTTGTGTACGCTAGTGAAATACTCAAAGAATACAAAGGCAAGCAGCATGCACAATAATATAAGAAAGCTACAATTTTGCTCAATCTTCAATTCTTTTCACATGCCTTGGCATCCTATATGAATAGCCAATAATAGACAAAAGATTGAATATCTTAGAATTCTCCTAGTTCTACTTAAAAAATAACTTGTTTCAATTTTAGCAATACACAAACAGCCAGACTCAACTTTACGTTCCATAGTTTTAATGTGATTTAATCCCTAAAAGTAAACTAAAGGCAATAAATAGTAATCCAATAATCAACAACATATGTGGTCACTGGAAACTATTGAAATTAGCGAGATTACCAAGACACATGATACGAAGTTTCACCATGCAAAAAATTACAAAATTTCCTAAATTGATAGAATCTGAATTGCAAGGTTATATGGTTAATAATAGTTATATCAACATAGTATATTATGAGAATTAACCTAATAAAGGAAAAAAAAATGTATACGTCCTAATTTAGATTTCATGCATGTTGACTAAAATGTCTTCACTGATAATTAGAATGTACCAAAGAATTTAAAAGAATAACGTGAACGCCACCGCACTTTACAAGGTCGGGCTGAAAAAAAACTAACCACCACATAAATTTTACAAAACAGTAAGAATGCAATTATGCAAACATAGCTGTGATGGCAATCTGAGACACAAAGAAGATAGAATGATATCCCAAACAGACACTTAATTTTTAAAAAAGATAAATGAAAATTACCCTGCTCCGTCAACAATCTTCTACAAAATTGATGATTCCAAATTACATATGATTTAATTAAATTTATTAAACTATTTATATTTAAATCACAAGGCAAAAGATGTCCTTGAAATAATCAAAATTTAATGTATAAGAGGAAGATACATACGGTGTTGCCAAACATTGCAAGCAAGATTCTCTGTCTTTCTGGTGTTCTCTTCCAACTTCTTTCCACAACGGTCAAGAACTTTGAAAATTGTATTCGTTGGCCCTATGGAAGGAAAGACAAAGAACTACAGTAAGAAAATTAGGTTGATACATAAGAGTTGTGAATGCAAACAATGGACTGCAAGTTTAGTCGTTGTTTCTTAAATAACATTCAGAGTTGAAGTTAAGAAACTAACTCAGCTAAAACTCGATTTTGATAAATCCTAATTTTGAGCTAGGGGTGTGCATTGTTTGGTCTAAACAAAATATTGAACCAAACCAAACTCTTTTAGTTGATTTGGTTTGGTTTTGAAATAATAATTTGATTTTGGCTTTAAAATTTTCAATATTCAGTTTTTAATTTTTGGATTGGCTTTGATCTTTGATAAACCAAAAAAACAAAAAAAATAATTTAGATTTAATTTAAAGAAGCATCTCGTTCAAGAAATCTAACTTAAGAGTTATGTCTGTCGAACATAAGAGTCCAACTATAATCTGAACGACAAACACTTATCGTTCTTGTGATGCAGGCATGCAACGTTCATAGACATTTTGAAAATGCTCACCTAATAAAATTTTTCTAGCAACCACGTTCCATGCAAGTGAACTGAAGTTCAACGCGTTCTCAAACAAAGCCTTAATGGTTTTTGGATTATCAAATTAAATTTATTTGGAAAACAAATTAATTGAGCACATAATATGCTTGTTTTGATTTAGTTTGAAATTTATAATTTTGAAGAGATTGTGAGAATATAAGAAAGAGATGTGGATTTTTATAATTTTGAAGTATAACCTTGATTTTTAATAATTTTAAGCCTAAAGTTAAATTTCAATTTGCTCAAAACTGAACTGATTAAATCAAATTACGATTCAGTTTAGTTTGGATCAATTTAAGTAAAAATTTGGTCAGTTCAAGTTTTTGAATTTTAGATTGTGGTTTTACATAATTTGACTAATTGTGAATAGATTCATCCAATCATTGCATACCCTTATTTTAAGACAAGTTTTATCAAATACCTACAAGACCCAAAATTTAAGGGAGGCAACTTTTAAAGATCCCTTGTTATAAGTTCGGTAAGTTTCAACCTAAATTATGTTAGAATATGTTTAAATTTACATAGAAACAACCCTCTAAGGGGTTGTCTGGTAATAAATTTAAGTGGATTTAACTTAAATCTTGCCGAACAAAAAATGAATAATTTTAAATCTTGTATTTAGTAAATCCAATTTGTTCTAAATTTCCTCTCGTTTTGCCATAAATCCGAATGAGAGGATTTACTAAATCCATTGCCAAACATCTCATAAAAATATTCAATATATTACACTTAATCTTTCCGAAGAATCACCTTCACAATCTAATTTGGTTGCAACGAGGATTTGAGTTAAATAGGATTTCCGGATTTACGAAATTTAAATATCATTAAATCTGAGCCCAATCCAGACGATTTCAAACTAGCTCTCCCTCTAATTATAATTAACGAAATCAATGGGATCATTAGCTTAAGTTCTCCAAGTCCCTCAACTCTCATCTTCTCAATCCTCATCCATATTATCTAAAGCCTACTAACCCTAAACGACTCAATCTAATCTCAAACCAAAAACATCTAGAAATGACACTGAAAACTTACTCTTATCACTGGATCCGGGGACAGGATAGACATGCACATAAGGGTTATCAGGGATGGCATGAGATGCAGCGGAGTAGATCCCGTAGCTCGGATTATCGACGGCGGAAGAAGAACTCTGATTGTAATCGACGGGAATCCAAGCGGCGGCGCTCCGGTTAACCGGATGTGGTTGGGGTATCATCGGGGTGCCCAGAACCCATGCTCCGCCCGGCAAATCGCCGCCGTTGAACGGCGGAGGAATAGAGCTTCCGATCGGGGGCGGCATCGGATGCTTTGCGTCCATTAGCATGGAGGATTTGAAAAGACGGATTCGAATTCAATGGAGTCGGGAATGTTGGGGAAGAAAGATCGACGAATGATTCACCGGAGGCGTTCTAAATTCTTGTTTGGGTCTGCGTGGAGGGAAAGCTAGCTCTATGGAGAAGCAGTGGGGTAATAAGTTCAATAAATATTAATTTATATAGAATTAAAAATAAACTACTTTTTAATGAATTACCTTAAGTCTTATTTGGCTATAATTATTTCTTTATTTTTAAAAAATATGTATGTTGATAAATATTTTTTGATAATGATAATTGTTTGAAAGTTAGTAAGAACTTACAATAATTACAACATTTCACATTTATTTTGAGAGTCAAGTATTAGTGTTATTTATAATATTTATAAAAGTGTCAAAATAATGTCTGATTATTTTAACATATTTTGATTCTATATTTATTTATTTATTATTAATTTTATTTGTTTGATAATTTTCTTTATTTCCTAATTTCTTTAAAGAAAATTTCAAATACTTTAATTTGGTGTAAATTGTATTTTATTTCATAATTTGGT
The DNA here is from genome assembly GCA_022702705.1 of Papilionanthe hookeriana x Papilionanthe teres. Taxonomy (NCBI): domain Eukaryota; kingdom Viridiplantae; phylum Streptophyta; class Magnoliopsida; order Asparagales; family Orchidaceae; genus Papilionanthe; species Papilionanthe hookeriana x Papilionanthe teres. The sequence goes on along the minus strand of CM040433.1, from coordinate 30,999,165 downwards.
TGACTCAGACTTGAGAAGCTCCTCGACAATCTCCAAACTAGTTCACTTCAAAACCATATGAAGACATGAAGCACATTCTGCCCCTTCATATCCACCTGTAAAATTTTATTTGAATTTTGGTTCAAATCAACATCAGATCGATATAAAAGAGTCGAATTAGGAGCTAAAATTTGATGAGGTGTATTTTAATATTGATTGACGATGCTATGTACTAAATACAAAAAGATAATTCAATGCGCCGTAAGACGGGTCGGATTGTCCAATTTGACGTCGAAGTATGGATAAATAAAGAAAATTTAACATACCCGATTTTAAATGTAAATCGAAGTAATTGAAATGATTTCGTCAGTCTACAATTGAGAACTGATTATTATTCGTTTGATTTGCTTTAATACTACTTTGATTTATTTGATTTAATTTAAATCAAAACTTTTAACTTTTTATTTACATAGGATGTTCCAGCATCAAATTTATTTAAAATAATTAAGACATAAATTTTAATTCATCGTTTAATCAGTGTATTCATTTTGAAATAAATCTTATAATCTTAGGACTCAACGTATCTAAATTTTAATCAAAATTACATTCTTTTAGGTTTTTCATATTCTTTTACAATGATTGAATTAAATTTTAATAAATCTTTTATATTATTTTAGTAAAAATTATATAATAAGAGATCACAATGATCCCTCGCAAGAAAAAAATTATATCTTCTTATAGTGCTACGAAGTAATGTATTGGATTGAAAGGACATTCAAAATAAAATAAAATTTGGTACAAGTTATATGAAGTTTAAAATTTATATTAAAATATAAATAATTCTTAATGCTATATGTCTGATATCTAAGTTTTCTAATCATTTAAAAAGTTATTATAGCACAAATAGAAAATCCCACATACTAAAATTGATAAACGATAATTTCATACTCCTACGTAACTTTTCACTTGCTTTGAAGACTATAAACAAAATAAAAATTGCATTATAACTATAAAAATTAGTAGCTAAAAGATTTATGAGTTTTGGTAATTGCCAAATAGAATAAACAAACAACTGCAACTAATTTTCCTCTGTGCCACAAATTCCTTCCCAAAGAGTAGAATTAGAAAACAAACTCCATCTCCTCTGTGCCACAGAGTTAATGCTGCAACCATTCTTCTTTTCAAAGTAAACGTCTCCACCGATCTTATTACATACAGTGTCGAGTCCTTGTTGATCAATAATGTCAACATTGATTGACAATGAGTCGTCAGTGTCGTAAAAAGTGCCAACAACCAAACAATCATCTTTAGATAATTTTATCATCTTCAATGAAAAATTATTCTCTCTTAATTCCCTGCTCATGAGTGAAAGCAAACCGAGTAGATCATAAGTGGGCACTTTCATCCTTAGCCCCTACACTCATTAACAAATATACTTTTATATATATATATATATATATATATATATATATATATATATATATATATATATATATTGTTGTGGGAAAAATACTTTCTTTCCTTAATCTCAGCAAGAGAACAAACCACAAATCACAGCAAAGAAGATGCAAATACAAGAACACAAACAAACAAGAGGATTTACGTGGTTCGGTCTTTTGACCTACATCCACGGGAGGGAATCGAAATAATCCACTAAGGTAAGAGACAAAATGAGTACTTAGCTTTACATAGATGAGCCCTCATCTTCCATGGCCTCCCTTCAAGTCCAAGGCCTTCAAGATGCACTCCTCACCCTCTACAAGCTAGCCTCCACTCCTTGAGTTCTTTTCACTCTTACAAAACCCACACTAAAGCCTCCCCTCCTCTCATCTATTTATAGTAGATTAGATTACATTATAATATTCTATAAATAGATGAGGTGTAACCTTCAAGCGATCGCATGGCTTCTACATGTCCACCCTTTAGAGTCCTCCATCGCATGGTCTCCACATGTCCTTTCACATGTCCTCCTTCCACCGCATGACCTCCACATGTCCTTCCACATGTCCTTTTCTAGGGTCTTCCATAATGAGGTGGCACCTTTCTAAAGTCAACAATGGAGGCTTAAAGTAAGGAGGAGTTTACAAGGTGCCACTTGCCTTAGTGAATAATCGGGGTCAAAACAACATATATATATATATATATATATATATATATATATATATATATATATATATATATATATATATATTAAGCATGCTAACAAAATATACTTTATCAATCGAGATGTGCAAGCATCTATACATGAGAGATTCTTCTCTCAATAGATGCTACCAAATTTTGAATCATATTATTTTTCTTCACCTCATCAAGCATTATGTGCCCGTTCATCAACCACACAAAGTATTCCTATATTGAAAAAATTAAAAGTTTAGTTAAAATTTATAATTCATGATTCAAAATTCAAAGTTGATTAAATACCTAATATGTCACTGATTCTTTAGTGCTGACAGATCCATGAAACACTTCATAGTGTAAATCCATGAGAGCACACAATGTATCGAATAAACTTGAGTCTATCTTTACTCTTTACATTGACAACCAAATAATCTCGCTGCTTCCAGCTCTCAATTGATACTTGAGATGAACATTCAACTTCAATATCTTTGTTGGCTACCTCATAATCTTTATACTTTTGCAATAGCTGGTGTAGTCGCCGCTCTGTATGAAACCGACATTCTGAAGGGTTTTATAGTCGCACCTCCCATAATTCTTTAACGAAAGATGTGTTTTCATTAAACTTGCTAGGTAACCTCCGAAGTTGTCGAAACGTTTTCGATCAAATATGGGTAACTTCAGGTCAAGTTCCTTTTATATACACGATGCAAGCGACATAAATATTGTGAGTTCATAGCTGATCAGAGTCAATTACAAAGAAGTGCTTAGGGAGCAAATCAACGACCTCGGAGAAAATATCGGGGCGATCAAGGAAACAAAGCTCAAGGGCAGTGGCAGAGAAATGATTAAAGTTCACTATCCTCCCATGATTGATTTTTACCTGCAGTAGGTCAAAGCTCCCATAATTCTTTAACGAAAGATGTGTTTTCATTCAACTTCAATAATCTATTCGGTCAAACCACATTCTTCTTAAATAACAAATACTCATACAACAATGGAGAAGTATAAGAGCTGTGAGTTTATAAATTAAAAAATAATCCTTTCATCCATTAAATTAATTTATTTTTTAAAATTATTTTTGTAGTCTATCTATATGTCTTATAATATAAGATATTGGTCATCACATTTGTTTAATGTTTTTCTTATATGTAACATACGGCATGAAAGAAATATTCAAACACATCGTTATGAAAAAAATGAAAAAAATGAAACAAATATTCAAATTAAAACAATAAATTATTTTGCCATAACAAGCCAGATGATCATTTCCTGTAAGCTTAAAATAGACAAGTACATGATTTTATTTGAAATAGTTTAAAAGTACAAGCAAAGCAATAGCCAATAGGAGAGCTCTACTTTAAAATGACATAAATATTCTTTTGACACCTTCTCATGCATATAATTAAAGCACCAAAATGATTGCATGCATACATAAAAGCTCATTGGGTGAGATATGTAAATGCATAAGAATTGTGGGCTATGTATGTAAATTCCCTAAATTAAATAATAAATTTCTCATAAAAAAATTTAATATTTTTCAAATTTTTGTGTAAAAAACTTGGGGTTAATTTGAAGAATCATTCCCGTTGAACATATCTGATTTAAAAGTCACGTTCACCGAACGCAAGGTCCACCTACAATCTGAACGGCAAAAACTTATCATTCTTGTGATGCAATGTTCAGAGACGATCTGGAAACTCTCTTGCACCAAACAAAATTTTTTTTGCGACAATGTTCTGTGCAACTAAACGGAAGTTTAACACATTCTTAAACAAAGCCTTAATGGTTTTTTTATTATGAAATTAAATTTATTTGGGAAAAAATTAATTGAGCACATAATATGTTTTTTTTTTATCAAGTTTGAAATTTTTAATTTTGAAGAGATTGGTGAAGATCAGAAAGAAACGCAGATTTTCTAATTTTGAAATACAACCTTAATTTTTAATAATATTAAGCCCTAAGTTAAATTCCAATTTGCTCAAATACGAACTAATTAAATAAAAATATGATTCAGTTTAGTTTGGATCAATTTAAGTAAAATTTGGTTAGTTCCGGTTTTCGAATTTTAAATTTTGATTTTATTTAATCTGACTAATTTGTGAATTGATTCGATTGCATGCCTTTGTTTTAAGATAAATTTTATCAAATACCTACAAGACATAAAATTTAAGGGAGACAACTTTTAAAGATCCCTTGCTACGTGTTTGGCAAGTTTCAACCTAAATTATGTCAGAATCTGTTTAAATTAAAGTCTGATTGAAGCAATTGTGCGTTTCAGAATAAACACCTTAAAACGCGGCCCGCGAGTCAACCACGGGGGTTGACCCCCGGCCTGCATTTAGTGTAGCCAAACACAGCAGGTAGCATTTTCAAAAACACGCGAAACAAACGGTTAGACAGCGTTTTAAAAAATGTCACCGCACTTATAAACTGCCCCAAATGAGCCCTTACATTGAGACAATGGTTGTCTACTAACAGATTTAAGTGGATTTAACTTAAATCTTGCCAGACATAAAGTGACAACTTTTAAATCTTGTATTTAGTAAATCCAATCTCTTCTTAATTTCCTCTCATTTTGCCACAAATCCTAATTAGAGGATGTACTAAATCCATTGTCAGATATCCCATAATAATATTCAATATATTACACCTAATCTTTCCTAACAATCACTTTTACAATCTAATTGGACTGCAATGAGGATTTAAGTTAAGTAGTATTTAGTAAATCTAAATATTATTAAATCTTAAATGTTCAGTGCAATTAATGCTAAATTCAATTAAATCCATTTGAAATATTTTTTTCTGTCGAAATAATAAGTGGATTTACTAAATCTAGAACAAGCAAAAATTAAATTTAACTTAAGAACAGCTTTATCTAACATATTTATGGAATTTGGCTAAATTTAAGTTACCGATTAAAAGTATAGTACCAAATACACCCTAAAAATTAACAAGAGGAGATTCAACCGGCCCAATCCAGACTATTTCAAATCAGCTCTCCCTCTGATTATAATTATCAAAATAGCCAAGATCATTAGATTAAGTGCTCTAAGCCTCTCAACTCTCATCCTCTCAATCCTGCTCCATATTATCTAAAACCTACTAACCCTAAACAACTCAATCTAATCTCAAGCCAAAAACTCCTTAGAAATTACTCTGAAATCTTACTCTTATCGTTGGATCCGAGGACTGGATAGACATGCACATAAGGGTTATCAGAGACGGCATGAGATGCAGCGGAGTAGATCCCGTAGCTCGGAATATCGACGACAGAAGAAAAACTCTGCTTGTAATCGAAAGGGATCCAAGCGGCGGCGCTCCGGTTAATCAGATGTGGTTGGGGTATCATCAGAGTGTCCAGAACGCATGCTCCGCCCTGGAAATCGCCTCCGTTGAACGACGGGGGAGTAGGGCTTCCGATCCGGGGCAACATCAGATGCTTTGCGTCTTTTAGCAGGTGGGGATTTCAAAAGAAAAGTATTCAAATTCTATGAAGTCGGGAATGTTGTGGAAGAAAGATCGATGAATGCTTCTCACAGAGGAGTAACCGTTGTTGTGCCTTTTTAATTCTTATTTGAGTATCTATGGAAGGACATCTCAGCTATTATAAATTTATTTTATTTTTAAAAATTTAAAATTTATTTTCTTATAATTATCACACTTTATTATTTAAGATTGAAAAAATTAATCTTCTATCCCAAAATTTTTTTAAAAGTAGTAAAAAATAATTCTCATACAGTGATGATGGTCTGAAAAGTAAATAGATGAGGAAGCTGTCTTAAACATACCCTTATAATAGTTCAATTTTTAATTCCTTAATAAGTTTTATGTTTGTTTATGTGAATATTTTATTTTTAAATTGTATTAATAAGATCAATATATATTAATTTATATAGAAATAAAAATAGACTACTTTCGTTTGAATTATCTTAAGTCTTACTTGGCTATAATTATTTCTTTATTTTTTTTTTAAATATGTATGATGATAAACATTTTTTTTTTATAATTATATTAAAGATAATGATGATTGTTGAAAAGTGAATAAGAAATAACTAGCATCGTACATTTATTTTGAGCTTAAAGTTTTAATGTTATTTATAGAGTTTATATAAGTATCAAAATAGTTTCTGATTATTTTAAAATATTTTGATTCCATAATTATTTATTTTATATTAATTTTTATTTATTTGATCATTATCTTTATTTCTTAATTTTTTAAAAAAAAAAATTCAAATACATTAATATAAAGTAATTTGTATTTTATTTCATAATTTGGATGAACCGAACTGACTCAGCCTTGAGAAGCTCGTCAACTATCCCCAAACTAGTTCCCTTCATAGCCATGTGAAGGCATGAAGCAATTCTGCCCCTTCATATCCTCCCCCAAAAATTTAATTAAATTTTGGCTCGAATCAAGATTAGAGAGATATAAAAGAGCCGAGCTAGAAACCAAAATTTTAGCAACTTTATCTCAAAGATCGTTAATCGCTCGAAAATTAATTTGAATTTTGTCTTGGATTGAGACAGAATAGATATAAACGAGCCGGGCTACGAGCCAAAATTTTGAACCAAAATCTTTTCCTCAGCTCAGCGCGACATTAGAGCTTTAAAAGCCTTAGGCTCGTATCGAATTCCAAAAGAAGATTTTCGACAATGATGTGTCCATGAGCTGCGGCACAATCATCCAGAGTTATGGGTTGGCATTGAGAAGATCCCTCACAACATCTAGTAACATTGCCACTTCATTGATCGAGAGCAGCTAACACTGCATATTGAATCTAACAAAAGCAAATACAATTGGTGAACTGAAATTAGATGGGAAGATTTACAAACATGCCACTCAATTTCTATGTATTTACATATCTAACATCAATACTACAATTTTACATGCATACCACCATACATGTGCATGAAAAGTTATATTTCATTTTTTAAATGTTAAAATATTGGTGTTATTAATGTTTTGATATGACTTGGATTAGACTAATTTTCGTATTATTATTTAAATCACTTTTAAACTTTTTATTTAGTGCAGCATCAAATTTATTTAAAATAATTAAAACATAAATTTTAATTGATCATTTATTCAGTATATCCATTTTGAAATAAATCTTATAATTTTAAGATTCAACCTATCAACATTTTAATCAAAATTATATTCTCTTAGTTTTTTCATGACCTATGTTATAATTAGATGTATTTAGTTATTGTGCTCCAAATTAATGTATTAAATTGAAAGGACATTCAAAATAAAATAAAACCTACTACAAATTATATTAAACTTAAAATTTATATTATAATATAAATAATCCTTAATGTTATATGTCTAATATTTAAGTTATTTTATGAGACCTACAATATGAAAACAAAACCTAATACTTTAAATTCTTATTATATAAAAATTACTAAAATTCTAATACTTCTGCATGACTTTCCTGTTGCTTTGAATGCTATAAACAAAACAAAATTTGTATTACAACTACAAAAATTAGTAGCTAAAAAATTTATGAGTTTTAGTAATTACCAAATAGAAAAAACAAACTACTACAACTGATCTTTACTCAAGAATGAGTGAGAGAGAAAAACACTCTAGAAGGAATGAGACAGAAAAAAAACAAAGAACTTATAAAAAAGTTTTATCTAATGAAACTAAATTTTCTGAAGAAACTTTTGATGCAGGACCACAAGCTCCTCCCCAAACCGTAGAATTTAGAAAATAGACTCCATCTCCTCTGTGCCACTGAGCTAATGCTACAATCATTCTTCTTTTCAAAGAGAACATCTCCACCGATCTTATTGCATATAGTGTCCAGTCTTTGGTGATCAATAGTGTCGACATTGACCGACGATGAGTCATCAGTGATGTAAAAAATGCCAACAGCCAAATAATCATCTTTAGAAAATTTTGCCATCTTCAATGAAAGATTATTCTCTCTTAATTCTCTGCTCATGAGTGAAAGCAAACCGGATCGATCAAAAGTGCGCACGTTCATCCTTAGCCCCTGCACTCATTAACAAATATACTTATATATATTCGTTAAACATGCAAAAAAAAAATATACTTTATCAATCGAGATATGCAAGTATATATACATGAGAGATTCTTCGTTCAACAGCTGCTGCCAAAATTTGAATCATATACTTTTTCTCAACCTCATCAAGCATTGTGTGTCCATTCTTTCTCCGCACAAAGTATTCCTACAATGACAAAATTAAAAGTTTAGTTCGAATTTATAATTCATGATTCAATTCAAAATTCAAAGTTAATTAAATACCTGATGTGCCACTGATTCTTTGGTGGAAACAGAGCCATGAAACACTTCATAGTTTAAATCCATGAGAGCACACGCATGTATCAAACATTAACTTGGGTCTATCTTTACTCTTCACATTGACAACCAAATAATCTCTTTCCTTCCATCTCTCAATTGATACCTGAGGTGAACATTCTGCTTCATTATCTTTGTCGTCTACCTCATAATCTTTATTCTCTTGCAATAACTGGTGTAATCGCCGCTCTGTATGGATCTGACATGCTGATGGGTTTCGTAGTTGCACCTTCCATAATTCTTTAACGAAATGATGCAGTTTCATCAAACTTGCTAGGTAATCTCCCAAGTAGTCAAAACGTTCTCGATCAAATATGGGTAAATTCGTGTCATGTTCCTTTAAGTAAATGATACATGCGACACGACCATTGTGAGTCCATAGCTCACCGGAGTCAATTACATAGGAGTGCTTGGAGAGCACATCAATGACCTCAGAGAAAATATCAAGACGATCATAGAAACAAAGTTCAAGAGCTGTGGTAGCGAAATTATTAAAGTTCATTATCCTCCCATGGCTGATTTTTACTTGGGGTGGGTTAGAAGCTTCTTCTTGTTTTTGGGCAATATTGAGATAATATTGTATGTAGCATATAAGGGTGGGATCTTTCAGTTTATGACCATGTTGATTGGTGACATGGAAGACATCCATGAACCAATCACCGTCAGATGAAATGTATGATTTGGAGATGCTAAGATCCAAATCACTTAAAATTTGAACTATTTTAAAAAGAATGTCGTGCTTGTTTGCACCGTTGATCTGCATTCAATCATAACAAATAAAAATAGATATAAATATATTGTGTGACAAGATAATAAAAATTATTCTACTGATAGAAATACCTTGACAATAGTAAAATCATCTGACGTTTCATTATCAATACAAACCCTGCAAAGAATAATTATACTTTTTTAAGTTATACTTAAATAAAGTAAGGAAAGAGTAGTCAATCAAATATATTAGAAAAAACTTACTCGAGTGGAGGGATGTATTGTGAGGGATGAACAAAGTCGTGCTCAAAGTAAGGATAACTGTGAGCCATTATTATCTCTGTAGATGCCAATTTATAAGAAAAATTATATTAGAATTTTTTTTTTTAAAGAATTGTCAACTTGTCACATTCTCTGCTTATAAATGAAATGTAGAATCTATATATTTAAATGCAGAAAGAAAAAAATATATGCATTAGAATTATTTTGTCACCGACAACAATTTCTTACAAGAATTATAGTACAGATTGATGGTTTCTCGATTTAAAAATTTTAATGCAGTCGGCATTGAGATTGGAAATATTATTTTCTATAGTTTCTTTAAATGCAGAAAGCTCTTAATTTTTCTAAAGAAAAAAAAATTATTTTGATTTAAATCTATATCTGTATTCATTTATTAAAATTATGAAATACATCTCATGAAAAAAATATTTTTCTAGAAAATAAAATAACAATTTAAAATTTGTTTAACATTCTGTGAAATTTTTTATAAAATCTTATTTATAACATATGAAATAATGTTTTCATATTAATGAATCTTTTTGATATTGCAAAATTAACTTTAATTTTGCAATATGAGAGGAAGATGCAGATTGAAAGTATTTAATTTGAGACGAGAAATTAAATTTCAGTCTAATAAAATAAAATAGTTATTAATCTAGAAAAAAGAATCGGAGCAGAATCAAGAGGAAGATGAAATCTTTTCTTGCATAAATAAAATAAAATAAAAAATAATAATTTTTCCTTGAAATTAAAAGATTGAATAGTGAAAAATATAAATGCAGAGATGAAAAATATATTGATCAATTGAAATTAACTTGCTTTATAAACTATGCATTATTAAATTAAGTTTTGCTTGAAAAAAAAATAAATAATGAGAAAATTAAGGTAAAATCCTTAAAATTAATTTTTTTCTGATCTTTGAATAAAAGAATTATTCATACATACCGTTATGAAAATAATTAAACAAATATTCAAATTAAAACAAAAAATTCTTTGTTTTTTTTAATCTTGAAAAAGTGTAGAATAGTATGATCGGAGATGTTTCTTAAACTCCATTTTCTTAATTAAATAAGTAATTAACTTGTATGTATATATAAATATATATATATATATATATATATATATATATATATATATATATATATATATATATCTGAGCATTTAATTTAATTTAAGATATTAAATATCAATGTCATAAAACAATAAATATAATAAAATAGTTATTCATCAAGAAGTCAAGAAGATACATGATGCTACGTCTAATTAAACAATAAGTGTAATTAACTTAAAAAAAAATTGAAAAGGTGTAGAGTAACATGGTGCTTACATTTTCTTAATTAAATAAGTAATTAACTTTTTTATTTCTTAATTTGTTGATGGCCGGCCTAAGGATAAACATTTTTCTGAATTTATCAAAAAAATGTGCAAATGGATAGAAATATAAATATCTATATCTTCAACCATAATTACTGAAAATGATTCATAAGGAGAAATATTACTGAAAATATGTGCAAATCACTTTTCAGGTGGAGGTGGGGGCCACTGCACAGTGGATTGATCGCTAGAACTCCTTTATTGCAAGAAGCCAAAGAACAATGTGCAGTGTAATACAGATATTCAGATATTTATAGATTAAAATATTAATTAATTCTATAAGGCAAACTTCGATTCCGTCAAGATCCGCCGCAGCCTATTTAGCATTCTGTTACAAATTTTGAATCCTCCGCTTCTTTTTCTGCTAACATTAAGGTTTGTTCGGTCAAATAATTAAAGTTGCAGAGTGCTTACATTAAACAATAAGCTTAATAGTCAGACATAATAAAAAAAAAAACAAATCTATGTCAAATATGTTTGTCATTATTCAAATTTATCTTCCATCAATTCACCTAATTAATACTCTCACATATTTCTTTTCAAAAAAATTAGAAATTTAATATTTTATACATATAATTTATCCACTTCTTGATATATAAATTCCATAAGAGAATGGTATAATGGCATGTGTATAAATACCCCAATTAAATAAATATCAAAAAGAAAAGATAAATAATGGTTAAGGCTGCAATTTTTTTTTAATTAGATATATTTTAACTTAATAATTAGTTTTCTATTATTTGCTTGAAGAAAAAACGGAAAATAAATTTTTATATGATCGGTTATTTCACAGTCGATGTGTAACTTATTTGAGTTTGCTTCTCAAGAGTATTATGCAGTGTTTGGTCAAAAGTAAATATAAAATTGAAAGAGATAGTTTTGGGTTTACAAATTAATTCACAGTTTTTTTTTTTTTCAAAGAAAACATAATTTAAATATGATTTTTTTTTTATATTTTCTTAGTTTTTCTTACTAATTTAATGCGTGATTTATTATATAATTTACTATGTAGTTTGAAGAGACTTAAAATTAATTTCTAAAATTAAGAGTTCTGATCTATCAAATATTTCCTTGATTATTCAATTATCTTATTTGCACAAAAAACAGATATTGAAACTACCATTAGGTTTCATTTACAAGTTCGATGATTTTTTTATATTTATCTAATTTAAATTTTCATTAATAAAACAATATTGTATATTCTTCATATATATTCCAAATAATTCTGCTCGGGTAATTAATAAAACTATGTCGGAATTGAGTGATCTTGGGCTCTTTGGATTGGACTAGTTTTTATATCATTAAGTTCGTCTCATCGAGCCGGTCAATTTGACTATAAGTTTACTGAAATTGGAGCTCTGGATGTCTTATTATCAATATTTGAATGTTTCTTGCTCAAAAATATTACCTCGAGATCCGTGACATGCCTTAAGATTTGTGATGGATGATGAAAATTTATTAGTGACGTATCAATAATCAAATTTTTGTATGTAGGAAAAAAGAAACAAAATTCTAATATTATTTTTTTTTTGGAAATTAACATTTACAGAGAACCATGGCCCACAGTTATCTCTACTCTGAACCTAAGTTTGTTCCTCTCTCAGAATTCATCCCTCCACATGAGTATGTTTTCTAATATATATATTGAAAACACGAATGTAATTTTATTTCATCAAAATAAAACGTACAAGATTTGTGGTTGATGGAGCCCACTACAAAAACCCAAAAAAGATACGGTTGTGATTACAACTCGACGCAACAAAAAAAAAAAAAAAAAAAAAAAAAAAAAACCTCCAAAAACAATACAAGTATACCTTAAAAAAAAAAATCTCCAAAAAGTATAATTTTTTTCTTAATCTCTATAAAGGATCTCCCCAAAGGAGTTGTACCTGAATCAAATAACAAAGAAAACCGGAAAAACAAACCAACAAACAGAAACAGTGCATACATTGGTAAATATATGTGCCTAAACTCTGTAGATCAGCTGCCGCAAAATGGTTGTGTATCCAATTCAATAGACAATGAAAAAGCAATAACATCACTGACATACCTGATCTAAACGTTTATAATCCAACTTCATTCCATGGAGCAACTTCCTCAACAATCTTGCAGTGAAATTGTACACTAACTAACCAGGTAGAAAGTTAAGGGGAACTTACCTAACCTATGCTGCAACCTATACAATCAAAAACCAAAATAGTTAGCCAAATATCAAATTTATCAATAAGCCTATCATTTGGATAAATAGTCATAGACTTCATTTGAAGTAAACCCAAAATAATTTAAACCCACCCAGACTACAACCCAAAGCAGCAGCAACCAACTGATTACACCTAAAAACCAAGGAGGGGAGGGGTCAACCTTCTCACCAAATTAGGAGCTGCTAAACCACACCCAAACCCCACATAATATAGCTTTTCTGCCAAAGTACTGTATTCATTAAATCTAGAAGCTGCCAAAACTTCAACAAACTACCAACCAAAGGTATACCACATGTAACAATAGTGTGTCCAGATTCAAATATTTATAATTAAAGTTAACAATAAAAGGCCAAGACAAACTATCCAAAGCCAGAGTCAATGCATAATTAAAGCCCATAAAACCATCCTATGTGGAGCAAAACAGCCTAATTACTCAGATAACCAACAATAAAAGAAATAGTAGTAGACGGCGCTAATAGTGAGAGATACAGCCATCAATAACGCTGCCAAACTGCGAACTACACGCCACAAAACCACCATGAATAACACAACCAATACAGTCATGAATAACACTATAGATATGTATACATATGTATACTTGTGATTATAAGCTTTTATTTTTCTTTTTTACTTTAATTAAATAACTTTCACAAATATAAATTATTATACGCAGAATTTGCAAGGATAATGATACATCCAATGACTTCACAAATATTAAGGTATTCCTTTTTTTAAATAGTCAAATAATTTCTATTATATTTAACACAAGTTATTTTTATTTTATGATGAAATAAATATTTATTTTCTTTTTATGATTGAATGCAGGTTGATAGTACAAACAAGTAAGACATTCTTCTTAAAATAATTCAAATTCTAAGTGATTTTGATATTATTATTTAGAAATCCTACATTTCATATGATGGTGATTGGATCATAGATGTCTTACATGCAACTGATCACTAGAGACATAAACTCAAAGACCTTAACCTCATATGCTTCATAAAACAATTTCTCAATAATGCTAAAAAACAAAGCAGATATTTTAGCCCAACCCATGTCAAAATCAATCGTGACAACATAATTAATGTTAATCATCTTGCGTCCACTTCCCTCAAAATAAATTTTTTTGACCACTCTGGCATTTTCTATGAGGTCATTACAACGCTCCTCAATCTCTCCAATGCCATCGACTTGGGTGAATTGTGGACTCACAATGGTCGTGTGGCTTGCATTATTTATATAAAAGAACAGGACATGGGTATATCCATCACTGATCAAGATCGCTTTGACTATTTGGGAGAATACCAGAAGGCCATCATTTCCCTAATGAGTTCTGAAAGGTTCTACTTCGAAATCCTACATCCCGTCAAATCAATACAGAGCGGCGACTACATCAGTTGTTGCAAGAGAATAAAGATTACGAGATATGACTGCTACTATTATCAGTTGAGAGTGATCAGTTGAGTTTATATGAGTACATGGATGTTGAAAGCAAGTTTGGGAGTGTCGACAAAGGTAATGAAGTACTGTGTCTGCCACAAGTGTCAATTGAGAATTGGAAGGAGAAAAATTATCTGGTTCTGAATGTAAAGAGTAAAAATATACTTAAGCTCATGTTTGACACAATCAATGCTTTGACGGATATGAGTTATGACGTGCTTTAAGGCTTTGTTAACTGTCACGAATCAATGACATTTCAGGTGCTTAATGAATTTTAGTTTTTGAATTTTCCATTATAAAAAGTATTTACATTTTAAATTTGTCTCAATACATGAATATTTTGTGCGACGAATGAATGGACATACAAGTATTATTTTTTTTATTCCTAAATGACTTATCGACTTAGTGCTCATTTTTATATTGTTTGATTATTTTCAAGTTTTTCAATGCAAATTATACAATAACATTCCTAATAATAATAACAATAATAATAATAATAATAATAATAAAGCAAATGTTTGAGCTTTTGAATGTTCTGCTTTTGTAATTAATATTAATGGCAAAAAAATGAAACTTATATGACTATATATAATTAATAGTATCCTATTATAATTTAATATTAATGTGCATATTAATTTAGTGCAATTTCTTGTTATTATTTTATTTCAATGATATGATTTATTAATAGTTTTTTATATTATTTAATTGTAAGAAAATTTATTTAAAATATTACCTTGAAATATTGAAAGAATTATAAAATCGAAAAATTCTACCAATAAAGAAATATAAATGCTACTCAAACTACACAGTATGTACCCTAATGCTTTCTAGTCAAATCAAATCAATTTTAGTTCACTCAAATGAATCGAATGAAATTTGGAACATTTGAATATTTTACCAACAAGATTGAAACAAATCAAATTAATAGTTTCTTTGATGTGGTATGCTTGGAACGATTACTGTTGAAGTTCCAATTACATTTGAATTTATAAATGGCTTGCAGATTAAAGCTTAAAGTTCTTTGGTCCATTCTATTTGAGTCGGGAAGAAAACTCTTTCCTCTTAATTTTGGTTCCCTTGAATAGTAGATTTTGGTTCAGTTATATGGAATTAACTTTTACTTTTCTGTTACATTTTTTTCGGGTTCATGAATCAGGATCATGTATCTTCAATCCATTGCTTTGCCATTAATAATGCTTATTGAATGATGATAATGTGATTTAAGATGTTTCCTTTGATATTTGCTTTAATTGGTATAGGTAAAAATTTTTTTCTGCGGATTTCGTTCCTTCCGGAGTCCCTGTTTCATGATATCTTCCTTAACCTATGGGGTTTTGTTTTGTTTTTATTTATTTTTTATTCAATGACAAAAGATTTCTTGGTCAAAAAGTTTCATTAAAAAGTTTCTTGGTCATTAATATAGTTTCCTATTATTTTTACACATATTCGTTTTTTTATTCTGGATTTTGGGTTTGAAATAAGGACCAGTGAATAATTTGGTTCAACTCTCATATATTTACATATTTAACACTTTAAAATGGCAACCTCTCTATGCAGACCTTATTTACATATTTAACACATTGAAACTTTAGCTGGTCTTATTTAAGATTGGCTTCAAAAAGAATTAAAAGGTAATATATATGAGTTTCCTTTCATTACTATCAATGTCTTTGTTGATGTTGGGAGCTAAACTGCTTTTTTAAGCTATCTCGATTAGTTTTCTATAGGTTGTTTGGGAATTATTATTTCATCTTAAGAAGATTTAGACATGGACCATGCGCCTTCATGAGTTTTCATACATAACCTATATTGATATATTGTTTTATAAAAATTTGTATAGTACACATAAGAAGTTAATGCTCATGTGTTAAATAAGTATTTAACTGTTTGTTTTTTACTTGGTGTTTGTGAAGGTTCTGGAGCCGCTCCATAATGTCAGTAGTTTACATGAACAAGTTTGTCGTGGGGCATTTACCTCCAAGTTTCTTATATATTTACATCTCTGACGCCTAAATGATGTGCATATGAACTTAGGTGGACTTGTATCAACTATTCTACATCTTGGATAGTTCTGTATAATAACCCTCGCAGTAATGCTGACCACTGACACTAATGATTTTCTAAAAATATGTATATGTGCATTCCTGTGGTTAACGAAGAAGATTTTTCCTGTTTTTGGTCCTACGTTATGTCCCCATTCTTTACTTGATATTTAGCTTGGGAAGCTTTAGTCGTTCCCTTTTGAAAACTTGAGAAGTTAGTTACATGTGTTATTTGGTTCTCTTGAGAAGCTGAAGGTAAGGATTTTTTTAATATTTCTGGTTTTGTGGCACTATTTATCTTCCTTCATTCCATTAATTATATGATAGTTGACTCGAGAGATGTTAATCCTTCACTATTGAAAACCTGAAATTTTTTTTTATTTGACATTTGGCTAGGATGATAATGTGCTTGTAGTTGAGAAGATATCATATATCTTCCATGGAATGACTGTTATGAAAAATGGATTATCAAATGCCTAGTTTCTTTTGCTAGCATATATGATTTGTTGATTCTCAAAGATAATATAAAAGGTTAGCTAATTAAAAGGCATATGATCATTTTGAAACATATTTATCCTATACTCTTGTTTACCTGCTTGCTTGTTGTCGAAGTTGGAATCGTTGCCCCGTGGCTAAAAAGAAGTATATAAATAAAAATGGGGAGCAGCTTCTTTGCTTGGACCTGGAAGGGATCTTCCTTTAGATGATCTCAAAATATTTAGAAAAGGCTCACAAAATATGAATTCTCTAGTGGGTTTTGAATCAATTGCCACATTCCTAATTAGTTTCATTTCATTTTTGAATTCGAGCCTGGAATGGGATATTTTCTTTGATGAACCGATCATACTTCTTGATTTTATACTTTTGGGATGTTTAAACCATGAAATGCTGATGATGCTTATGAATTTATTTATATAGGATGCCTATCGGTTGCTCCTCTTCCTTTGGTTAGTTGTTTGCTTTCTGATTTTTTTACGGGTGAGCTTTGGTTATGTTGAAAAAGTTTACAATTGATTTTAAAGAGAATGAGAAGGTGTGGCATTTGCATATATTTGATTCTGGTAATTATGAGAATTGCAATATCAAATGATTTGGAGGGCGAGAGAAGACTATAATCTTGAGCACAGTGTTAGCCAAGCCAACTTTCACCGAATTCATTCTTTTGTTCTACATTTTCCAAGTGACAAATTTCTATTGATTCAAAGGACTTACGTGGAATATTGAATTGTAATATATGTTGGAATATCGACGTAAGGGAGATGATGTATAACATTACATTCATGCTTATATAGCTGAAACCTTTAAGCCAATATTTGATTAGTAGTTGCCCTTCTTGTTTCTATAGGTTGGTGGATTTAACCTCAGCTCTGGATGACTTGTGAACCGTAGCTTTATAGTACCAATTGCTGGAAATTTAGAAATTACAAAAATACAAAAAACATCACATACGGATACATTACATACATGAACATTACTACATGTGACACGTAACAGAGGAGGCTTACCTATTACACGTTCACTTGTCAGTCATCCAATAGGATTTGGAGTTGCCTAGCCTTAGAATATTTTGTTGGCGGCTACTATTCGATATTGATATATAGACTTCAACAGCTCAGTTACCTGTGAAATTGTAAAGAATAAAAGTCTATAACCGAGCACATCCCTAATTTAAATTCTTATAACCCATTTTGATTTTCCGTATGCCTATCACTTAACTTACTATGAAATTAAACATGCTCCAGCTTTCATATTTAAATTTCAAATATTTGTTCAACCCATTTCTCTTTTATACACTTTTATTATATAACTGTAATTTATTTTATAACATCATCGGAGACGACATGTACGTATTGACCTTTCTCTTTTACAACACTTTACTTGACCTAGTTGTTCATACTTGTACTATTATTATTGTTGCTCCTCTTTACTAATGCTACTCTTTACTGCTTTTTACTCTTTGTTGTCTTGTACTTTTTACTGTTTTTCTGCACATAGAACCTGAGGGGAGCAAATATAAAATATATGCTCAGGATTGGAACTTTATAACACGTAACCAAAATAAACTTTTTAATTTCAACACCTTTCAAGATTTCATAACAAAATATTTTCAAAACTATAAGTAATGTTTTTTTTTAACCTTGATAAACTACTAACAACATTATAATAATTCACCGTTTTGGATTTACGAGAATCCCTCGGATGAGCTAACTTACGGTTAATAACGAGAATCCTCCAGTCTAAATGAGTTTAACAACTTGTTTAGACTATGCAAATCCAAAATTAACATCGATACCTGAATGATGGAATAGTGAGATCTTAATCGGTGTTGCTCAACATAAAATAAAATCCCCCATTTTTTTTCTTCAACAATAATAAACAAATTTAAAATACATTGTATAAGAACACATTAAATATCTGGAATAATTTGCTTAAGATGTATTCTCTCTCATATATTTCCTTTTCTCAGAGCGAGGCAACGACACAGTGAAGTGACGATTCATCTCTGAGCATCGATCAAGACGACAACATAAAGCGCAAGGTGGAGTTTCAACTGAACTTCCACAGACTTAAATAAAATATACTCATAGGACCTCTAGGTTGTTCATCTGGTACGACGTAAATGCTCACACTATCTTTCAGGACTTCGTATGACTGCATATCTTACGATATAAGTCCTAAACTATTTAGGATGCTGATGTCATCGTTCAGTACGACATAAATTCTCCTATTTGCTGGGTCTATTTGTATGATATGCAGACATAAGTCCTAAATGTCTAAATAATTTACAAGATTGAAACATTAAATTTAATTTCTTTTTCACATATGTAAAGCCAAATCATAGGTTAGTTTAAGATATCACTGAAACTTCTTCAGTACCTCCTACTCTTCACCCATTTGGGTTCCAAAAATAACTGTTCCACATTGAGTCATTCCCTTTGACTTTTCTATAAGCAATCGTGGAACCTAAACGTTGAATTATTGAAGACGAAACCTCGATCTTTATCGAGAGTTTTCTTAGGTGACTTCAGTTGCCTAAGATGTAATTAACTATAGGTGCTTGCCTGTATAGGGAATTTAGAGCCCAGATTAATCTAAACCCTGTCTAATCAGTGTATTAGATAGAAGAATTTGTCAGCTACAAATTCACAGGCCAAACTAGAGTAAAAAACTTCTAAGGTTAAATAGTTAAGCATATTAATAAGTGATACGATCTTTCTTTCGAGATGATATATGAAATATTACTGCTCTTGTTGTTTTCCAAAATAAAGAATATTATTAAAAAAAAAATTACATTACACATTAAATTTAAAAATTTAAATTTTATTTTCAAAAAAAAAAAAGTGCTCAGATAGCTATACTATTAATACACGAGTCATTATTTTTGTATGAGTTATCAACTTAATAAATATAATTTAATTTCTGCATAATTTTGGTGTTAATCATCATTGAAAAAATATTTTATTTGAAGTAACACTCAATTCATAGAATGAATGATGATCATCATTTAACATTATTAAGTGGTCAATATCAATCAATGATAAGAGCTATCGTTTGTTAGTTCAGTGACATATCTTTTAAAAAATACATTCCAAAGTGCATTATTAGAACGTTAATAAGATAATTTAGACTATATTTTATAAATAAATGATTAATTGTGATTTAGAAGTAGAGTATAAATAACATTGGCCTGATATTAAAAAAAAATGAGAACAATCGAGATAATATTTGGTTAGATGATCTATGTATAATCAGAAAGAATGGTCAGCAAGATTTATTTTGTGTTGGAATCATATCTACGAAATAAAGTGAGTCTACAAATAATATCTACATGAAAGCATACGAGCTCTATCGTTAATTATTTATTTGAAAATTGACTTGCTTATTTATATAGATATGAAATGAGCAAGATAAAGATTTTTAAGCAAGCTGTTGCATTATATACTAGAAAGTTATAATGTTTTTTTGTACCCTCTTTGTACATTCATGCCTATATGAGAATGTTCATTAGAAAATCATCAATATATAGAACAAAATATGATTCAAATAATATTACATATTGATTAAAATAATTTTAGTACGCTATATAATTTTTTTAGTGTAAAAGATATTTGTACCCTCCTTCACTCTCATGCATATAAGAAAAAAAATTGAAAAGTTATTGTTATATGGAAGCAAATATGATTAAAATAACATAGTACATTATTTTAAATATTTCCATAGCACTACATGAGATTTGTTGTGAAAAAAAAATTGGGAGCACTTTGCACCCTCATGCATATAAGGCAAAGTTCTATGGAAAATCATCAATATATGAAACCAAAGTTCCTTAAAATAGTATAAAATTATTGTTTAAAACAATTCAATAACACAATATAAGGATTTTAGTTAAAAAATTTGTACTTCCTTTGTATCATCATGCATATAAAATAAATTTCATTAAATATCATCAATATATTGAACAAAATATAATTCAAATAGCATTATATATTGTTAAAAAATATTTATAACACTGCATTAAGGTTTTTATTAAAAAAAAATTTGTACCCTGCTATATTTTTTTTGTACGCTTATGTCTATAAGATAAAGATCACTGACAAAACAATCAATATGTGTACTAAACTTACTTAAAATAACATACTATATTGTTTAAGATAATTATGAAGCACTACATAATTTTTTTAAAGAAAAAAGTTTACCCTATTTGTAACCTCATGTATATAATACAATCTTCATTAGAAAATCATCAATATATAGAACAAAAATACTTAACCAAAGTTACTTAAAATATCATAATACAAATTGCTAAATGATTATATTCGTGATAAGTTGGTGTAGCTCCAGTGATAGACAAAATTAAAGAGAGTCGCCTTAGATGGTTTGGCCACATTAAACCCCGACCATCTGATAATCCGATTAGGAGAGTAGATGTTTTATATTCGGCAGAGGCAGACCTAGGAAGACTTGAGCTTACTGTATAAAAAATGATCTTAGTTTATTAGAATTAAATGAAATTATGGCACTAAATAGGACGCAATGGAGCAAAATGATTCGTGTAGCCGACCCCACTCAGTGGGATTTAGGCTTTGTTTTTGTTGTTGTTGTTATTGTTTTCATGAACAAAATGACAATTTTTTTCAATATGCTTAGTTCGTTGATAGAAGACAATATTTGAAGCTTATGAATTGCTGCTTATTTATCACAAAACTCTGTTGGAACCGCCATCTTAAAATCTATTTTGGTCAGGAATTGTGAGACCCATATCAATTCGCTCGAAGCATGTGCTATTGCTCGATACTCAAATTCCGTATTGGATCGTGACACTATATTTTGTTTCTTAATCTTCCATGAGAACAAATCATCACCAACCAAAACACAATATCCGGTAATGGTCTTCGATCAATCTTGAAACTTGCCCAATCTGCATCAGAGAAACATTCAGTATTACTATGCGTATGATTCTGACATAGAATCACTTTTCTAGGAGCCCCTTTAATGTAACATACTATCTATTCCAGGGCTGACCAATGATAGACTGTGGGGGAAGACATGAACTAACTTATAATGCTAATTGAATACACAATGTCAAGACGAGTCATTGTGAGATAGTTTAATTTTGTCACTAACTTTCAATATCCTTTTGGATCATTAAAATACTCTCCATCTTTGGTGAGTTGTTGATTGGGAAACATTGAAGTACTAGATGGTTTGACCCTAATTTTCTTGTTTCTTCTTACAAATCTTCCGTTGAGATAAAAATATACTCTTTTAGCACTTTGATATCTCAATCCTCAAGAAGTACTTTATGGAACCCATATTTTTAGTAGTGAACTATTTTTATAGAAATAATTTCAATGATAAGAATCCTTGAACATCACTTCCATTAATAATAATGCCATTAACATACACCACCGACAAAATGATCCTAGAAGCAGAATGAAATGTGACCACTTTTACTTTTCTGCATCCCAAACAATTATACTTCTTGACTGAATCTTTTAAACCATGCCCGGGGGCTTTGCTTCAATCCATATATGTCTCTCGAAGATGACAGTTTCCCAGACTTTCCCTTGAACAACAAACCCATTCGGTTTTTCCATGCATAATTCTTTAAAAGATCATCATGCAAAAAAGACATTCTTCACATAAGACTGGTGCAGATGTCAATTATTCATTGCAGCTAATGATGTAAAGAGGCGAACTAAAGTTAACTTAGCTACTTGAGAGAACGTGTCACGTGTCCTCCGACCCTCTTGATTCTCGTCATTTATCAATAATCTTCTTCGTCATAAGATCCTGAAGAAGATAATAGTCAAGAAAGAATAAGATATAACAATTATGTGCATGCATAATCTTGCTACGGAGACAAATATACATTGAGTAATCATTAATAAAAGAGATAAAATATCTTCTTGTGCTGAATGATACCGTCTTCATAGAGCCCAAAATGTCTATGTGAACATACTCTAAAATATCTTTTATGCTGTGGATGACAGTAGCAAAAAATACTATTGTCTTCTTGCCAAATACACAATGCTCTACTCGATCATTTATCAGTCCTTGCTTCATAAAAGTCTGAAGTGAAGCCTTCCCAGCATTGGCTAGCCACATATGTCATAACGTAGTAGTGTTAGAAGAATCATCATCAACAACAGTTATTTTATTCACTGTACTACGCTAAAGAAAGTAAAGGTTGTAATGGTGAACCCCTTCCATAAAAAACCAACGCTTCACAACATATCTTCAGAATTTCTGCCCCAATAACTACCTTGTAACCCTTGAAATCTAAAGCCCCAACTAACAACAAATTCCTTCTGATATCTGAAGCATGTTTAACATCAGTCAGCTCTGTCACAGTACTATAATACGTCCTGATAAAGATGCTTCATATTCAATAGTACGACAAGCTTGATCATTGTTTATAGTTACTGCACCACTATCCAGCTCCTTATATGTATACAAACACCTTCGATGAAAACAAATGTGATAAGTATCACTTGTGTCCAGAATCAAAACGAATCATTTTAAATAAACTATGAGAAATTTTAGATAACGATGCATCTGAATCCTCTTCTTCACATCTTTCCACAATAACATTGGCTTTCGTCTCAGATGCAACTTTATTTCCTTTCTCCTTCAACTTCGAAAAACTTTCTTCCGATGGGCAGTCTCTAAATAGAAAGCACACTAATTTTTTTTTAGACTGCGCCTACGAAACTTGTTCAACTTCTTTTGAGAAGTGTCGTCGCTACCACTTTTATTTGTCGAACTCTTCTTCAACTTCTCAGATCCGCCACTCTGGATGTAAGTGCCTCATCTGACTTTATCTTTTCAGACACCTTGTCCCTTTGACGTAACTCATGATTCAACAACGTCACTGTCACTTCGCCATAATTTAAGACCTCATTCCCATGAATGCATGTGATCGTGAAGTTTTCATACTCATATGGAGGCGAGCTCAAGAGAAGTAGCTTCTTTTCTTCATCTCCAACATTTTCATTCAAATTTAACGGACATGCTAATAACATTGTGAAGTTATTCAAATGCTCATCAATAGTAACCCTCCATTTTATTTGAAATTTGTTGAGTCAACGATCCATAATATGATGGTTCTCCATGCTCTTCATGAGATATTTGCTCTCCAACATTCTCCACAATTTCCTTAATGAAGTCTACATCAACACGTAATATTTGATCTCGTAGGTCAACAATTTCGGATCAAACCATAATAACTTTGGTTCATCTTCAATCAATATCTCTGACATTTCTTCACGATGTTCATTGCTATCCAAGGTTTCCTCCAAATTCAAGCAACACAACATATCCATCATCTCACATTGCCACATGCCAAATTTCTCTTTGATGTTGAATTTTGGTCAGATTGATTTTGACAGAATGCATAACCACCATATGAATTAACGTTTTTTACCGCCATAGTGGATGTTAAAGAACTTGACATCGTGCTATCATTTATTGCTACAGTTCTTTTCTAAAAAATATTCCACTGGCAGAACATTATAATATTCTAACAACTATTCTAGCAATATGGTGCTAATTAGATCTTACTTTTGACTCTAGTAATATTAAAATTTGGTCTCTTTGCAAAAATTAGAATGGTCAAATCCTCAAATGTAATATTAAAAAAACATTTCTTAGTTGGAATTAATTTTAAATTTATTTTAAATTTACTTCAAATTCTTTTGACGTTATACTACTTTTTAAGTAAATTAAAAGTTTAAAAAATTGTTCATTTTTTATAATATCCTTTTTTAAGTGCTTAAATGGATGGGACACCCACCCCTAATAAAAAAAGATTAATTCAATATTTAAAAATCAAGATATTTTCCTTAAATTTAATTTAAAATCAAACAGTTTATAAATTAAAATAAAAAGAGAGTATATATATAATCATTATTTGATGTGTATATTTAGGATTGCGAACCGATACACTTCATGAACTCGATTAATACTTGGTAAAATTTGTTTGAATTAATAAATAAATAATTTTGAATAGTTTTCAAATACCTGTTTTTTAAGTGAACCATACTTGTACACAATTAGTAATGGTTATTATGTTCACAAACAATTTAGTTTGTTAAATTCTCTGTAATGAGCACCATGATAGCCCCTCATATATGATATATTGATTATATATAATTAATAGTAAAAATATTATAATTTTATATTAACGTGCGTATTAATTTAATGTAGTTTGTTTTTATTCCTTCATTTCAATGGCATAGTTTAATAGTTTTTATTTATATTTATCTGATTGAAGAAAATTTACTTATGACTTATATATTTGTATTGCCTTCTTTAATTGGATTAAACTAACTAGATATAAATTCAAATTTAAAATTTGCTTATTTGTTTAGATTTATAAAATCATTTAATAATAATAATAATTATTATTATTATTATTATTATTATTATTATTATTATTATTAGAGATAACTGATTTAATTGACAAAGCTTTATTTGCACAATACCTCATTGGAAAATCTTTTATTCGATCGAGGCAGGATTTATAAATAATATGATTGTTGAATAAGTTCAGAAGTTTGGAACTTGATGAATCGCATACCATACCATGCATTCCTCCATGTTATAACTCAGTGGATTCATTTATATTATAGCTCATAAGAATTTGCTTTATTATTATAATATTACTTTTATTATGAATGTTGCCGTATAATATATATTAAAAAACTTTAAAATAATCAAACTGTATAAAAATGAGTATTAAATTCTTAAATTAGGAATAAGAAAAATATAACAAGAGTTGGCAATTGAATTGCTGCGTAAGAATTATTAGAATTATTATAAGATTTATTTGAAGATTCGTTTGATGTGAGACCACAAACTCCTCCCCAAAGAACAAAATGCATAAAAATAGTTCCCTCTCCCACGAATCGTTGTGTTGACATTGTGAACATTCATTTTTTCAAAGAAAATATATTTTTCGAGTTCATTTTGTACCATCTTCACCCTTTGATGATTAGGTGTCAGCAATGTAGAATGTTTCACCGGCCAAGCAACCATTTTTTGCAAACTCCACTGTTTTGAATGACATGTTATTCACTCTCAATATCCTGCTCACGACTAAAAGGAGACCGTTGATCCACTTTAAAAAGTATCTATTTTTATGTCTTATTTATGATTCAATTTATAAGGATATTATGCTTTAATGAAATGTATTTTTATGTTTTTGGATGTAGGTGAAAAAAAAAAGAGTTCAAGAAGGAAGAATGAGCAAAAATGAGCAAAAATAGAGCTAAAAAATAAAATTACCAAAATTTTAGGTCTGGCGCCTAGGCGCCAGAATCCGGTGCCTAAGCGCTAATTCGATGCTGAAGCAGTCAAGATTTTTGACAACTTTGGGCAATTATTTTGACTGTGTTAAGCGGTTATCGGACCTTCTAGAAGACTGAAAGTTACTCCTAATACATAAGACATGTGATACAATGCATCTAGACACGGGAAAACAGTTTTAATCGCGAAGAGGTGCGATCCAAAGTGAAGAGGTGCGAAGAGTTGGTCAATGAGTGCGGCGCCTAGGCGCCACAGTTAATTTCTAGAAGATACATTGTATTTGGACGAATTTTGAAGATGTGCCTTAAGCAACCCCTGGTCATTTTCGAAGCTCTATAAATAGGAGTTAATTCCCCCAAGCACCCTAGAGTTCTCTCACGCTTGAATATAATTTTAGGGAGCCACCTTCTTAAGTAATTAGTGAGTTTACTTTAGTTATTTTGAGTGTTACTACTTAATTCCTGGAGTAGTAAGTGTGAGTTTGTAAGTGTTGGTGTTGTTGAAGTCTTTCATTTTGTATTGGAGTCAGTAGGAGTCAGCGGAGCACTTGAAGGAACATTCCAGATAAGTATTTGTAACTTGGTTCAAAGTTTTATAAATATGTTTTATTGTGTGAAATCAATGTGTTATGAGTAGTTAGTTTTCTTTCTCCTTTCAACTATGAAGAGATAATAAGATAATTTAATTTCGTTGGAGAACTTTACTTTAAATTTTTAATTATTGCGATGATATTAATACATGATCTTAATTTACTTTTTAAACTGGCCATTTGAATTGTTAAAACCTGTTGATGAATTCTGAGACTTATCCGGATATGAGTTCTTAACTAGTAGATATCACATGAATCATTGGGTAATCGAAGGCTATATGTGGGTTATTCAAGGTGAAGTGCAAATAAATAGGAAGATATTGTTTATTGGGCGAAGAATTGATTAGTTTTTAGAGTGACAGACTAAATTCTAATAATTTGGTTTATAGAAAGGGAACGAGTCACTAGTAGGGCCGATCATAGCCACCCTTGGACATCTAGAAGTGTGAACCTAGATTAATCCATTCTACTAATAATACATCCTGAACCGATCTATAGATTAATCAATGTTCTTTATACTATCGATCGAAGAAAAAGAATATGAATGCTTCTATTTAGCGTAATACAATAATTTCAAGTTCTCAACGAATGATAATTATTCTAAAAAATCTTGGATTAGTTGAAAAAAGAGAAAGTTGTTTTATTTATACCTGCATTAACATTTTACTTTATTGTTGCTTATTTGCATTTAGTAGAAATTTAACTAAACTTAAAAATCTGAATTTTGAAAAGAAATAAAAATAATAATTACTTTTAATTTGAAAATCTAGTATATTTCTTAAATTTTATTTTTCACTTAATCTTTCCTGTGGGATCGATAACCAGGACTCCAAATAGAGCCCTGTATTACTTGGAAAGATACGTATACTTGCGTTTGAAATTGTGACTTTTACAAAAATTATTATAAATATTTAAGTATAAATTCATAAATTCTAGCATTCGTAAAGGTCGGGCAGTATCAACCGTGTCGGTCAAAAGTGTGTACCTCCATCTTTAGTCCCTACATTCATTAACAAATATACATATATTAAACATCCTAAGAAAACATATTTTTATTAATAAAAAAACACAAATATCTTTAAATACTCTAGTAGACATTATTCACTCAACAACTGCTGCCAAACTTCGAATCAAATTTTGTTCCTCAATCTTATTTAGCATTCATCCATCGCACAAAATATTACTGCATTTCAAAATATTAAAAATGTAAATTATTTTTATAAGAGACTATTCAAAATTCAAATTTGATTAATCACCTGAAATGACACTGATTCGTGGCAGCTAACAAAGCCATGAAGCACTTCATAACCCATATTCGTCAAAGCGCATATTGTGTCAAATATGAGCTTAGGGCTATCCTGACTCTTTACATTTATAACCAAATAATTTCTATCATTTCATTTCTCAATCAACACTTGGGACTGACCCATTTGTTCATTAGTTTTGTTAACATTCCTAAAGCCCTTTTCAGCGTCTATGAACTTGGATAAGCTCAATCGATCACCCTCAACCGGTAACGGTGGCGATCCTATCTCATAATCCATGTATTCTTGTAACATCTGATGTAGTCGTCGCTCTGTAGGATTTGGCGTGATGTGGGATTTCGAAGTCGAACCTCCCATAACTCGTTAGACAAATGGTGGACCTTCATCAAACTCGCAATATTTTCTCCCATATAGTCAAAGTGATCTCAATCAGTGATGGGCATACTCGTGTCCCGGTCCTTTATATAAATAATGCAAGCCACACGGCCATTGTGAGTCCACAATTCACCTGAGTCGATAGCATATGAGAGATTGAAGAGCACTACAGCAACCTCCGAGAAAATGCCGGGACGGTTAATAAAATATATTTCGAGAAGAGTGGAGGCAAGATCATTAACATTAATTATGTTGTCATGTCTGCTTTTGATCTGGGCTGGGCTACAAAATCTATTTTTTTTTTAACATTATTGAGAAATTGTTTTATGAAGCATATGAGATTAGGATCTCTGAGTTTATATCCAAAGTGATCGGTGGCATGGAAAGCATCAACGAACCAATCACTATCATATGAAATGTAGGATTTCAAACTAATAAGATCCAAATCACTTAGAATTTGAACTATTTTAAGAAGAATGCCTAGTTTATTTGCACCATCAACCTGCTTTCAATCGCAAAAAAGAAATAAATATTTATTTCATCAGAAAATAAAAATAACATGTGCTAAACATAATAGAAATTATTTGACTATTTTTTAAAATAAAAGAGCACCTTAATGATTGTAAAGTCATCAGATGTATCATTATTCATGCATACTCTGCGCCCAATAATTTATATTTGTCAAAATTATTTAATTGAAATAAAAAATAAAAAAACAAAAGTTTATAATCATCCGAGAGAGGAACAAACTCAAGCTCGAAATAGGGATAACTGTGGGTCATGTTATCTCTGCAAGTGTTAATTGTCAAAAAAAATTAACGATGGTAATTGACGATGGTGGTTAGCAGTGGTCGACGCCGATTGACAAAGGTCAATGATGGTTTGCGGTGGTCGACGATGGTAAGCACTGGTCGACGGAGGACAGCGGTGGTCGACGGCGGAGATTGACGACGGCCGGCGGTGATGCTAAGCTGTAGCTTCTTCTCAAGGCTTTAGGCTCTCTCATACTTTTTCCCCTCATGTGAGGGGTGGAGGTATATTTATAGGGTTTTGGGTGCAATTAATGCGACCATTTTAATCGGATGGTCCATAGGGCTTCCCTTGATCAGACGGTGTTTAAGGGGCATTTGATGGACTTAACAATGTCGGTATTGAGTGACCTTGTGCTCTTTGGATTTGTCTTGTCGAGACGCTCGAATCGAGTATAGGCTTGCTAGTGTCGGCCTCTGTTTAACCTTCCAAATATGTCCAGAAATCTTCCAAAAATGGTTACATGACTCGATCTAGGCATTAGATTCCTCTCATTGAGCCGGTCAGTTAGACTTTGCGTTTGCTGAAATCGGATCTCTAGACGACTTTTTATGAAGATTTAAACATTTCTTGCTTATAATATTGCCTCGCGATTCGTACCGGATGATGAAATTTTGTTGGTGGTGTATCAAGATTAAAGAATTTAGTTTACAAAAATTAATTCTTATTCTCATACAAAAAACACAATATCTTACTTTATAAATCATGCATTATTAAAATTACTTTGCTTGAATGTTTTGGGGTGATTTTTGGAGGTTTTTGGCAATTTTGGTTGATTTTGGGGATTTTGGGCAAAATTAGGGTTTTGGGTGTAATTTGGTCATTTGAAAAAGTTTAGGGCTAAGGAGTCAAAAAATTAGAATTTTTGGTAAAATTTGGAGTTGGGTGAGATTGATAATACATTTGAGCCATGGACTAAGGGAACTCCCCATTTAGATCCTTTATATGTTGGTACTAGTCAAACCCCAGCCTGAGGCTAAGAGCACTGAAAAAACTGCCCACATAAGTTTCCAAAAGAGCAGGGGATCAAGTGTAGAGAAATTTAGTTTAAAGTTGTGAGTTAGTATGTGAGAGTATAATGTGCAAGTGTGTGTTTGAGTCTCCCCCAGACCACCCAGGATAAGTCCTAAGGCTTGACCATCCTATAGGGAACTTCTCTTTGAGCTTTCTAATGCTTGGTCTCATCCTCCTAAATACTTAAACATTTGAAAACTACAAGTAAAGAAGTGTTTTGATTTTCTATGGGGTAAATGTTCCATTGCCAGTCTTCTAAGATAGTCACAGGGAGAGTCCTATGGCTAGACCCTTGGCTATTCTAAGGAGAGATTAGACCTCAACCAAAAGTGATGTCAACATTAGTCCCTGCACTCATTAACATATATATATATATATATATATATATATATATATATATATATATAATCATTAAGCATGCTAATAAAATATACTTTATCAATCGAAATGTGCAAGCATCTATACATGAGAGATTATTCGCTCAACAGCTGCTGGCAAAGTTTGAATCATATTCTTTTTCTCCACCTCATCAAGCATTGTGTGTCCATTCATCTGCCGCACAAAGTATTCCTATATTAACAAAATTAAAAGTTTAGTTCAAATTTATAATTCATGATTCAAAATTCAAAGTTGATTTACATTGTGTCAAACATTAACTTGGGTTTATCTGTACTCTTCACATTGACAACCAAATAATCTCTTTCCTTCCATCTCTCAATTGATACCTGAGGTGAACATTCTGCTTCATTATCTTTGTCGGCTACCTCATAATCTTTATTCTATTGCAATAACTGGTGCAATCGCCGCTCTGTATGGATCCGACATGCTGGAGGGTTTCGTAGTGGCACCTCCCATAATTTTTTATCGAAGTTATTCATTTTCATCAAACTTGCTAGGTAATCTCCCAAGTATTTAAAATGTTCTCGATCAAGTATGGGTAAATTCGTGTCATGTTCCTTTATATAAATGATACACGCTGCACAACCATTTTGAGTCCATAGCTCACCGGAGTCAATTACATAACAGTGCTTTGAGAGCACATCGATGACCTAAGGGAAAATGTCGAGGTGATCAAGGAAACAAAGTTCAAGGGCAGTGGTGGCAATATGATTAAAGTTCCCTATCCTTCCGTGGTTGATTTTTACTTGGCGGTGGGTTAGAAGCTCAATCTTGTTTTTGGGCAATATTGAGATAAAGTTGTATGCAACATATAAGGGTCGTGTCTTTCAGTTTATGACCATGCTGATTGGTGACATAGAAGACATTCATGAACCAATCACCGTCATATGAAATATATGATTTGGAGATGATAATATCCAAATCACTTAGAATTTGAACTATTTTAAGAAGAATGTCATACTTGTTTGCATCATTGATCTACATTCAATCAAAACAAAGAAAATATTTTTATTTTTTATAAATAGATATAAATATGTTGTGTGGCAAGATAATAAAATTTATTTTATTGATAAAAGACAAATAGAAATGCCTTGATAATAGTAAAATCATGGGACATTTCATTATTAATACAAACCCTGCACAAGCAATTAATATTTTTCTATGTTAGACTTAAATAAAATAAAGAGAGAGTAGTCAATTAAATATATTAGAAAAAACTTACTCGAGAGAAGGGATGTATTGTGAGGGATGAATAAAGTCATACTCAAAGTAAGGATAACTATGAATTATCAGTATCTCCGTAGATGCCAATTTATAAGAAAGATTGTCGTAGAATTTTGTTTGAAAGAATTATCTTGTCAATATCTCTCCTTACAAATGAAATGTGAAATTTTTATATTCAAATGAAAAAGGAGGAATTATATGAATTATAATTATTTTGTCATCAACCGCATTTTATTACAAAAATTATAGTTCAAATTGACGGTTTCTCGATTTAAAACTTCTAATGATGTCGGCATTGAGATTGAGATTATTATTTTCTTTAGTTTCTTTAAATGCAGGAAGCTGTTAAATTTTCTAAAAAATTGAATTTTCATTTAATTTTAATTTATATTTGCATTCATTTATTAAAATTATGAAATACAATCTCATGAAAATATTATTTTTCTAGATAATTAAATAGTAATTTTAAATTTATTAAACATTCCGTGATAACTCTTTATAAAATCTTAGTTATCTTTATTACTTTGTCCTCATTGAAATAAGTTAATTTACTTTGGAGCTATGTAATAGATTTTTTAATTCAAATTTTAAAAAATGTTTTGAATTCTTTTTTAATATTATGATTAAAAATTAAATTTCATGACAAAATAATTTTCTTTGATAATTAAAACTGTATTTTTAAGAAAAGAAGGCAAAACAAAAATAATTGGAAGTAGCTCTGGAACAAATAGCTCCGTATAAATAGACATAATTGTTTTGTTTTCTTCCTAATTAGTAATTACATACATACTTTCTCATTCAATGCTAATTACATAAAATTAGAAAAATACATATTCATGTAAATTAACTGTGTTTTTTTAGAGTTTATGAAATAAAAAAATAATAATGTTATATTTTTAGAATAATATGTAAAGTATTTTTATCTACTGATCATTAAATTTCAGTTTCAGGAAAAAATAAAATTAAGATAAAAGATTAAAAGAAATAGAAAATTAACAGAGGAAGAAGAAAAAGAAAGTAAATTGCAAACAAATAACTCTGTATCAAATGGATACATAATGAATGTGAATTGACATATGAATTAATGTTCTTATATTAATGAATCTTTTTCATATTGCAAAATTAAATATTTTACCAACTTTAATTTTGCAAGATGAGGGGAAGATGCAGATTGATATCTACATATCAAAGCATTTAATTTAATTTAATTTAAGAAATTAAATTTCAATCTGATAAAACAACAAAAAAAATAAAATATTTATTTACCATAAGTTGGAAAAAAAGAATCGGTGCATTAGCAGAATCATAAGATGTTGAAATATATACTTTTTTTTCCCAAAAAAAAAAAATTTTTCTTAAAATTAAAAAAAAAGGAAATAATAATGAACTAAACCTGAAAGCCTTTTAAATTTGAAGAAGCAAACAAGACTGTGAGTTAGAGGTGGAGCTCAGTTGGATTAATTAAACTCTATTTTATGTCAGTAACTCTACAATTGTGAAAAATTAAAATAATTTTATTTTATCATACTCTATTATTTATGTTAGGCCTTATGTGGGCACTGCACTGGTTAACTTCTACTCAAGGAGTGGGTGCATGGAACAAGCCATTGTGATATTTGAGGAGCTCCCAGTTAGGAATTCTGTTACATGGACTGCTATTTTATCAGGGTCTCTCAAACGGGGCGACATGAGTTATCCCTTAGGATGTTTAGCCAAATGAAGGCATCAGAAGTGTAGCCTGATATGTTTATCCTTTCTAGTTTGATAAGTGTTTGTGTAGCCACGAAATTTCTCGAAGGTGGCCGGCAAGCCCATGGTTATGTGTATAGAAGGGAAGTTGAGATGGATGTCTTTGTCAATAACGTGTTGGTTGATCTTTATTGTAAGTGCTCCAAGGTTGGAACTGCCAAAAAGGTATTTGAGATGATTTCTACCAGAAATCTTGTGTCTTGGACCATTATGATTTCTGGCTATATGTAGAATTCATATGACATGGATGCACTGGCTTTGTCTTCTAAAATGAACATGTTAGGATGGAGGCCTGATGCATTTGCTTGCACAAGTGCTCTGACTTCATGTGGTTCTTTAAGTGGTTTACAACATGGTAAGCAAGTACATGCACATACCATAAAAGCTTATTTGTGGTTTGATGGATATGTAAATAATGCACTCATTGACATGTATGCCAAATTTGATGCTTTAGATCATGCAAAAGTTTTGTTTCATGCCATGAATGAACAAGATGTAGTTTCTTATAATTTCATGATGGAAGGGTATGCCAGGCATGATGAGATTTCAAAGGCTTTCACTCTATTCAACAGGATGAGATCCTTCTCCTTACATCCAAGCCTTCTAACTTTCATGAGCGTTATTGGAGTTTGTGCATCATTGTCCATGGTGGATACCAGCAAGCAAGGTCATTGCTTGATAATTAAGTATGGTGTAACGTTGGAACTTTTTGCTAGAAGTGCATTGGTTGATGTCTACTCTAAGTGCATTGGTTGATGTCTACTAAATACAATAAGATGACTCAACGCCCTATAAGACGGGCCGGACTATCCAATTTGATGTCAAAGTATACCCAATTTTAAATGTAAATACAAGTAACTGAAATGATTTCGTCAGTCTACAATCAGGAATTGAGTGGTATGTATGTAAATCTTCCAGTTTTTTATGTCATTTAGAAAAAGGATGTAATATAAATAAATATAAAGAATTAAATGTTAGATATATAAATGCATAAGAGTTTAGTTTATATATACATGCATGTAAATCCCCTCTAACTTCCAAGCTTTTGTTCTATTGTTTCTATATCTCTCACCATATGCTGAATTGTAGATGGAGTGGAAGCATGAAGCGATCGGTTGACGGTGGAATTACTTCGTCAGAAGGACGACAACTCCCCCGTGGAATTGTTGGTTCATCGAAGAACATGGTGTTTAAAAGCAAAAACAAGGTTGTTTTGGCTTTAACTTAAATATAGGGGAATTAAATTATCAATTTTTTTATGAACGCATGCATGCGCGTGTGTGTGTGTGTTGGTGTATAGTATTAAAAAAGATTGGCCATAAGTTATAATACGAAACCCCAACCAACCTCAGGTGCCAAACAACTTGACGGACCCGCACACCAGTGGGGTCGAACCACCGACCCTAGGGGACTTAGAACTGACATAGCAGATGCTAACCAAAAAGTTGGGGAATGCGTGTGTGTGAAGCTTCACAGCCCCCAAGCTATCACCATCATTGCTGTCAACCGTTTGTCGCTGCCTCAAGCATTAACCACCCTCAACCACCAGCCACCGGCCACCACCCATCTCCGTTGTGATTTACATTGAATTAATGTTGTTTCAAAGCATACATAAAAATTAATATATTACATTTATAGTGTACTAAACAAATAATTAAACTTACAATATATTCCTCTTTATTGAAGTGCCAAGATAGCTTCCTGACTATTTAAATGGGATTAATTTAATCTCATAGTCTAAAAAAAACATCAAATTATCCTCAACTCGTTTAATATGCGCTGAAATAATCCCCACGGATAAATACTTTAGCCCCCTATTTAAAAGGTTTGGTGACTAAATTTGCATTTTTATAGACTAACATCTTTCTCTATTTCTCTTACTCTTTGAAGAATAAAATTATAGGAAGTTGAATAATTCCAGCCAACTCACCTCTTTCATCAAACAGCCTACATTGCTTGACGATGCCCAGCTGCTTTGCAGATCCTCTGTGGAGAGCTGGAACTCTTGGGGAGCCCGGATGGAGGCATTGGGCACTTCATAACATGTGTTAACTATTATTCTAACAAGTATTCACAAGCAATTTCAGACCTCTCCATTGTTTTGCAGATTAAAGCTGACAAGGATCATTCGTGGAAGAAAAATGGACCTATATATATTGAAAATGAAACCCTATGAGTTATTCAACTGGTGTCATACCAGGCTGCAAGTGGTGATTTAAGAATGTTGCTCAGGTCCTTTGAAAATATCTCCAAAGTTAATATTTCTCAATCAGTTGATGGGGGTTGTAATTGGAGCTTGGCGGAATCCACTCAACTTCAAAATCCAAATTCAAGTTTTTTATCTCACTTTCAAACCATTTGTATGACTATTACTCACACTAGATCAGAAAACAATCCAACTTTATATTGATATTGAATCAAAGGAGAGAGGCTGAAAACTTTAATTGGATCCAACCAGGTAATCAATTATGATGATGTAAATATTATTAAAATTATTTAAAAGATATAATATTTCTAATAATGATGATAACTGATAATATGTATTTTTTTAACTCACACAAACACCCACCCATATGTGACGAGCCTTGAACTCGGGATAATTGTGGTTAGAAGTAAAGTTTTCAGTCACTAAGGTAAGTGAGTTGAACTGATGAGAGACAAGATATGTATAACGATATAGTTCATAAAATATAGTGCAAAAACACAAGTCTACCATCTTATCCCCTCCCAGTTTAAGAGACGAACAGCGATTTTTACTAGTCAATCACGGTTTCCGTTAAATCTAGTTATTAACTAAATTGAACTGCGGATTGATTCACAATTTGACTAGTTGAACCATCAAGTTCAATCTAATTTTCACAATCATATGGCTGAATCATAATAATAAGGTCATCATCACCTTATTCAGAAACTATCATTAAACAAAAGTTCATGTTTTTTTAAAGTTTCAAATGTATAACATAGAAGCTTCTATATACACCAGAGATTGATGGAGTAAAACTGAGAGATGGTTGTTTGATTCTAGCTTACAATACCATATCTAGAGCAGAGCTCAGAGTTGTCTGCTCTAAGGATGATGGTGATAACTGGTATGATATATTAACACTAGAAGAAACTGAAGTGATGAAATTCTCTTACCCTGCTGTGATCCAGACAATTGACGAGCTAGTCCATATCACCTACACGTACAACGGGACGCAGATTAAGGTAAATAACCGGGTGCAATGAGGGGTGTAACTGAGTCAAGCCGACCTGTGAGCCAACCCTGGCTCAACTCGCTAAGTGGTTCATGAGCCGAGCTCAATGAGCAAACAAACCAAGCTCAAGCTAGCCCTGACTTGAATCATTAATATTCGTCTCTTTTTTGCATAATAAACAGGCCGACTCATGAGTTGGCTCGAACTCATAGAATTAAGCTTAAGCTAGAGCTTAAACTTGATTAATCAAGCTCAAGCTCAGCTGAGGGTGGCTCGAGCTCGACTTCACTCGATATACTCGTTTACACCCCTAAGCCGGGTAGCCAAGTAATTCATTTGCCTTACCTTCTCTCTTTAATTACATAATTTTGAATTCTTTTGTTGTTGCACAACATGTTCTACAACCCAGCATATTATTATAAGTCTATAAGCAGAAAATCCTCTTCTAAGCAATAACTTGAGTAAAATTTTCCAAAACATATAAAATATAATATAATTCCATTATGATTTATGTAATGTTCATTGTAGCAAGTTAAACATTTATATGGAATTTGTACAGAAGTACTGTGAAAGCAGCTATATCTGGTTAGTGTATTTCTTATGTGCGTGGTGTAAGGCATCCCTCAGATGCTTGAGAGCTTTATCATAAGACACAAAACCCATAAACCAAAATTCATGGTTCTCTGAGGTGACAATTTGAATGTATTTCTTTGTAGGGTTTTTTGTGTTGAAAGAAGGATTAACTCCATTTAGCTGGTCTAATTGTACCACTACCTGCAAATTGCATGCCTTATAAATTTAGGGGCAAAAATCTAAAATGAAGATTTCAGGTACTAAAATAAAAAAATAAATAGTTTATTTTACTTAAAACCTAAACAAAAAAAAAAAACTCAAATTACGTTCTTTTTTAAGTAAACCAAATAGCCCATTAAACAGTAAGTTTTCAATCTGATTATAATCAAATTTCAGCTATATTGTACAACATTCTTGTGGCTTCTTATAATAATTCCTCTCAAGACTTGCTCATGATTTTGTTGTCTCGAAATTTTACATGCATGCCACTCAATCCTTATGCATTTACATCTCTAACATACAAACTTCAATTTTTACATGTATCTGCCACCTCAAACATGCATGAAAATGTTTATTTCACTAATAGTGATATTATTTAGTGATATGAAAGATTTGGTTGGTATAAATGTAAAAGTTAAAGTTTAGGCTTTATATATGTAAATACAAAAAAATTGGATGCTACCCAGTAGATATTTGAAATTATATAAATACATTTGTACCTTGTAGTATATCCACTGTTGTTGACCTGAGGGTGAGTAGTTGCAAAGAGGTTTGTCGCTGCAAAATGCCAGCCTTAGCGAAGAAAGGTATAATGTCCCAATTACTGGACCTGTAGAGGTGGAAAGATAACAAGCAAATGCTTTTCGAAGTTGTTCCCCAACATAAAGACCAAAATTCTGCTGAAATACTTTATCGTTTCCCCCTTCTGCGAACACCTTTGTTCCATGAGCAAGCCTAGCCATGGCTGCATCCGTGATGCTAGGCCCTATTTTAACTATATAATGAAAAGACAAATTGAAAATAAGAAAATTTTATTTATATACTCTCACTTTTTAGTAACTGCACATATTAAAAAACCAATTTATATTTCTCGAATAATGTTTAACAGTTGGGAAGAATTGCGATTAGCTTGAAAATATAACTCTTTCTATATGATGATATGAGTTTCAACTATTAAGACTAATGACATGGATGCTATGTAATTTTCAAGGTAGAAGTCTCAAGTTTAAATTGTTCCCTGAATAAAATTTTGGGAAATTTACATTCATGCCACACAATTTTTATGTATTTACATTTCTAACACCCAAAATTTGATATTAACATTTATAGCACATTGGTGTTATAAAATGTGTATTTTACTTTTAAAAGGATAGTGATGGTGATCTTTTTGATATGATGTCAAGGAATTGAGTGGTTTGCATGTAAATATGAGTGCTTAAGTGTTTGATATATACATACATAACAATTGAATAGTATGTATGTAAATGCCCCAAAACTTTAATATGTCTATATTAGGATTATTGGACAATTTAGTTCCATGATTTTGCTCAATGATCTATCTAAGTTTGGCCTCATATTATTGAAAATTGATCCAAAGCAATCCTCAAACAAAAATGATCCCAATCTCATCTCTTAATTATACAAAATTGTTCTCAATTCAGCGCAAAGTACTGGGATCAATTTCATACTAATTGAGACTTCCATCATTCAAAAAATAAAAAGTAACTTATAAAACAATTTTCATTGTGATTTTAGCATGTTTTGGTGAACTTTGAAAAAAATGAAAGATAACCTAAACTAGATTTTACAAAGAAGTAACATAAAAGATACATAAATTAAACTAAGAAAAATCATAAGTTCCATCCAATAAATTAAAAGCAAGAACAATAATAAAAAATCACTCACAAGGAAAAATCAGGCCTCATATCTTTACAAGAAAAATAAAAAGCAAAAGAAGTTGTGTACGCTAGTGAAATACTCAAAGAATACAAAGGCAAGCAGCATGCACAATAATATAAGAAAGCTACAATTTTGCTCAATCTTCAATTCTTTTCACATGCCTTGGCATCCTATATGAATAGCCAATAATAGACAAAAGATTGAATATCTTAGAATTCTCCTAGTTCTACTTAAAAAATAACTTGTTTCAATTTTAGCAATACACAAACAGCCAGAATCAACTTTACGTTTCATAGTTTTAATGTGATTTAATCCCTAAAAGTAAACTAAAGGCAATAAATAGTAATCCAATAATCAACAACATATGTGGTCACTGGAAACTATTGAAATTAGCGAGATTACCAAGACACATGATACGAAGTTTCACCATGCAAAAAATTACAAAATTTCCTAAATTGATAGAATCTGAATTGCAAGGTTATATGGTTAATAATAGTTATATCAACATAGTATATTATGAGAATTAACCTAATAAAGAAAAAAAAAATGTATACGTCCTAATTTAGATTTCATGCATGTTGACTAAAATATCTTCACTGATAATTAGAATGTACCAAAGAATTTAAAAGAATAACGTGAACGCCACCGCACTTTAAAAGGTCGGGCTGAAAAAAACTAACCACCACATAAATTTTACAAAACAGCAAGAATGCAATTATGCAAACATAGCTGTGAGACACAAAGAAGATTGAAAGCTATCCCAAACAGAAACTTAATTTTTAAAAAAGATAAATGAAAATTACCCTGCTCCATCAACAATCGTCTACAAAATTGATGATTCCAAATTACATATGATTTAATTAAATTTATTAAACTATTTATATTTAAATCGCAAGGCAAAAGATGTCCTTGAAATAATCAAAATTTAATGTATAAGAGGAAGATACATACGGTGTTGCCAAACATTGCAAGCAAGATTCTCTGTCTTTCTGGTGTTCTCTTCCAACTTCTTTCCACAACGGTCAAGAACTTTGAAAATTGTATTCGTTGGCCCTATGGAAGGAAAGACAAAGAACTACAGTAAGAAAATTAGGTTGATACATAAGAGTTGTGAATGCAAACAATGGACTGCAAGTTTAGTCGTTGTTTCTTAAATAACATTCAGAGTTGAAGTTAAGAAACTAACTCAGCTAAAACTCGATTTTGATAAATCCTAATTTTGAGCTAGGGGTGTGCATTGTTTGGTCTAAACAAAATATTGAACCAAACCAAACTCTTTTAGTTGATTTGGTTTGGTTTTGAAATAATAATTTGATTTTGGCTTTAAAATTTTCAATATTCAGTTTTTTATTTTTGGATTGGTTTTGATCTTTGATAAACCAAATAACAAAAAAAATAATTTAGATTTAATTTAAAGAAGCATCTCGTTCAAGAAATCTAACTTAAGAGTTATGTCTGTCGAACATAAGAGTCCAACTATAATCTGAACGACAAACACTTATCGTTCTTGTGATGCAGGCATGCAGCGTTCAGAGACATTTTGAAAATGCTCACCTAATAAAATTTTTCTAGCAACCACGTTCCATGCAAGTGAACTGAAGTTCAACGCGTTCTCAAACAAAGCCTTAATGGTTTTTGGATTATCAAATTAAATTTATTTGGAAAACAAATTAATTGAGCACATAATATGCTTGTTTTGATTTAGTTTGAAATTTATAATTTTGAAGAGATTGTGAGAATATAAGAAAGAGATGTGGATTTTTATAATTTTGAAGTATAACCTTGATTTTTAATAATTTTAAGCCTAAAGTTAAATTTCAATTTGCTCAAAACTGAACTGATTAAATCAAATTACGATTCAGTTTAGTTTGGATCAATTTAAGTAAAAATTTGGTCAGTTCAAGTTTTTGAATTTTAGATTGTGGTTTTACATAATTTGACTAATTGTGAAACGATTCATCCAATCATTGCATACCCTTATTTTAAGACAAGTTTTATCAAATACCTACAAGACCCAAAATTTAAGGGAGGCAACTTTTAAAGATCCCTTGTTATAAGTTCGGTAAGTTTCAACCTAAATTATGTTAGAATATGTTTAAATTTACATAGAAACAACCCTCTAAGGGGTTGTCTGGTAATAAATTTAAGTGGATTTAACTTAAATCTTGCCGAACAAAAAATGAATAATTTTAAATCTTGTATTTAGTAAATCCAATTTGTTCTAAATTTCCTCTCGTTTTGCCATAAATCCGAATGAGAGGATTTACTAAATCCATTGCCAAACATCTCATAAAAATATTCAATATATTACACTTAATCTTTCCGAAGAATCACCTTCAC
Source organism: Papilionanthe hookeriana x Papilionanthe teres (assembly GCA_022702705.1). NCBI lineage: Eukaryota > Viridiplantae > Streptophyta > Magnoliopsida > Asparagales > Orchidaceae > Papilionanthe > Papilionanthe hookeriana x Papilionanthe teres. The sequence goes on along the minus strand of CM040433.1, from coordinate 30,957,448 downwards.
AATCTAATTTGGTTGCAACGAGGATTTGAGTTAAATAGGATTTCCGGATTTACGAAATTTAAATATCATTAAATCTGAGCCCAATCCAGACGATTTCAAACTAGCTCTCCCTCTAATTATAATTAACGAAATCAATGGGATCATTAGCTTAAGTTCTCCAAGTCCCTCAACTCTCATCTTCTCAATCCTCATCCATATTATCTAAAGCCTACTAACCCTAAACGACTCAATCTAATCTCAAACCAAAAACATCTAGAAATGACACTGAAAACTTACTCTTATCACTGGATCCGGGGACAGGATAGACATGCACATAAGGGTTATCAGGGATGGCATGAGATGCAGCGGAGTAGATCCCGTAGCTCGGATTATCGACGGCGGAAGAAGAACTCTGATTGTAATCGGCGGGAATCCAAGCGGCGGCGCTCCGGTTAACCGGATGTGGTTGGGGTATCATCGGGGTGCCCAGAACCCATGCTCCGCCCGGCAAATCGCCGCCGTTGAACGGCGGAGGAATAGAGCTTCCGATCGGGGGCGGCATCGGATGCTTTGCGTCCATTAGCATGGAGGATTTGAAAAGACGGATTCGAATTCAATGGAGTCGGGAATGTTGGGGAAGAAAGATCGACGAATGATTCACCGGAGGCGTTCAAAGTTTCTTGTTTGGGTCTGCGTGGAGGGAAAGCTAGCTCTTTGGAGAAGCAGTGGGGTAATAAGTTCAATAAATATTAATTTATATAGAATTAAAAATAAACTACTTTTTAATGAATTACCTTAAGTCTTATTTGGCTATAATTATTTCTTTATTTTTAAAAAATATGTATGTTGATAAATATTTTTTGATAATGATAATTGTTTGAAAGTTAGTAAGAACTTACAATAATTACAACATTTCACATTTATTATGAGAGTCAAGTATTAGTGTTATTTATAATATTTATAAAAGTGTCAAAATAATATGTGATTATTTTAACATATTTTGATTCTATAATTATTTATTTTTTATTAATTTTATTTGTTTGATAATTTTCTTTATTTCCTAATTTCTTTAAAGAAAATTTCAAATACTTTAATTTGGTGTAAATTGTATTTTATTTCATAATTTGGTTGACTCTCACTTGAGAAGCTCCTCGACAATCTCCAAACTAGTTCACTTCACAGCCATATGAAGACATGAAGCACATTCTGCCCCTTCATATCCACCTGTAAAATTTTATTTGAATTTTGGTTCAAATCAACATCAGATCGATATAAAAGAGTCGAATTAGGAGCTAAAATTTGATGAGGTGTATTTTAATATTGATTGACGATGCTATGTACTAAATACAAAAAGATAATTCAATGCGCCCTAAGACGGGGCGGATTGTCCAATTTGACGTCGAAGTATGGATAAATAAAGAAAATTTAACATACCCGATTTTAAATGTAAATCGAAGTAATTGAAATGATTTCGTCAGTCTACAATTGAGAACTGATTATTATTCGTTTGATTTGCTTTAATACTAGTTTGATTTATTTGATTTAATTTAAATCAAAACTTTTAACTTTTTATTTACATAGGATGTTCCAGCATCAAATTTATTTAAAATAATTAAGACAAAAATTTTAATTCATCGTTTAATCAGTGTATTCATTTTGAAATAAATCTTATAATCTTAGGACTCAATGTATCTAAATTTTAATCAAAATTACATTCTTTTAGGTTTTCATATTCTTTTACAATGATTGAATTAAATTTTAATAAATCTTTTATATTATTTTAGTAAAAATTATATAATAAGAGATCACAATGATCCCTCGCAAGAAAAAAAATTATATCTTCTTATAGTGCTACGAAGTAATGTATTGGATTGAAAGGACATTCAAAATAAAATAAAATTTGGTACAAGTTATATGAAGTTTAAAATTTATATTAAAATATAAATAATTCTTAACGCTATATGTCTGATATCTAAGTTTTCAAATCATTTAAAATCTCATTATAGCACAAATAGAAAATCCAACATACTAAAATTGATAAACGATAATTTCATACTCCTACGTAACTTTTCACTTGCTTTGAAGACTATAAACAAAACGAAAATTGCATTATAACTATAAAAATTAGTAGCTAAAAGATTTATGAGTTTTGGTAATTGCCAAATAGAATAAACAAACAACTGCAACTAATTTTCCTCTGTGCCACAAATTCCTTCCCAAAGAGTAGAATTAGAAAACAAACTCCATCTCCTCTGTGCCACAGAGTTAATGCTGCAACCATTCTTCTTTTCAAAGTAAATGTCTCCACCGATCTTATTACATACAGTGTCGAGTCCTTGTTGATCAATAATGTCAACATTGAATGACAATGAGTCGTCAGTGTCGTAAAAAGTGCCAACAACCAAACAATCATCTTTAGATAATTTTGTCATCTTCAATGAAAAATTATTCTCTCTTAATTCCCTGCTCATGAGTGAAAGCAAACCGGGTCGATCAAAAGTGCGCACTTTCATCCTTAGCCCATGCACTCATTAACAAATATATATATATATATATATATATATATATATATATATATATATATATATATATATATTAAGCATGCTAACAAAATATACTTTATCAATCGAGATGTGCAAGCATCTATACATGAGAGATTATTCTCTCAATAGATGCTACCAAATTTTGAATCATATTCTTTTTCTCCACCTCATCAAGCATTCTGTGCCCGTTCATCAACCACACAAAGTATTCCTATATTGAAAAAATTAAAAGTTTAGTTAAAATTTATAATTCATGATTCAAAATTCAAAGTTGATTAAATACCTGATATGTCACTGATTCTTTAGTGCTGACAGATCCATGAAACACTTCATAGTGTAAATCCATGAGAGCACACAATGTATCGAACAAACTTGAGTCTATCTTTACTCTTTACATTGACAACCAAATAATCTCGCTGCTTCCAGCTCTCAATTGATACTTGAGATGAACATTCAACTTCAATATCTTTGTTGGCTATCTCGTAATCTTTATACTTTTGCAATAGCTGGTGTAGTCGCCGCTCTGTGTGAAACCGACATTCTGAAGGGTTTTATAGTCGCACCTCCCATAATTCTTTAACGAAAGATGTGTTTTCATTAAACTTGCTAGGTAACCTCCGAAGTTGTCGAAACGTTTTCGATCAAATATGGGTAACTTCATGTCAAGTTCCTTTTATATACACGATGCAAGCGACATAAATATTGTGAGTTCATAGCTTATCAGAGTCAATTACAAAGAAGTGCTTAGGGAGCAAATCAACGACCTCGGAGAAAATATCGGGGCGATCAAGGAAACAAAGCTCAAGGGCAGTGGCAGAGAAATGATTAAAGTTCACTATCCTCCCATGATTGATTTTTACCTGCAGTAGGTCAAAGCTCCCATAATTCTTTAACGAAAGATGTGTTTTCATTCAACTTCAATAATCTATTCGGTCAAACCACATTCTTCTTAAATAACAAATACTCATACAACAATGGAGAAGTATAAGAGCTGTGAGTTTATAAATTAAAAAATAATCCTTTCATCCATTAAATTAATTTATTTTTTAAAATTATTTTTGTAGTCTATCTATATGTCTTATAATATAAGATATTGGTCATCACATTTGTTTAATGTTTTTCTTATATGTAACATACGGCATGAAAGAAATATTCAAACACATCGTTATGAAAAAAATGAAAAAAATGAAACAAATATTCAAATTAAAACAATAAATTATTTTGCCATAACAAGCCAGATGATCATTTCCTGTAAGCTTAAAATAGACAAGTACATGATTTTATTTGAAATAGTTTAAAAGTACAAGCAAAGCAATAGCCAATAGGAGAGCTCTACTTTAAAATGACATAAATATTCTTTTGACACCTTCTCATGCATATAATTAAAGCACCAAAATGATTGCATGCATACATAAAAGCTCATGGGTGAGATATGTAAATACATATGAATTGTGGGCTATGTATGTAAATTCCCTAAATTAAATAATAAAGTTTTCATCAAAAAATTTAATATTTTTTAAATTTTTGTGTAAAAAACTCAGGGTTAATTTGAAGAAACATTCCCGTTCAACATATTTGATTTAAAAGTCACGTTCGCAAGAGTCCTATTACAATCAGAACGACAAAAACTTATCATTCTTGTGATGCAATGTTCAGAGACGTTCTGGAAACGCTCCTGCACCAAACAATTTTTTTTTTTTTTGCGACAGCGTTCCGTGCAACTAAATAGAAGTTCAATGCATTCTTAAACAAAGCCTTAATGGTTTTTTTATTATGAAATTAAATTTATTTGGGAAAAATTAATTGAGCACATAATATATTTTTTTTATTAAGTTTGAAATTTTTAATTTTGAAGAGATTGGTGAAGATCAGAAAGAAACGCAAATTTTCTAATTTTGAAATAAAACCTTAATTTTTAATAATATTATGCCCTAAGTTAAATTCCAATTTGCTCAAATATGAACTAATTAAATAAAAATATGATTCAGTTTAGTTTGGATCAATTTAAGTAAAATTTGGTTAGTTCCGGTTTTTTATTTTTAAATTTTGATTTTATTTAATCTGACTAATTTGTGAATTGATTCGATTGCATGCCCTTGTTTTAAGATAAATTTTATCGAATACCTACAAGACCCAAAATTTAAGGGAGACACTTTTGAAGGTCCCTTGCTACGTGTTTGGCAAGTTTCAACCTAAATTATGTCAGAATCTGTTTAAATTTAGTCTGCTTTGGAGCAGTTTGTGTGTTTCAGGATAAACACCTTAAAACGCGGCCCGCGGGTCAACCACGGGGGTTGACCCTCGGCCTGCATTTAGTGTAGCCAAACGCAGCAGATAGCGTTTTCAAAAACACGAGAAACAAACGGTTAGACAGCGTTTTAAAAAATGTCACCGCACTTATAAACTGCCCCAAATGAGCCCTTACATTGAGACAATGATTGTCTACTAACAGATTTAAGTGGATTTAACTTAAATCTTGCCAGACGTAAAGTGACAACTTTTAAATCTTGTATTTAGTAAATCCAATCTCTTCTTAATTTCCTCTCATTTTGCCACAAATCCTAATTAGAGGATGTACTAAATCCATTGTCAGACATCCCATAATAATATTCAATATATTACACCTAATCTTTCCTAACAATCACTTTTACAATCTAATTGGACTGCAATGAGGATTTAAGTTAAGTAGTATTTAGTAAATCTAAATATTATTAAATCTTAAATGTTCAGTGCAATTAATGCTAAATTCAATTAAATCCTTTTGAAATATTTTTTTTCTGTCGAAATAATAAGTGGATTTACTAAATCTAGAACAAGCAAAAATTAAATTTAACTTAAGAACAGCTTTATCTAACATATTTATGGAATTTGGCTAAATTTAAGTTACCGATTAAAAGTATAGTACCAAATACACCCTAAAAATTAACAAGAGGAGATTCAACCGGCCCAATCCAGACTATTTCAAATCAGCTCTCCCTCTGATTATAATTATCAAAATAGCCAAGATCATTAGATTAAGTGCTCTAAGCCTCTCAACTCTCATCCTCTCAATCCTGCTCCATATTATCTAAAACCTACTAACCCTAAACAACTCAATCTAATCTCAAGCCAAAAACTCCTTAGAAATTACTCTGAAATCTTACTCTTATCGTTGGATTCGAGGACTGGATAGACATGCACATAAGGGTTATCGAAGACGGCATGAGATGCAGCATAGTAGATCCCGTAGCTCGGAATATCGACGATAGAAGAAAAACTCTGCTTGTAATGGAAAGGGATCCAAGCGGCGGCGCTCCGGTTAATCAGATGTGGTTGGGGTATCATTAGAGTGCCCAGAACTCATGCTCTGCCCTGGAAATCGCCTCCGTTGAACGACGGGGGAGTAGGGCTTCCGATCGGGGGCAACATCAGATGCTTTGCGTCTTTTAGCATGTGGGGATTTCAAAAGAAAAGTATATGAAGTCGGGAATGTTGTGGAAGAAAGATCGACGAATGCTTCTCACAGAGGAGTAACCGTTGTTGTGCCTTTTAAATTCTTATTTGAGTATCTGTGGAAGGACATCTCAGTTATTATAAATTTATTTTATTTTTAAAAAGTTAAAATTTATTTTCTTATAATTATCACACTTTATTATTTAAGATTGAAAAAATTAATCTTCTATCCCAAAAATTTTTAAAAGTAGTAAAAAATAATTCTCATACAGTGATGGTGGTCTAAAAAGTAAAATAGATGAGAAAGCTGTCTTAAACATACCCTTATAATAGTTCAATTTTTAATTCCTTAATAAGTTTTATGTTTGTTTATGTGAATATTTTATTTTTAAATTGTATTAATAAGGTCAATAAATATTAATTTATATAGAAATAAAAATAGACTACTTTCGTTTGAATTATCTTAAGTCTTACTTGGCTATAATTATTTCTTTGTTTTTTTTAAAATATGTATGATGATAAACATTTTTTTTTATAATTATATTGAAGATAATGATAATTGTTGAAAAGTAAATAAGAAATAACTAGCATCGTACATTTATTTTGAGCATAAAGTATTAATGTTATTTATAGAGTTTATAGAAGTATCAAAATAGCCTCTGATTATTTTAATATGTTTTGGTTCCATAATTATTTATTTTATATTAATTTTTATTTATTTGATCATTATCTTTATTTCTTAATTTTTTTAAAGAAAAATTCAAATACATTAATATAAAGTAATTTGTAATTTATTTCATAATTCGGATGAACCGAACTGACTCAGCCTTGAGAAGCTCCTCAACTATCTCCAAACTAGTTCCCTTCACAGCCATATGAAGGCATGAAGCAATTCTGCCCTTTCATATCCTCCCTCAAAAATTTATTTATATTTTGGCTCGAATCAAGATTAGAGAGATATAAAAGAGCCGAGCTAGAAACCAAAATTTTAGCAACTTTAGCGCAAAGATCGTTAATCGCTCGAAAATTAATTTGAATTTTATCTTGGATTGAGACAAAATAGATATAAACGAGTCGGGCTACGAGCCAAAATTTTGGACCAAAATCTTTTCCTCAGCTCAGCTCGACATTAGAGCATTAAAAGCCTTAGGCTCGTATCGAATTCCAAAAGAAGATTTTCGACAATGATGAGCATTCAGAGTTTTGGGTTAGCATTAAGAAGATTCCCTCACAACATCTAGTAACATTGCCACTTCATTTTGATCGAGAACAGATAACACTGCATTTTGAATCTAACAAAAGCAAATATTGGTGAACTGAAATTAGATGGGAAGATTTACAAACATGCCACTCAATTTCTATGTATTTACATATCTAACATCAATACTGCAATTTTACATGCATACCACCATACATGTGCCTGAAAAAATGTATTTCATTGTTTAAATGTTAAAATATTGGTGCTATTAATGTTTTTTAATGTTTTTTAAATAAAGTTTAATGGCTTGATCCGGTTTTGATATGACTTGGATTAGACTAATTTTCGTATTATTGTTTAAATCAAACTTTTAAACTTTTTATTTAGTGCAGCATCAATTTTATTTAAATAATTAAAACATAAATTTAAATTGATCATTTATTCAGTGTATCCATTTTGAAATAAATCTTATAATTTTAAGATTCAACTTATCTATATTTTAATCAAAATTATATTCTCTTAGTTTCTTCATGACCTATGTTATAATTGGTTGTATTTAGTTATTGCGCTACAAATTAATGTATTAAATTGAAAGGACATTCAAAATAAAATAAAGCCTACTACAAATTTCATGACCTATGTTATAATATTTAAATTATTTCATGAGACCTACAATACGAAAACAAAACTTAATCATTTAAATTCTTATTATACAAAAATTACTAAAATTTTGATACTTCTGCATGACTTTAGTGTTGCTTTAAAGGCTATAAGCAAAACAAAATTTGTATTACAACTGCAAAAATTAGAAGCTAAAAGATTTATGACTTTTAGTAATTATTAAATAGAAAAAACAAACTACTAAAATTGATCATTACTCAAGAAAGAATGAAAGAGAAACACAGTCAAGAAGGAATGAGATGGGAAAAAAAAAATAAAGAATACATAAAAAACTTTTATCTAATGAAACTAAATTTTTTGAAGAAACTCTTGATGTGGGACAATAAACTCTTCCCAAAAGAGTAGAACTTAGAAAACAGACTCCATTTTCTCTGTGCCACAGAACCAATGCTGCAATCATTCTTCTTTTCAAAGTAAACATCTCCACCGATCTTATTGCATACAGTGTCCAGTCTTTGTTGATCAATAATGTCGACATTGACAGACGATGAGTCGTCAGTGACGTAAAAAGTGCCAACAGCCAAATAATCATCTTTAGAGAATTTTGCCATCTTCAATGAAAGATTATTCTCTCTTAATTCCCTGCTCATGAGTGAAAGCAAACCGGGTCGATCAAAAGTGCGCACGTTCATCCTTAGCCCCTGCAATCATTAACAAATATACTTATATATATATATATATATATATATATATATATATATATATATATATATATATATATATATATATATATATATTCGTTAAACATGTTAACAAAATATATTTTATCAATCGATAAGTGCAAGAATCTATACATGAGAAATTCTTCGCTTAACAGTTCGCTGCCAAATGTTGAATCATATTCCTTTTCTCCACCTCATCAAGCATTGTGTGCCCATTCATCTGCCGCACAAAGTATTCCTATAATGACAAAATTAAAAGTTTAGTTCAAATTTATAATTCATGATTCAAAATTCAAAGTTGATTAAATACCTGATCTGCCACTGATTCTTTGGTGCTAACAGAGCCATGAAACACTTCGTAGTTTAAATCCATGAGAGCACACAGTGTATCAAACATTAACTTGGGTCTATCTTTACTCTTCACATTTACAACCAAATAATCTCTTTCCTTCCATCTCTCAATTGATACCTGAGGTGAACATTCTGCTTCATTATCTTTGTCGTCTACCTCATAATCTTTATTCTTTTGCAACATCTGGTGTAATCGCCGCTCTGTATGGATCTGACATGCTGAAGGGTTTCGTAGTTGCACCTCCCACAATTCTTTAACGAAGTGATGCATTTTAATCAAACTTGCTAGACAATCTCCCAAGTAGTCAAAATGTTCTCGATCAAATATGGGTAAATTCGTGTCATGTTCCTTTATGTAAAGGATACATGCGACACGACCATTGTGAGTCCATAGCTCACCGGAGTCAATTACATAGGAGTGCTTGGAGAGCACATCAATGACCTTAGAGAAAATATCAGCGCGATCAAGGAAACAAAGTTCAAGGGCTGTGGTAGCGAAATGATTAAAGTTCATTATCCTCCCATGGCTGATTTTTACTTGCGGTGGATTAGAAGCTTCATCTTGTTTTTGGGCAATATTCAAATAATGTTGTATGTAGCATATAACGTTGGGGTCTTTCAGTTTATGACCATGTTGATTGGTGACGTGGAAGACATCCATGAACCAATCACCGTCAGATGAAATGTATGATTTGGAGATGATAAGATCCAAATCACTTAGAATTTGAACTATTTTAAGAAGAATGCCGTGCTTGTTTGCACCGTTGATCTGCATTCAATTAAAACAAAGAAAATGTATTTATTTTTTTATAAATAGATATAAATATGTTGTGTGACAAGATAATAAAAATTATTTTATTGATAAAAGACAAATAGAAATACCTTGACAATAGTAAAATCATCGAACGTTTCATTATCAATACAAACCCTGCACGAGCAATTAATATATTTCTATGTTAGAATGAAATAAAATATGGAGAGAGTAACTATCAAATATATTAGAAAAAACTTACTCGAGTGGAGGGATGTATTGCGAGGGATGAACAAAGTCATGCTCAAAGTAAGGATAACTATGAGCCATTATTATCTCTGTAGATGTCAATTTATAAGAAAAATTATATTAGAATTTTGTTTGAAAGAATTGTTAGTTTTGTCAATATCTCTGCTTACAAATGAAATGTGGACTTTTTTTATTAAAATGCAAAAAAGAAAATTATATGAATCAGAATTATTTTGCCGTCGACTACATTTTCTTACAAGAATTATATTCAGGTTTCTCGATTTAAAAATTTTAATGCAGTCGGCATTGAGATTGATAATATTATTTTCTTTAGTTTCTTTAAATACATAAAGCTCTTAAGTTAAAAAAAAATGATTTTTTATTTAATTTTAATCTATATTTGCATTCATTTATTAAAATTATGAAATACAATCTCATGAAAAAAAAATATTTTTCCAGATAATAATAGCAATTTTAAATTTCTTTAACATTCCGAGATAATTCTTTATAAATGTTATTATGATTCATTTTCATATTTAAAAATAATCTATTTGACCAAATTTAAGTTTACAAGATGAGATAATAGATCAAAGAATTTAGTTTACAAAAATTATATTTTAATCCCATACAAAAATCACAATAAATTAGTTTATAAACTATGCATTATTAAACTAAGCTTTGCATTATATATATATATATATATATAATGATAAAATTAATTGATAAAATCTGGTTATATCAACTTTAAATCTGTAAAATTGATATTTTTGTGATCTAATATTATAGATAGTTTGAATAAAAGAAATATTCATACATACCGTTATAAAAAAATTGAAAAAAATATTCAATCTAAAACAAAAATTTTGTTTGACATAATATTATAGATAATTTTATTTTTTTAAAAAAAAGAATGCTTTAATATTTTTTCAAAGAAAATTGAAAAGCGATATTTATCAAAGATATTATTTTTCTGCCGATCAGCAGACCGGCTCCCATTCATATCTTTGATTTACATATTAAATGGTATTCTTGAAAGTTGAATTAAAACCTAAAAAAAAAAAAAGAAATGTAAACGGAGAAAATTAAATTAAATCTTAATTATTTTGCCATTTTCTTTTCTCGAAGAACTATAAATATCTCATTTCTCTCAATTTAAAATCTTTGATGCAGTCGACGTCGAAAATGAAAAGAAGGTGCATGCTATTGCTCCTAATTAAACAATAAGTAATCAAAATTTACCAAAAATATTACAGGCACAAGGTAAAATATTACCAAAAATATGTGGAAATCACTCTTCAGGTGGAGGTGGGGGCCGCTGCGCAGTGGATTGATTACTTAAAACACCTTAATTGCAAGAAGCCAAAGAACAGTAGGCACCGTAATGCAAATGTGCAGATATTTATAGATTAAAATATTAATTCAGTCTATAACCCAAAATTCGATTCTGTCCAATATCCGCCGCAGTTTTTCTCCCTTTCTGTTACAAATTTCAAATGCTTTGCTTCTTTTGCTGCTAACATTACGATAGTTTGGTAAATATTTCTTTTTTATTTTCAGAACAAAATTAACTTTTATTTTACTTGCTAAATATTTACATTATTTCATTGTCATATCTTAATTAAACTTGAAGAGTGCTTAAATTAAAGACGCAAATTGTTAATCGAGTCATTATCAAACAATAAATTTATAGTCAGATATAATTAATAAATAAATGTATTTCAAATATGTTTGTCATCATTCAAATTTATCTTCCATCAATTCACCAAATTAATACTCTCACATATTTTCTTTTCAAAAATATTACAAATTTAATACCATACATGTAATTTATTAATTATATTATTAAATCATTAACAAGCATATCACTCAAATACACACACACACACACACACACACACACACACACACACACACACACACACACACGATAATATTAATTTTTTTCATGTATATATTTCCAAAGTATTTACATATCTAACACCAAAACGTTCATATTTTCCTATTTACTTCACTTAAAAATGTCGCAATTATTATCTTTTTAAAAGTGAAAAAGGAAAGTTTACATGCATAGGGTCATTACAACAAGGTTTTATAAATATAAATATAAAACATTGGGTGTTTAACTACATAAGAATTATGTGGTATGTATGTAAATTTTCTAACATAAAATATTTCTTGAAAAATTGTATATTTTAAAATGCATAGAAATGTCAATTAATTTTTTTTTTTCAATTTGCAAAGTAATACATAGACGTGAGTAAGAAGTCAATATAGATTATAGCTACAAATACAATTTAGTTTAAATAAAATATGATTAAAAATTAATTTAAATTAAATTCTTTTTATATATAATCAACTAAGAATAAAAATAAATTAATTAAAAATTAAATAAAAAATAATTAAACTCTTGAACAAACTTGATAAGAAGTTGTTCAATATTAACTTAAATTTGAATATAAATTATAATTTAGAATATAATTTAAATTAAATAGAAAAAGATTAAAAAGAAAACGTTTTTATCAAGAAAAGAAATATCAAAGCAAAATTATGTAGAATATATATGAAGAAAATATAATGTTATTTTATGAATGAAAATTAAAATTTGATAAATATCAAAAAGTTATTTTTCTTGAAGAGTAGTCTCCGTTTCTGTTTTTGAGCAAATAAAAAAAAAACTATATATCGAAAAACAAAATACGGAAAAAGTGAAATATTATTATTTATTTTATTGATTAAGAAAATAATTGAATTTTTTGGGGGTAAATTTCTTCTTACTTATTATTTGTTTTTATTTTCTTTTAAGTTTTGTTTGATAATTACGCATCCATTTTCTGCTATAATGATTGCAAATCTTCTCCTTTTTTTTTTGTTTTTCATTTCCAGAGCGGAAAATCGGTCCGCTCCCCAAATCTTGGAAGAAAAAAAAAAACTATTAAAATTAATTTGTAAATGCATAACAGTTACGGATCATAAATAAATTATTTAGAATGCGCTTTTCTTTGTTTAAAGAAGAGATAGAAAATTAATTATTAAATTGAAATAAACGTAAGTTGAATACCTCTTCAGTTTCTTCAGGCTTCAGTCAGTCTTCTTCAGGTGGAGGTGGGGGCCGCAGAACGCAGTTGATTGCTCGAACTCCGCAATTCGCAAGAAAATTATAACTTACGACGTATTGTAATAATACAAATACAGAGTTATGTATTTATAGATTAAAATATTAATTAATCTCTAACGCTAATTTCGATTCCGTCCGCCACCTCTCACGATTTCCGTTACCTATTTTTTCTCCTTATATTATTATTATTATTATTATTATTATTATTATTATTATTTTAAATACAGCCAAAAATTCCTTGCTTTTTAAAGCGGGAAACATTTTTTCTTTTTTTAAAGTTTGATGCGGGGAAAATTTTATTTTTATTTTAGCTTAATAAATATTTAGATTCTTTTCTTAATATTTTAACTTAATATTGTCTTAATTTTCTAGCACACATTATGCATGAATCTCAAGGCTTTTTGTTCGAGAAACATTCTAAATTCAAATTCAATATCATATGAGACTTATTGATTTTTTTTTAATTTTTTAAGAAATTTTTTCACAAAATAATTTTGGTGTCTCCTCTTGTGACTTTTGTTTTATCTATTATTTAGCCTTTTTGGGCATGGGATCCCGTATCATTCGTGATACCACACAATTTGGTATAAGATCCTGTATGACTACAATGTCAATAAAGAACATAAAACGATAGAAAGGAGAGAGATAGATCCCCTTTCTCTGTGTTTTGTTTAAGTTCTTTTTTAAGTGAGAGAGTGTGAGGGAGCTAGGGAACTGTGTGTAATGTGTTGAGAATTGATCTTGTGTATCTCTTCTAGAGAAACTTTTTATCTATAGAAGCGATGACGCTTTCTATCTTCTCGTTGCAAGATGAAGATCAGGTATTCAATGGATTCTTCCATGGCAATTATTTGTCATTGGCAACAGAAGTGTTTGGTGAAAAAGAAGGAAGAGTTGAGCTTACGAGAGGAGTTCTTATTTTTGAAGAAGAAGGAAGAGTGAGTTATGCCCACTATGTTGGGTACTCCAATATCTAGTCCTTCAATTTATGAGTCGGAGTTATCTCGATGCTCACTCTTTTATCAAGCTTCTTTATCAACCCTTGTTTCATAAAAGTCTGAGGTGAAGCTTCCCCAGCATGGGCTAACCGCATATGCCATAACATAGTGGCATCAAAAGAATCATCATCAACAATAGATGTTCCAATCACTGTACTATCCTGAAGAAAGTAAAGGTTGTGATGGTTAACTCCCTTCATAAAAACCAGTGCTCCACGACACATCTTCAGAATTTCTACCTCAATAACTGCCTTGTAACCCTTAGAATCTAAAGCCAAAACTAACAACAAATTCTTTATGATATCTGGAGCATGTTTAACATCAGTTAGCTCCCTTACAGTACTATCATGCGTCGTGATAAAGATATTTCCTATTCAATAGTACGACAAGCTTGATCGTTGCTTATAGTCATTGCACTGCTATCCAACTCCTTATATGTACAAAACCATATTTGATGAAAAAAATATGATAGGTAGCACCTGTGTCCAGAATTCAGTACTATAAATAAACTTTGAGAAACTGCAGATAACGTTGCATCTGAATCCGCTTCTTCACACCTTTCCACAATAACATTAGCTTTCACCTCACATGCAACTTTTTTTCTCTTCTCCTTTAGCTTCGAACAATCTTTCTTCTAAAGTCCAGTCTCCAAACCGAAAGCACACAGATTTTTCCTTAGACTGCGCCCACTAGACTTGCCTCGCTTTTTAGAAGTGTTGTTGTTGCCACTTTTATTTATTGAAATCTTCTTCTATTACTCAGATCCACCACTTTGGATGTAAGTGCCTCGCCTGACTCTATCTTTTCGGACTCCTTGTCCCTTCAATGGAACTCATGATTTAACAGTGTCGTAGTCATTTCTCCATAATTTAAGATCTCCTTCCCATGAATGAGTGTTTCGTGAAGTTTTCATACTCATGTGGGAGCTAGTTCAACAGAAGTAGCATTTTGTCTTCATATCCAACATTTTCATTCAAATTTAGACGATCTGGTAACATCGTTGAGAAGTTATTTAAGTGCTCGTCAATAGTAATGCCATGTCACATTTGAAATCTGTAGAGTCGACAATTCATATGAAGACGATTATCCATGTTTTTGGTGAGATATTTGTTCTCCAGCATTCTCCACAATTTCTTTATAGTAGTCTCAATCATCACCCAATATTTGACCTCGTAGGTCCACAATTTCGAATCAAACTACAATCACTATGGCTCATCTTCAATCAATTTCTCTGAAATTTCTTCAAAATGTTCATTGCTATACAAGATTTCCTCTAGATTCAAAGAATACAGCGTATTCATCATCTCACATTGCCACATTTCTAACTTCTCATTGCTGTTGAATTTGGTCACATCTATTTTGACGGGATCCGTAACCACCCAATGAATCAACTTTTTCACCGCCATAGTGGACATTAAAAAACCTAACATAGTGCTATCATTCATTGCTTAGAGGTTAGACTTTAAACATTTGAAAACTACAAGTGAAGTAAAGAAGTGTTTTGATTTTCTATGGGGTAAATGTTCTATTGCTAGTATTCTAAGATAGTCACTGGGAGAGTCTTATGGCTGGACCGTAGGCTATTCTGAAAAGAGACTAGACCTCAACCAAAAGTGAGGTCAATATTAGCCCCTGCACTCATTAACAAATATACTTGTATATATAATCATTAAGCATGCTAATAAAATAAACTTTATCAATCGAGAAGTGCAAGCATCTATACATGAGAGATTCTTCGCTCAACAGCTGCTGCCAAAGTTTGAGTCATATTCTTTTCTCCACCGCATCAAGCATTGTGTGCCCATTCATCCGCCGCACAAAGTATTCCTATATTGACAAAATTAAAAGTTTAGTTCAAATTTATAATTCATGATTCAAAATTCAAAGTTGATTAAATACATGATTTGTCACTGATTCTTTAGTGCTAACAAAGCCATAAAACACTTCATAGTTTAAATCCATGAGAGCACACATTGTATCAAGCATTAACTTGGGTCTATTTATACTCTTTACATTGACAACCAAATAATCTCTTTCCTTCCATCTCTCAATTTATACATGAGGTGAACATTATACTTCATTATCTTTGTCGGCTACCTCATAATCTTTATTCTATTGCAATAACTGGTGCAATCGCCGCTCTGTATGGATCCGACACGCTGAAGGGTTTCGTAGTTGCACCTCCCATAATTCTTTATTGAAGTTATTCATTTTCATCAAACTTGTTAGGTAATCTCCCAAGTAGTCAAAATGTTCTCGATCAAATATAAGTAAAATCGTGTCATGTTCCTTTATATAAATGATACACGCTGCACGATCATTATGAGTCTATAACTCACCGGAGTCAATGACATAAGAGTGCTTGGAGAGCACATCGATGACCTCAGGGAAAATGTCGAGGCGATCAAGGAAACAAAGTTCAAGAGCAATGATAGCAAATTGATTAAAGTTCTCTACCCTCCCGTGGTTGATTTTTACTTGGTGGGGGGTTAGAAGCTTCATCTTATTTTTGGGCAATATTGAGAAAGTTATATGTAGCATATAAGGGTGGGGACTTTCAGTTTATGACCATGCTGATTGGTGATATGGAAGGTATCCATGAAATAATCACCGTTAGATGAAATATATGATTTGGAGATGATAATGTCCAAATCACTTGGAATTTGAACTATTTTAAGAAGAATGGCGTACTTGTTTGCACCGTTGATCTGCATTCAATCAAAATAAGGAAAATATATTTAATTTATTATAAATTGATATAAATATGTTGTGTGGCAAGATAATAAAATTTATTTTATTGATAAAAGACAAATAGAAATGCCTTGACAATAGTTAAATCACCGGACATTTCATTATCAATACAAATCCTGCACGAGCAATTAATATTTTTCTAAGTTAGACTTAAATAAAATAAAGAGAGAGTAGCCAATCAAATATATTATAAAAAACTTACTCGAGAGGAGGGATGTATTTTATTACAAGAATTATAGTTCAAATTGACGGTTTCTCGATTTAAAACTTTTAATGACGTCGGCATTGCGATTGAGATTATTATTTTTTTTAGTTTATTTTAATGCAGCAAGCTCTTAAATTTTCTAAAAAAATGAATTTTTATTTAATTTTAATTTTTATTTGCATTCATTTATTAAAATTATGAACTACAATCTCATGAAAAAAATTATTTTTCTAGATAATTAAATAGCAATTTTAAAATTTATTTAACATTCCGTGATAATTCTTTATAAAATCTTATTATCTTTATTACTTTGTCCTCACTAAAATAAGTTAATTTACTTTGGAGCTTTGTAATAAATTTTTTAATTCAAATTTTAAAAAGTGTTTTGAATTTTTTTTTTTAATATTATGATTAAAAATTTAATTTCATGACAAAATAATTTTCTTGATAATTAACAATGTATTTTTAAGAAAAAAAGGTAAAACAAAAGTAATTGGAAGAAGCTTTGGAACAAATAGCTCCATATAAATAGACATAATTGTTTTGTTTTCTTCCTAATTAGTAACTACATACATACTTTCTCATTGAATGCTAATTACATAAATTAGAAAAATACATATTCATGTAAATTAACTGTGTTTTTTTTAGAGTTTATGAAATAAAAAAATAATAATGTTGTATTTTTAGAATAATATTTAAAGTATTTTTTATCTACTGATCATTAAATTTCAGTTTCAGGAAAAGAAAATTAAGATAAAAGATAAAAAGAAATAGAAAATTAACAGAGGAACAAAAAAAAAATAAAAAAGAAACTAAATTGCAAACAAAGAACTCTGTATCAATTGGATACATAATGAATGTGAATAGACATATGAATTAATGTTCTTATATTAATGAATCTTTTTCATATTGCAAAATTAAATATTTTACCAACTTTAATTTTGCAAGATGAGGGGAAGATGTAGATTGATATATACAGATAAAAGCATTTAATTTAATTTAATTTGAGAAATTAAATTTCAATCTGATAAAACAACAAATAAAATAAAATATTTATTTACCATTAAGTCAGAAAAAAGAATCGGAACATAATCATAAGGTTGATGACTTCTCTTTTTCCAAAAAAAATATTTTTTTTTTCTTGAAATTAAAAGAAAAAAGAAAACTGGAAAACATAAATGCAGAGAGGAAATGTACGTGGATCGGAATTACAATGCAAATTATTGTTGAAGCGGATCGAAAACTAAAATAAAAATAAAGAATAAATAGTAATAATAATGAACTAAACCTCAAAGTCTTCTAAAATTTGAAGAAGCAAACAAGACTGTGAGTTAGAGGTGGAGCTCAGTTGGATTAATTAAACTCTATTTTACGTCAGACAGTAACTCTGCAAGTGTGAAAAATTAAAATGATTTTATTTTATCATACTCTATTATTTATGTTAGGCTTTATGTGGGCACTGCGCTGGTTAACTTCTACTCAAGGAGTGGGTGCATGGAACAAGCCATTGTGATATTTGAGGAGCTCCCAGTTAAGAACTCTGTTACATGGACTGCCATTTTATCAGGGTTTTGTCAAACGGGGCGACATGAGTTGTCCGTTAGGATGTTTAGCCAAACGAAGGCATTAGGAGTGGAGCCTAATATGTTTGTCCTTTCTAGTTGATAAGTGCTTGTGCAGCCACAGAATTTCTCGAAGGTGGTAGGCAAGCCCATGGTTATCTGTATAGAAGGGAAGTTGAGATGGATGTCTCTGTCAATAACGTGTTGGTTGATCTTTACTGTAAGTGCTCCAAGGTTGGAACTGCCAAAAAGGTATTTGAGAGAATTTCTACCAGAAATCTTGTGTCTTTGACCACTATGATTTCTGGCTATATGCAAAATTCATATGACATGGATGCACTGGCTTTGTTTTCTGAATGAACAGGGTAGGATGGAGGCCTGATGCATTTGATGCAGTAATCTCATCAATTTTAATTGTTTATTTCCCATATGTAAGAGTAGTCACCAGATGTTCATAAGAAGTAGGCAACGAACACAAAAGAATCGTTGCTCGGTCTTCATCCTCAATATTCACATCAACCGTGCCGGATCCGTTATTAATTGATTGAAGACATTCAAGTCGTTGAACCAAATCGATTAATCGATTGCATCTTCGACTTATACGATATTTCTTCGGATACAGTTTATTTGTCAGAGATTTGAACATAAACTGATATTCTAATTTCTTCCATACTTCTCCTGGAGATTTCAGATTCATAACATAATACATAATCTCATATGTCAGACATAAACGTATGGTACCTGCCACTCGAAGTTGTAACTCTTCTCAATCTTCATCTTCCATATTATCAGGTTTTGTAGCCCGCAAAGCCTTCAAAATTCCCTGTTGTGCCAACAAATCTTTTACCCTTGTTTGCCACAATCCGAAGTTCCCGGTCCCATCGAACTTCACTATCTCGAATTTTGCACCAGACTTTGTCATCCGAATTTAATCATGCACCGTATTTTTCTGCCTTGCTTCGAAAAACAAAAGAAAATACTCCGCAAATAAATTCAAAGAAACCTGAAATTTTTCCTGTCAAATGCAGCAACTATCCCGCGATTCTCCTGTGATTCGTGAATCAACTTTTCCTCACGAAGCACAATTCCTGTTCGTACCAGTACCTCGGCCAATTGCTGTTTCCGCGAGCCACGAATCTCTTCGCACATGTTCGAGGAATACCTCCACGAATTCCTGTTCACGAAATAATCGTGCCTGCTCGCCGCCTGCACCCTGCCGAACTCCACCTGTCGCAAAATCTCCTGCAAAGAACCAGCGAATTTAACTGGTTGAACACCTCAATTTCCCGCTCTGTTTCCCACGGTTTATTGAACCGACCGAACTTCTATGTTTCCGGAAACTACACACAAATTTCTGTTCACGAACTCCACCTATTCCTGAATTAAGAGAAGAATATTCCTCCAAAAATTTCTTCCCTTTGCACCAAACAGGAATTAATTCCTCTGCTGAAATTTTTAAAAAATTCCTTTGACAGCAGAAATTATCTTGGTCTCCGTCAACGCTCTTGCTCGTGCTCTTTTCCTGTCTCCGAATCAGTTCCAAACTGGTGCGATCCGCTGCTGCGAACTCCTGTGGCGACGGTTGTGAACTGCCTCCAACTGCCGAAGCAACCACACCTTCACGAACAACCTCCAACTGTCTGTGTTCCTTCGTGTCGCGATCCAAGCCGTCTGCGCCTGGAACCAACCTCCTGGCTCTCCGCGCTTCTGCTTGCCGCGACTACCGCGAATCCCTCGCGTGAATCCGCCCTGTTCCGCGTCGCGCACTGCTCCGCGTCGTTCCCTTCCTGTCGTACAGAACTGCTCGTCGTGCCTATTCAATCGCTAACCGCCGAACTCAGTTGAGCCTGTCTGTCGCGCGAATCGTTGTCGCACTGAACCGCCACGATCTGGGTCGCGAACTCCGCCTGGCGTACAAACGCCGGCCGCGCGAACTGCCCCTGCGCAAGCTCTGCCTGTCGCGCAAGTCAGGAAGGAGCGGATCCCTGTAGCAGGAGCCTGTTCGCGATCAACCTTCGTGATTCGCCTGCTACAGGCGAAAATTTTCCTTTGCTTCCCGCCTCTTTGCCGCAGACCAAACCCCCGCGAACTCCCGCGCGAATTCTGCCTCCTATTTCGCGCGAACTCCGGTTCAGGAGAACCTCCGGAAGTACTTCCTACGCAAATAACCGTAGCGCCTCCTCGCAGATTCGCCAAGTGCAGCGACGAACTCAAGCCTGTCGCGTAAAACTCCTTGCTTTGCCTGCTCCTTCGCGAAGCCCCTGCAGTACACGCCTGCTCTGAACCTTGCCACTCTGTCACGAACAATCTCGCATGTATTCTCGAGAGAACACGACAATTCCTTTAATCTCGAAGTCAAAGTTTTTTTCTTCTTCGATCTCCCATGTGGATCTCCTCATGTTCCCTCGAACGAGGCTCTGATACCAATTGTTATGAAAATTCGGAGCGTAAAACAGGAATCGACACAAAACCAGAAGACGAACACAGAGAGATTTAACGAGGTTCGGCAAAGAATTGCCTACGTCCTCGGGAGCGAGCCGGCGAATGCACTATTTCAGAGGAATTCAAATTACATCCCATAGGTTACACATATATATATACATATATTAAACTCACATATAAAATAACGATCACGCCCTCGCTCCCCCCAACCCACTAACTTTCAAGAGACACTCCTTTTTCACCAGGAATCGCACCTCTTCACCAAGAAACTCCAACTTCCTAGATATGAGCCATACCTAACAGTAACATCGAAGATGCTCGGACTTTATTAGAAGCGATAAATGAAAGAGATGTTGCATGCTGGAATTCGACGATCTCCAGGTTTGCACAGCATGTGCACTACAAAGAAGCACTTAGGATTTCGAGTCAATTGTAGGTAAGAAAGTAGTGTTGAACTATGTAACATTTGTTGGTGTGCTTACAGCATGCTACCATTGCGGGCTAGTTGAGAAAGGATTATCCCACTTCTGTGCTATGAAAATTGGTTTTGGAATTAAACCAGGGATGGAGCATTATGCTTCTATAGTTAACCTTTTGGGATGTGTAGGAGATTGGTAGAGGCAAAGGAATTCATTGAACAGATGCCAGTAAAACCTGCTGCAGCAGTATAGAGGAGCTTGTTGAAGTGCTTGCAGTGTTTATGGAGATGTTGAGTTGGGAAGGCTTGCAGCGAGGATGGCAATCTTCTTAGATTCGAATAATAGTGGGTCACTTGTTTTAATTTCTAATATGCTTGCCTCTAAGGGTATGTGGAAAGAGTTGGAGAAAGTAAGGGAGAGGATGGACCAAATAGGGGCTGTGAAGGAGCCTGGTTAAGCTTGATGGAAGTGAAGAAGAAGGTTCATATGTTTATAGCAAAAAGAATCGAACATCAAGAAGAAGATGTGATTTATTCAATGCTAGATTATTTGACATTGATCCTTAAAGCTTTTGGATATGTACACTACATTGCTTAATCTCTGATGATGGATGTACAGGGTGAAAATGCATGCGAAGTTCCATAGCATAAGTTATAGTAATGATAAAAAAGAGCTATTTGAAGTGAAAATTGTCTAGTTATCTCATCAAATGTATTGAAGTTTAAAATCACCTGTCCAGAATTAGACGAACGCTTTACAGGTAATGCTGGTTGAACTTCTCCAGAACAAAGGCTCCAAAAGTTTGTACTTTTACACAAATTCGAGTAAATTTTCATAATATTCACATTCATTTCCTATATATGTATTTCTTTTAATGCATATATCGTTAGTATCTATAGTTCAACTTTCACTTAATAGGTTAATGTATAATCCAAAACCATTAATTAGAAATATTGGAAGCGTTATCTTACGTAACATAACCACAACAGGTTTACATAACTTCAGACTTTTATCAATATCCAAACTTCATTATCATAACATAAAAGCAAAATTCAGAGCAAACTAATTAATTTCCCCATTCTGATTCCAACCACTCAGAGCTTCGCAAAGCCCTTCTCCTTCAAGCTCTCTATAGTTTCTTTAAGGCTCTCCTCAAATGGCCTGTAGCTAAGACCCAACCCCTTCACCTTCTCCTTCGAAACATGATAAGTTGGGATAAAGGGTTCATCATCTGCAGCTCTGCCATCAGAAATATTAATTATTTCAGATATAAATCATAATGCAAATATTTGTATTATTTTTATTTTTATTTTTTTGGAACTTACTTCTCAGGAACTTGAATGGAAGGATATAGTTCTTTGATGAGCTTCACGAGCTGAGAGAAGTGAAGGACTCTTTCGACTAAGCAATAGCGTCCGCTTGCGGAAGGATTTTCGAATGCCAGAATATGTGCTTCAGCAACGTCTTTTACATCAACCCATCCGAACGTTACATTGGGGAACGTAGTACTTCCTATAATGGTACAGATTTCATTAATGAAGCTTAACCACTACTCTAGGAACGCCCTCTCATTTATTCAATCAACAACTAATTTGGGCATTAGTTAGTACTACTCAATCACGCATAACTTCAATCACTTCAACATCATTCAACACTCACCTTAGTCCCTTAATGAGCATTAAATTAACTTTTGTGGTATCTGATCATTGCCTTCTCCAAATATACAAAAACTGTTAGAATAATCAAGCTCTATATACTCATCTATTAATTTACAAAACAAAATTGCTTTGTCAATAGATCTCTTTCTAACATTGAACTAAAATTGATTCTACAAATTTACAATTAATATAGCTATGCCAAATGAATGTGAGTGTGAAATGACGAAATTAAGAATAAGCTACTTATGTGTAGCATAAATAAGAATGAATGTGTGGAAAAACAAGAAATAATAAGTTGAAAATGGTTATATAAGAGAAATTATGAGTATTTCTCGTTCAATTTTACATACATGCCCCGTAACCTATGATAAGGTGTATTTCATTTTTAAAAGCAGAATAAAAGGGTGGCATTTTTTATATTGATGTGAAAGATTTAGGAGGTATAAATGTAAAACAAAAAGTTTTAGCTGTTAGATATGTAAATAGATAGGAACTGCATGGTATATATGTAAATGCCCCGAAAATATATCTTCTTGCGATAGATATCCACAGGATGTTAATAAGGTATGATATGCAAATATACGAACAAGCAATAGATACTGATTAATCTTAATTTATTAATCTTCTCACATAATCCATATCTCCTGTTACAATTTTAAGAAAATGTATACACATACCACACAATTCTTATGACTTCTCATATTTAACAGAGAACTTTCATATTTACATTTCAAATGCCTTGGTGTGATAAAGCTATGCATGAAGGTGTGGGGGAGTATTTCACTTTTAAACAATAATAGTGGTATTTTTTGTGATGTTAAAGATTTCGATGCCTAAGGATTTTCTTTAATAACAAAATAAAATTTTGAAAGCAAATCATACTATCAAGCAGGTAACTTTTAAAAGTACCAAAGAATATAATTACGCACCGTTTATTAATTTCAGTACTGCTTCGTTGCTTGTATTAAGTGTTGGCTGAAGAAGGGGGCCAATGACCATCGCAGGATTTATTGTAACCAAATCAATATTATGATCCTTTGCAAACTTCCAAGCAGCATCCTCTGCCAATGTCTTTGACAAAACATACCAAACCTGAGAGGAAAAAATTAGGCTGTTATGACAGGGAACAGCATAACGATGCGTAACTTGTGAAGAAAAGATGGACTGCGAAGCAAGTAGATGGACTGCGAAGCAAGAAGATGGACTGCAAAGTGAAGCCGTTTGCCAAATGGTCATATATCCATTAGAACAAGAATTATAAATTTACATATCTAACACTTATATTTTATTTTTTACATTTATACCACCCAAATATTTCATGTCACTTCAAAAATACCACCATTTTAAATTTTTAAAAGTGAAATACACCTTTTTCATGCATAGGCAATGTGGAATGCATGTAAAAAATTGAAGTATATGTGCTAGATATGTAAATATATAGGAATTGAGTGGTCTGTATGTAAATCTTTCATAAAAATTTCAATTTTAGATTATTAACTTTGAATTGTGACGGCTGATGGATCTATAATATAAGATTGTGCTTTCGCTAAATTCATGCAAAATGAAGAGCATTAATTAGTACAAGTACGAGATATGCCTCACACAAGGGATCATACATCTATTCCAGAAGTAGGCCTAAATAAGAATTCAAGCAGGCAAACAAATAAGTATACAATGCTAATAAAGCATTCACGAACTGTATATAGTGGCCGAAGCAAAACTTAGGAAGAGGGAATCACGAAATTAAAAAGTAAGTTGTGAGGAGTCTTTATGTACAAGAGTTTCATCTCCTTGAATACTTTTTAAAATTAGTACCAGTATTATATTAAATTAAAAAACTTGGTAAAAATCAAAATAATTATTAAGCATTTAGATTTTGCTGACAAACTTTTCCGGTCATTATATTGTATTAAAAAGTTTAGCAAATATCTATGGGTAAAGACCGCCTATCATAGCCAACCCTGGTTCCAACATTGACCGTATATAAAAGTGAATGGAAGGAGATTAGAGAATGATGCCATTGTCTCATATATTTGACTTAGTGGCCACCAATGTTCATCCATAACTTCTAGGTTCACTCAAAAACTCTGATTCAGGCCCAATCTCTCTGCTACAACTGTATAAATCCTTGTATTTATACGCATCTACATCATGTAGAATGAATATGAGTCGCTTTTACCACACAAACACACAACATTACGGAGTTGCTTTTACCAACCTTTTTTTCCTTGCATAAATCTGGATTGGAGAACCATGTCTCATCCACTGTAACATCAGGATTACGAGGTCTTTCATTGTGCCAAACAGCTGCCATCGATGATGTCACTACTACCCTTTTAACAGTTGAAGAAGATTTAGAGCAGGAATTCAACACATTGAGGGTTCCCTTCACCGCAGGATCTATAAGCTCAGCCTGAAATGACAAAAAAATAAAAAATAAATTAAATAAAAAAAAAACTGAGTGAAATTACTAATTGCAACTAAAACTACAAGTTATGGTAAGAGAGAACCTTGATAAAACTTCAAGAGAAAAGCAATATCCTAGATACCGAAGTAGTTAAAATTGTCAGATAAAACAAGCTTAAGGGCTGTCTGGGAACGGATTTAAGCCGGATTTAGCTTAAATCTATCCTACAGAAAAAGGAAAATTTTTAAATGGATTTAGTACCAATTTCTTCACAATACTTCTCAGGTTCTGTCTTAAATCCCGGATTTAAGAAATTCTGGTGTTGGCAGGATTTCGTAAATCCAAATTTACAAGATTTATTAAAATTTTTAAGAGACAACGCTTAGTGTCCTAAGTTTAATTGAGAGCAGCAACTAGAGTATAACCATCATCAAATTCAACAGTACAAAATCAATAAGATTTACAAGTCCTAAACTGCTTCGACTAGTATGGGTCAAGCCTGGTATGGCAATCTTCTAAAAAGTTTTGCATGCATCATAGTATCTCAATTAATTTATTCTTGATAAAATAAAAAAGACTACTGAGATAATTTACTTAGAGATGATTTACTTATATGTGCTCACCATCTATTTGTTTACTTCTTGCTAAACATTGATGAGAACCCTTCTCTATCTATGCCGGCAAAATATTTTTGATCATTTACTTAAAGATTATGGTGCTTTCTCTATCCAACTTATCATAGTATCAAACCTTCCTCCACATATAGCAATCTTACTTCTAATATTGGTGCAAGTATCTAGATCACACATGGCCTTAGGCTTCTAAAAAAGCAAAACTATAAGTTCAATGATTTGATGATTGATCCCTATTTTCCCCACGAACTGCAAAGCATTAGCTCATGAATTCCATGAAGATTTAAGGCTTTGTTTGAAGGAGCTTCGCTGTACTGCAAAGCTCCTTTAAAAACTATGTCCATCGAACGGAAAAGGCCAGATGCGACCTAAAACCGAGAAAAAATATCGTTCTTGTGAAACAACTTTGGGAGATGTTCAGGAGATGATACTTCACCAAACGAAAGCTTTTCCACACATCAGCGCTCACTGCAATAGATCGAAGCTTCACCGCCTTCTCAAACAAAACCTAAATCTCATAAAAAATTTAAGGGGGAAAAAAAAAGTATACAAAATAACTTTTTTACTTAAAGAAAGGGTGCCAAAAATATTCATAAAAAAGTAAACATCAAGTCTGCCATGAAAGAAAATGAATGTATACAAAGAGAAAGAAAAATAAACCTGCGGATCAGTGACAGAATGATAAAATGGAGATGCTGTATGGAAGACACCATCACACCCAGAAATTTCAGCATCAAAGGATCCCTCCTCTAATAAATTAGCTTTAAACAAATGTAGCCTCTCATTGGCTCCTTCAAGTGCTCTCAAATGTTCCGTTTTTCTCGGATCAGCTGAAGTATATGAAACATATGTAATAATATTCAGCAATCAAAATGAGAAAATAAATTCATAACAAGATAAACTGAATATATGAAACATATGTTTAATAATATTCAATACTCAAAATGATAAAAAATTATGTTCACCTTAATTCATTAAAAGTAAGGTGGTTAATTTATCTCGAAGATAGTTAATTATTCAAAAATTGATTCGAATTTCGGCTCAGATCAAGATCTGATTGAAATAAGCAAGCCCAGTTATAAGCCAATAGTTTGGATCGAATTTTTTGGAGCTGATTTTGAGTATAGCTGGATTTTAAGCTGACCCCAGCTTGGCTCAAAATCATTCGTTAACAATCTTAGTGATGCTAGGAATATGAATTTAGCTCGAAGATCATTAATCGGTCGAAAATTGATTCGAATTTTGGCTCGGATCAATATCAGATCAAAAGGAAAGAGCCAAAATTTTAGATTGAATTTTTTTTAGCTGATTTTGAGACTATCCCAGCTATACTTGAAATTGGATTGTTAACGGTCCTAATGAAAAGACTACAAAGAAGTAAAATCTGAATACAGTTGCATATGTTAAATAAGGAAAGGCTTTTAATACACAAATTTTAAAGATAAAGCTGCCAGGGAAAAAAAATAAGAACAAGATATACTTATTATAGACATACAAAGCGCATTTCCAAATGTTGCAAAATGTTCCTCCCAACTCAAAAGCATGCTTTCAAAACATTCAACAAAGCTTTTTCCTTTCCATTTCAAGCAAGACAGAACATGTAATTCATAGATCAGTGGGGTCAAACTCTCCAAAACATTTCCCCGATCTAATTATGAGTAACCAGAAATCAACTAGCCGATGATTTGCCCTCATCCATTTATATAATCCCGAAAATTTTCTAACCTCACCCAAACTACTTCCGATCATCAAAATTTTTCCCGGCGCAATAAATTGAGCTGAAACATTACATAATCAGCCATGTTTGCTCATTAAAAGGTTTCTTCTAAATTAGGGTTTTAAACCAGATGGAGATATCCGGAAAACAGGAGGAAGAGATAGAGAGAGAGAGAGAGAGGAAACAAACCGGGATCTCTCACTGAGGCTTTCACGGTATAGCCTCGTTGGAGAAGCAACTTGACGAGCCACGAGGCGATGAAGCCGGAGGCTCCCGTAACGCAGACCAACTTTCCAGCTCCGCTCATAGTGTCAGTCTTCCGCTCACTTCGATTTTAGGCAAGGTGGGTATGCTCTTATATATAAAAAAGAGGAGGGATAATTACCTACAGATCGTTCGAAATTTTCATATTTACAGATTAGACATTCACCGTCAACCGTTAAACCGATATATATTTACGAGTGATTCAATTATTGACAATTTTAAAAGAAATGCAAAAAATGACTTGCAAATTTACCCTGAACTTTGATATTTGATTGAGAATTTAAAAAATTGTTTGAAAAAGGACGATTGATTTGTAAATATCAAGTTTTGGTTGGTCAGTATGTAATTGTCCCTAAAGAGCAGTTGCGGCCCGCTAGCCGGGTGCAGAGTGACGTAAGTAATGACGGAAATGGAAAAAATATAAATCAATCTTAATAGCTAAAATTAAGTTAATTATTCATGCTAAAAATATTTTCTTTAATAATTTTCTTATAATGATATAGTCATGGTTTTAATGACGTCGCTAAGGCTGTCAAAAAAGCTTGTTGTTCGCAAATAGCTCGTGTTCGGTTCGTCAAGAAGTTCGTATTTGATTCGTTCGATAAGCAAATCAGACGAACACAAACAATTTTTCGTTCGATTTGTTAAACGAGCCAAACACGAACAGTGATGTATTCGTTCGTGTTGGATTCGTTATTGTTCGAAATATAAAATAATTTTAAAAAATTATATATAAAAAATTTATTATATTTTAAAAATAATTATATATTATAAAAATTTATCATATTTTAAATAATTAAACTTCTATAAATTATTAATAACAATAATAATATTATAGTATTAATTATATTAATATAAATATTATAATATTATAATTAATACACTATACTATATATTAAAATAAAACCCTAAAATTTAGAGTCGTCAAAAAAGCTCGTTGTTCGCGAACAGTTCGTGTTCGGTTCGCTAGGAAGTTCGTGTTCGATTCATTCGATAAGCAAAATAGATGAACACGAACAATTTTTTTTCGTTCGGTTTGTTTAACGAACCAAACACGAACAGTGATGTGTTCGAACATTTCAAACACGAACACTAGCTCTGTTCATTCGTGTTCGGTTCGTTTACACCCCTAGACGTGGCGGAGAAAAATCACGTGACAAATGGTCAGCTGATGTGATAATTTTATCTATTTAAAATATTTTATTTTTTTAATATTTATTCAAAATAATAAACTTTTTAAAAAATGTTATTTTTAAAATTTTCACTAATATTAATTATATAATTTTTATTCAACGTAAAGGACGCTTTGCACTAATTTTTTCGAGAGAAAAAAAATAAATGAGATGATTCAAAAATTTCTTAATAATTTTCATTTAAATTGACCTTAGCATATAACAATAGATTAAATAAAATTTAACAAGAATTACATAAATACCACACAATTTTTATATATTTACGTATCTTACATCTAAATCTTTATCTTTATATTTATTTTACTCGAATTCACGCCAAAAATATCAATATTATTTGCTTTTTAAAGTAAAATATATATTTTCATGTATGAATTTACAATACTTTAGGTATTAAATATAAATATAAAAATTTGAGTCTTAGATATGAAAATATATAATAACTGTATGATTTGTGTGTAAATTTTTCATAAGGTTAAAAGAATTATCTATAATTTATAAATTTTCAATAAAATTTAATAAAATTTATAAAAAACTATCAAAATTTAATGAAATTTTGTTAATGATGAGTGATGTATCATAAATTGTATGATTTGAATTAAAAAATCAAGTTTATGTGTTTCATAATAACAAAAAAAAATGTTCATCATTTAATTCATTTGAGAAATATGACTAAAACTTTTCTCGGGGCTAAAGGCACGTCTTTGTTTCGATAGCCCACTTTTCAACTCGAATTCCGTCGAACACGTGTTTGTTTCGCATTCTCTTCATTTGAAATTTAAAATCATGGTCACAACTACGTTACAGCGCTACAGCAGAATCAATCCCACATTAATGCACCTTGCCTAAGGGGATCCCTTTTAGCAAGACAAAATATCCCTTCTTTTATATGGACTAGTTAGCAATGTTGTTTCAAGTTTGTTTGAATTAGAGACTCGTCAAAGTTTTGTTCGAATATTACAAAGCTCAAACTTGTGTTCAATCCGTATTAAATATAATTTTGTTCATGGGCAATACCTATATCTTAAATACGAACTTTTTACAAGATTGATGAGAAAAAAGAGAATAATGAGTAACTTGTACAGCGGCCTAAAATCTTATTATAAACATTTGTCCAAGAGGTATATTAGTAAAAAATATTATTACTTTTTTTGTTCTAATGTATCTGGACTTCATGTACAAGAAAGTTATATATGTTACCAAAAATCTATGTAATGTGTGCAATCTCGTTGGACATTAATTTCAGATGCATCTGAACAAAACACATAATATGGGCATTGCTCACTCTGGAAATAACATGATTCTGCCTATGGGACAAACAATATGTGAAGGAGAGAGGTGTCCCAATGAGGGAAAAAATTTTTTGTACGTAAAGCATACGTAGCGCTGCGTATGTCATCCAATAGGAGGCGGCCATGTACGTATAACCTCTATGTAACCAACAAAAATAATGAGGTTACATGGAGGTTACAAAGATGTTATAGGCAGGTTTCATGGAGATTACAGAGAGGTTACAGGGAGATTACATGCAGGTTATAGGCAGGTTACAAGGGATAAAACACGGAAATACCCCTCATACAACATCTATGTAACCTGCTGGACGTACGCAGCGCTGCGTACGCTTTACGCACGCAAATTTTTTCCCCTAATGAGGGGCACCTCTCAAATAATTTAATTTAAGGCACCTTTCAAATATTTTAATTTAAGACATATCTTTCAAAAAGGCAAGCATTGAGGATCCTTTTGTTTTGTTTTTTTTGGCTATTAATTGCTAAGCAAAATCAAATTCTCATCTAAATTAAATTCCCATCTAAATTTGCAAATTTGAATAAGTAACTTGAATCTCATTTAGATAATTTTATAATTAAAAATAGTCAAAATCAAAATTTAAAATAAATCATGAAATCAATAAATTTATCAAAATGAACATTAAAATATACAAACTATAGAGCTATCGAAAATGAAAGACGAACTACTCTTGAAATTTTGTAGATAATAACATAGAAGGAAACGACGAGAGCTACTTTAACAATTATATCAAATTTGTGTCAAATAAATAAAAAATCATACTATTTTAGAAAGATTCGTCCTTTATATTGTCCCGAACTCTTGGAATAGTTTTCGAAATTAAATAAAATAAGGTATAATTTTGTTTTTATTAATTGTCTAATTTTGCTAAGAATTGACGAACTTCAAACAAAATTAAATCTATTTAAATAAAATAAAGAAAAGAACCGAGTCACTAAATTTTGGCACTATTTAATTTATATTATAAGCGAAGAGTAATTTAAATTAGGGGCATTTACATACATAGCCCCCAATTCATATGTATTTACATATCTAACATCTAAATTTTATATTCACAACACTCAAATATTTCATATCACATTAAAAATATCACTGTTTTTTGTATACACAAATACATACATATAAAAATTTTAATTGTATATTATCTCCCATAATCGAGCCCACCTGTCAAAATGGCTGAATCGAGCCAGCCTGTCGAAGCGGCTGAATCGAACCTGCCTGTCGAAGCGGCTGAATCGAGCTCATTTGCCAAAGAAGTTGGTCCAGCTTATCGCCGTCTTCCTCAAAAGGGCGTCTTAGATATATCTTGTGAAGATAGCGATTCAAGAAAGCCAACTTGACTAACCAGGATATCAGTCATTTTTTCATTTAAAGACATCGCCCGACACTGGTTTTCAATTTATATAATAGTATAATATACATGGATATAAATAAAACCTGAGCACAAATCGGTGGCATGGGTTTCCCTTCTACATCGTAGTTCTAGGTTCGAATCCTGGGATTGATGAAAAATTCCAAAATGTTTTGTTGTGGAGCAAAGTGGACGTCGATGGAGCTGTGCTTGGAAGAGCAGAGGTTGTTGTGAAGCCGGCAACAGAGCACAGGTTGACGGGTTAACAAACAAGCGAGTTAGTAGACACGAGCAAGTCAGGCTTAGCAATTAGGCAGATGGGCCCGTGGAGCAAACTGATAGGGCCACCCGTGTCAGTTTAGTGTAACGGTTTTGCGGAAAACATTTTGCGTCATCTATTTGAGGCTCATCGGATTGGATGGTGGGAGTCATACTGCACGAGATGGTATTGGATTAGACCATTCGGGCCAAGCAGAGGGATCCATGACCCATATTATATGGCCAGTTTAGGAGATGGATCCTAGGTTCCAAGTTAGGTAGAAAATAAGCAAGTTTTAGGCTCAAAATAGGCAAGATTTTGGCCCCTTTGGGTCGATAAAAAGGCACACAAAGTAAGTAGGACTTCAACACTAAGGGTGAAGGGAGGAGATCCAAGAAGAGGAGAATTACACCGAGGGAAGAGCTCAAGGGGAGAACCAAGGAAAGGGAGAAGGAGGAAGATCCTCCCCAGGAGGAGCAAGTGAGAGGAAGAAAAAGATGTATTTGGTCTGCCTAACAACCAATCAATAAGATCTTTCACATTGATGTGTTGTTGTTGCACTTTCTAAAGAAAAAGGTAACATTGATCTGCTTAACAGACGATCAACAAGAGCTTCTTTTGTATCACTGTTGTGCTTTCTAGAGTAAAAGTTGTCTCCGGTCTACCTAGCATGTAATCAAAAGGGTCTCCTTTCTTATCATTGCAACACTTTATGGAGAAGATTTTACGTACTGTTATGGAAAATTTTTAAGGAAATTTTCTTGCACTATTGTTGTGCTTTGGGATTCGCGCACTATTGTGGTGAATTTTGAAGTAGCCATGTTGTTGAGATGCCAAAATCTGAAGATTCACATCCCTCTAAAAATTAATAGAAGTACTAAAATTTTGAGGAGGTGATGCTGACACCATCTGAAGATGAGTCGGCCCTTTCTTTGAGGGAATGAAAGAACGAGCTTAAAAGATCGACCACATTTTTTAAGCATGAGAAGTTGAATAACACATGTGTGATTGATACATTGTCGTTAGAAAATCAGTTAGCAAAGTATCAGGATGACTTATCCTTCATGGCGCTTTTCTTCTCCTAGAAACACCGAGAGTTGATGAATGTTTGAGAAGAATTAAAGGAGACATGAGGTATCCTTGATAAGAGCACAAATGTATTGTAGGCATTCCAAGCAAGAATCCTAGCCCTTGAAGAGGAGAATAGAAGGTTGTGATTGTTGAAAAGATGTCGTAGATCTAAGTGCCAAACAATCCCCCTTCTGGCACAAAAGACTGAGAAGTCAAAGGTGGCTTGTAGGAGCGTGCTCCGATAATGAAGAGAATGTTAAAGTGGATTGGCATTCTTGTAACTTTTCAATCGCCTGTTGTGACATTTGTATACGGTGATAATGTGTTTGTCTTATATTTTTTTCGATGTAGAAAAAATTTTGATGTTGCTTCTGAGTTTGCTTTTGTGTTTCATTTTGAGCTATTCGCCTTTGCTTGGTTACAATAAGTTGTTGCCCAACTTTTGAGCTAATATTGGCTAAATTTTGTTGCTGATAACTTTTGACTTTTTCTTAGTTGCCTGGTCATAACGTGCCAGCTCAATAGCCGTAGTCTGTAGTGAAAGACGTTAGTTATTTTACATGATGGATATATGACATATCATAGGTTATATAGCCAGAGATGCTCTATAACGTTAACTTGTGTTAGAACACAGTAGAAAGAAGAATCCATAACTGATGTAAAACCTGTCATAGTTGTATTGTTAGAGATGCTCAACATAATTAAAAATAACTGACAGAGTCATATGCAATCCACCAAGGATAGTTGACCTATCTAAGGTTATTAGTCAAAGTTTTTGTCTAACGATTGTAACCTATTATGGAAGAAGTCAAAGGGATTCCATTAAGGATTTTTGACCAATCCAAGGTTGTTAGTTAAAGCTTTTACTTAACAACTATAACCTATGATAGAAGAAGTTGAATTGATCCCCCTGTGATCGATTAATCCCAGAATAAGAAGTGAAATATGTTTCTCAATACTGGGGCATAAAACATGATGGACCATACATTTTTTAAAAATATAATTGCAGTCATACTCAAGAACAATGCTTGACAACTTGTTAATTGCTGCTTTTGATTTTGTTACCCCGATGGGGGTGTTTTTTACACGAGCTTATAAAACAACCATTTATTGAACTTTGAAGAAATCAGCTTCCTGATTCAATCAATAAAAAACTACAATATGGTGAGGTGTTGAGGAAGCATTATATTTGAATTTTCTCCTTAGTAGTTCTTGAAGACTTGATGTATGAATGAAATTTGGGATGAGTACCCACCACAATCGAGCCCAACACGTTAACGTGAATGATATTTTGAGACTGCACTAAAGGTTGTCCCCTAGCCAGAAAAAAGTTTTCTTAAACTTTATGTCAGAATAAAATTTAGCAAGACTAGGTCATCATACTAAAATAAAGCATTCTAAAAGTATTAGGAAGTGCCCCTTTAAAATGCTAATTTTTTTTCTTTCAAGTCGAATAGCAAAAAAAATTTTCATGTTAATGAAATTCTCATCATAAGTACATTTTTCAAACATTTTCATATTCCTTTCAATCCATAAAAAATAAGTCAAAATATGACTGGAATGAAATTTTTTTTTTCAAAATCTTGCAGTTCAAAATAATTGAATGTTGAGCAAGATTACAACTCATATGAAAGAAACCCGCATCAAGAATACAATTCTTTAGGACTTTAAAAGAGTACTGGCACTCAAATTAAAGATGATAATGAGATTCATTGCAGTTTTTGCTAAGCACACAACAAGTATCCACCATTAAGTTTCTAATAATTAAGATATCTTTAATCTTAAGCCCTGAATCATGATTTTTCGACTAAAAGAAGCAAATCTTAAAAAATTTCCTTTGAACTAGATAAATTTGCTCTGCTTAGCCTTGGGATAACCATCATAAAGAAAATCATAGATAAGCTTATGAGAATATGTTTTTCTTCCTTGTGACAACAATCCAGAGAGTCAACTTTAATGGAAGCCACAATTATAATTGATAGAAAAGGCCTTGCATTACAATTCAAATTATTAAATTCCATTCTTTATCTAATATAAACTCAGAAACCTTGTTTCTAATATTGCAGTTAAACCGTTTATAGTAGAACTACCAAATATATAATATATAGAGCTACCATTAAGGTAATGATAGAGATGAAAGGAAAGATTACTATTACAACTAATCTGAAAATAAAAATTACTATTCAATTTAATAGCAATTTGCATTAGATTTCTCCCAAAATGATTTGAATAAGACACAAAATATAAAGAGTTGAATTAGAGTTGAAGTTTTTGTTCCAAGATATTATGAAATAAGAAGTTGTTAATCATTGAAAAAAGCTTCTTTCTAAAGCCATTAGGAATTACAATTTCTCTAAACCAGTAATAAAGGTAATTTCAAATTATAGATCGAACCAATTAAAGTTTACCCTCAAAAGATAGAGTTTTTTGTTTCCAGCCTCCTAGGCAACTAGGCATTTTATCCAAAAAACTTAGGACAGTCAGCAGCTTTAAGCTTTGTGGAACCAATGATAATACCAAGATAATACCAAAGAAGTGATTTATAAGAAAAACTAAGAATTCCATAGATATCATAATTCCAAAGTTACTCTCAACACTCTATGAGCAAAGTTTTATATTTAGATTGGCCAAATTGGGATCATACCTTAATGGAAGCTTTTGAAGGCCTACGTGGGGAGGTACACAACAAAACCCATATTTCTATTGAATCTAAACCAGTATTTATGTAGTGTTATATGTGTGTGTGTGTGTGTGAGTGTAGAAAGAGAGAAAGTAGTCTTTAACACTCCATGAGCAAGATTTATAGTTATATGTATATATAGAAAACAACTTTTAACACTGACCAAATTTATTTTTTGGGCACATTACACATAACTTGTATGATAGGTTATGAGTAAAATGCATAAAAATAATATTTAGTTCATTGAGTGTTAAAGATTGATTTTTGTATATACATATAATTATAAAATTTTGCTCATGGAGTGTTAAAAATTTTGCCAGTCAGCAGTTCTTACTAGTTTTGTGGTTCAAGTTCATTGTCTCGCCGTTAAGACTGGTTTGACTTTGGATGTTTTTGTGGGCACTGCACTGATTAACTACTATTCAAGGAGTGGGTGCATGGAACGAGCCATGGTGATATTTGAGGAGCTCCCAGTTAGGAACTCTGTTACAAGGACTGCCATTTTATCAAGGTTCTATCAAACAGGGCAATATGAGCCGTCCCTTAGGATGTTTAGCCAAATGAAGGCATCATGAGTGGAGCCTGATGTGTTTGTCTTTTCTAGTTTGATAAGAGCTTGTGAAGCCATGGAATTTCTTTAAGGTGGTAGGCAAGCCCATGGTTATGTGTATAAAAGGGAAGTTGAGATGGATGTCTCTGTCAATAACATGATGGTTTATCTTTACGGTAAGTGCTCCAAGCTTGGAACTGCCAAAAAAGTATTTGAGAGGATTTCTACCAGAAATCTTGTGTCTTGGACCACTATGAGTTTTGGTTATATGCATAATTCATATGACATGGATGCACTGGCTTTGTTTTCTGAAATGAACAGGGTAGGATGGAGGCCTGATGCATTTGCTTGCACAAGTGCTCTGAGTTCATGTGGTTCTTTAATTGCTTTACAACATGGTAAACAAGTACATGCATATACCATAAAAGCCTATTTGTGGTTTGATGGATATGTAAATAATGCACTCATTGACATGTATGCCAAATGTGATGCTTTAGATCATGCAAAAGTTTTGTTTCATGCCATGAATGAGCAAGATGTAGTTTCTTATAATGCCATGATGGAAGGGTATGCCAGGCATGATGAGATTTCCGAGGCTTGCACTCTATTCAACAGGATGAGATCCTTCTCCTTACATCAAAGTCTTCTAACTTTTGTGAGCGTTATTGGAGTTTGTGCGTCATTGTCCATGGTGGATACCAGCAAGCAAGTTCATTGCTTGATAATCAAGTCTGGTGTAACGTTGGAACCTTTTGCTAGAAGCGCCTTGGTTGATGTCTACTCTAAATGTTCATATATTGATGATGCAAGAAAAGTTTTTGATGAGATGGAAGAACAGGATTTAGTCATGTGGAATGCTATGTTGTTTGGGTATGTTCAGAATGGTCAAGGTGAAGAAGCTCTTAAACTCTTCCATCAACTCTTCATTGCTGAAATGAGGCCTAATGAATTCACATTTACTTTAGTTATTGCAATGGCTAGCTTTTTCGTTAGTCTCTTCCACGGATCACAGTTTCGTGCTCAAATTACAAAAGTCGGTCTAGAATTTGATTCACATGTTTTGAATGCGCTTATTGACATGTATGTGAAATGTGGCATCATTGATGATCGTCGGACTTTCTTCGAAGCGATAAATGAGAGAGACGTTGCATGCTAGAATTTGATGATCTCCAGGTTTGCACAGCATGGGCACTACAAAGAAGCACTCAGGATTTTCGAGCCAATGGTAGCTAAGAAAGTAGTGACGAACTATGTAACATTTGTTGGTGTGCTTACAGCGTGCTGCCAGGGCGGGCTAGTTGAGGAAGGATTATCCCACTTCTGTGCTATGAAAAATGGTTTTGGAATTGAACCAGGGATGGAGCACTATGCTTCTGTAGTCAACCTTTTGGGATGTGCAGGGAGATTGGTAGAGGCAAAGGAATTTATTGAACAGATGCCAGTGCAGTATGGAGGAGCTTGTTAAGTGCTTGCAGAGTTTATGGAGATGTTGAGTTGGGAAGGCTTGCAGCGAGGATGGCAATCTCGTTAGATTGGAATAATAGTGGGTCACATGTTCTAATGTCTAATATGCGTGCCTCTAAGGGTATGTGGGAAGAGGTGGAGAAAGTAGGGGAGAGGATGGACCAAATAGGGGCTGTGAAGGAGCCTGGTTATAGCTGGATTGAAGTGAAGAAGAAGGTTCATGTGTTTATAGCATAAGGAAAGGCGCATCAAGAAGCAGATGTTATTTATTCAACGCTAGATTGTTGACATTGATGCTTAAAGCTTTTGGATACGTGCCCTACATTGCTTAATCTCTGATGATGTATGTAAAGAATGAAATTGCATGAGAAAGAGCTATTTAAAGTGAAAATCTATTTATCTCATCAAATGTATTGAAGTTTAATATCAGCTGTCCAGAATTAGACAAATGTTTTACAGGTGATGCTGGTTGAACATTGCCAGAACAAAGGCTCCAAAAATTTGTACTTCTACACATAAATTCGAGTAAACTTTCATAATTGTCACATTCATGTTCTATATATATTAGTATCTATACTTCAACCTACACTGAATAGGTTAATGTATAATCCAAAACCATTAATTAGAAATATTGGATGTGTTATCTTACGTAAACATAACCACAACAGGTTTACATAACTTCAAACTTTTATCAATATCCAAACTTCATTATCATAACATAAAAGCAAAATTCAGAGCAAACTAATTAATTTCCCCATTCTGATTCCGACCACTCAGAGCTTCGCAAAGCCCTTCTCCTTCAAGCTCTCTCTACTTTCATTGAGGCTCTTCTCAAATGGCGTGTAGCTGATACCCAACCCCTTCACCTTCTCCTTCGAAACATGATAAGTTGGGATAAAGGGTTCATCATCTGCAGCTCTGCCATCAGAAATATTAATTATTTCAGATATATACATATATAAATAAATAAATAAAATTACTGAGATTTACAATGCAAATATTTGAATTATTTTTATTTTTATTTTCGGAACTTAATTCTCGGGAACTTGAATGGAAGGATATAGTTTTTTGATGAGCTTCACGAGCTGAAAGAAGTGAAGGACTCTTTCGACTAAACAATAGCGTCCGCTTGCGGAAGGATTTTGGAATGCCAGAATATGTGCTTCAGCAACGTCTTTTACATCAACCCATCAGAACGTTAATTCCTATAATGGTACAGATTTTATTAATGAAGCTCAACCACTACTCTAGGAACGCCCTCTCATTTATTCAATCAATAACTAAATTGGGCATTAATTAGTACTCAATCACGCATAACTTCAATCACTTCGACATCATTCAACACTCACCTTAGTCCCTTAATGAGCATTAAATTAACTTTCGTGGTATTTGATCATCGCCTTCTCAAAATATATAAAATTGTTAGAATAATAGTGGTATTTTTTGTGATGTTAAAGATATTGATGCCTAAGGATTTTCTTTAATAACAAAATCAAAAATTGAAAATCATACTATCAAGCAGGTAACTTCTAAAAGAACCAAAGAATATAATTACGCACCATTTATTAATTTCAGTACTGCTTCGTTGCTTGTATTAAGTGTTGGCTGAAGAAGGGGGCCAAGAACCATCGCAGGATTTATCGTAACCAAATCAATATCATCATCCTTTGCAAACTCCCAAGCAGCCTCCTCTGCCAATGTCTTTGACAAAACATACCCAACCTGAGAGAAAAAAAGTGGACTGTTATGACAGGGAACAGCATAACGATGTAATTTGTGAGGAAAAGATGGACTGTGAAGCAAGAAGATGGACAGCAAAGTGAAGCCGTTTGCCAAATGGTCATATATCCATTAGAACAAGAATTATATTTTTACATATCTAACACTTCAATTTTATTTTTTACATTTATACCACCCAAATATTTCATATCACTTCAAAAATACCACCATTTTAGATTTTAAAAAGTGAAATAAACCTTTTTCATGAATAGGTATGGTGGGATGCATGTAAATAAGTGAAGTATATGTGTTAGAAATGTAAATATATAGGAATTGAGTGGTCTGTATGTAATTCTTTCATAAAATTTCATTTTTAGATTATTAACGTAGAATTGTGATGGCTGATGGATCTATAATAAAAGATTGTGCTTTCACTAAATTCATGCAAAATGAAGAGCACTAATTAGTACAAGACCGAGATATGCCTCACACAATGGATCATACATTGATTCCAGAACTAGGCCTAAATAAGAATTCAAGCAGGCAAACAAATAAGTATACAATGCCAATAAATCATTCAAGAACTGTATATAGTGGCTGAACCAAAACCTAAGAAGAGGATATCACGAAATTAAGAAGCATGTTGTGATGAGTCTTTATGTTTAAGACTTTCATCTCCTTGAAAGAAATTTACAATTACAACTAGTATTATTATTAAACTGAAAACATAGTTAAAATTTAATCATTATTAAGCATTTAAGTTTAGCGGATTATACGGTATTAAAAGGTTTAGTAAAGATCTATGGGCAACGATCTTCTTTCCCAGCCAACCCTGGTTCCAACATTTACCGTATACAAAAGTTGATGGAAGGAGATTAGACATTGATGTCATTGTCTCATATATTTGACTTAATGGCGACCCATGTTCATCCATAACTTCTAGGTTGACTCAAAAACTCTGATTCATGCCTAATTTCTCTGTGCTAAAACTGTGTAAATCCTTGTATTTATAAACATCTACATCATCTAGAATGAATGAGTCAACAATCCACACAAACACACAACATGATGGAATTGCTTTTACCAACCTTTGTTTCCTTGCATAAATCTTGATTGGAGAACCATGTCTCATCCACTAGAACATCAGGATTACGAGGTCTCTCATTGTGCCAAACAGCTGCCATCGATGATATCACTACTACCCTTTTAACAGTTGAAGAAGATTTAGAGCAGGAATTCAACACATTGAGGGCTCCCTTCAGTGCAGGATCTATAAGGTCAACTGAGATAAAAAAACTTAGTGAAATTACTAACTGCAACTAAAACTACGAGTTATGGTAACAGACAATCTTGATAAAACATCAAGAGAAAAACAATATCCAAGACATCGAAGTAGTTAAAATTATCAGATAAAACAAGCTTAAGGGCTGTCTGGTGACGGATTTAAGTGGGATTAACTTAAATCCTACCTACATAAAAAAGGAAAAATTTTAAATCCTGGATTTAGTACCAATTTCTTCTCAGTACTTCTCAGGTTCCGTCTTAAATCCCGGATTTAAGAAATTCTAGTGTTGGCAGGATTTAGTAAATCCAAATTTACAAGATTTATTAAAATTTTTACGAGACAGCGCTTAGTGTCCTAAGTTTAATTGAGAGCAGCATGTCACGCTCAGTCATATTCTAGAAATTGGCAATACAAACATGGGATTGAAGGTTCTAGAGAAAACCAGATGGACGAGAGAAATCCAGATAACTCTAGAAGATTCCACTTCATTCTGGAGAATGGCAGAAGGAAAAGCTTCAAGAGTAACTCAAGAGTGACTCTGAAAGATCTAGGGCTATGTATATACGTAAGAGAGGAGTGTAGAAGAATAATCAAATATATTCTAGAATGTTCCCTTGGGCTTGGAGGGGGCTATAAATAAAAGCCCCTCCCCTCATTTGTAACCACCTAAAAAAGCATCCAAGCATTCAAGTGTTGTAATCTTTCTTTCTTAGTGAAGTGTTCATTTCTCCAATATTTCTCCATACTCTTCTTCTTAGAGTATTTTGTGCTTACAAGTCCAAGTGTTGTGAGGGTTAGGCTGATTTAGTGACAAGAAAAAGCGCTAAAGCCGTACAGCTAGCCAGAGAAAAATTAGTCTGTGACAAATAGCTAGAGTATAACTATCATCAATTTTAACAATACAAAATCAATAAGATTTACAAGTCCTAAACTGCTTCCACTAGTACGGGTCAGCCTTCTAAAAGGTTTTGAATGCATCATAGTATCTCAATTATTTATTCTTTGATGCACCGCAAATAAATTTTCATCATCCGCCCGGATCTCGATGCATGACACGAATCTTGATGTAATCCTTTGAGCAAGAAGTGTTCAAATCTTAATAAAAAGTCATCCAGAGCTCCGATTTCAGCAAACTTATAGTCAAAATGACCGGCTCGATGAGACGAACCTAATGATATAAAAACTAGTCCAATCCGAGTCAAATCAAGCTCAGATCAAGTCATTAATCCACTTTTAGAAGATTTCCGGACACATTTAGAAGATCAAACAAATGTCGACACTAGCAAGCCTATACTCGAATCGAGCGTCTCGACAAGACGAATCCAACGAGCCCGAGATCAATCAATTCCGACATCGTTAAGGTCATCAAATGCCCCTTAAAGGCCGGCTGATCAAGGGAAGCCCTCTGGACCGTCCGATCAAAATGACTATATTAATTACACTAAAAACGCTATAAATAGACCCCAACCCTCACATGAGGGGAGCTTAAGCCTAGAGAGAGCCTGAAGTCTTGAGAAAAAGCTGCAGCTTAGCACCACCGTTGGCCGCCGTCGACCACCACTGACCTCCGTAGATCACCGCCGACCTCCGTTGATCACCAACGACTGCCATCGACCATCACTTACCGTCGTAAACCACGATCGATCTCCGCCGTCGACCATCACCGACCTCTGTTAACCTCCGCCGACCGTCGTCGACCACCGCTAACCACCATCGTCAATCACCACCAAATAGACGCTGTCAATCGACGCTGTAATCTGAAAAATATAATTATCATTTCTCGTCTATGGGGCAAGAGATTTTTGTAATCATTAATCAATAGTGGATTTTCGCAACTAGGCCAGGCCCTGTAGTTTTTCCCTTTACGAGTTTTCCACGTAAAAACTTCTAGAATCATCACCGTTTATTTCTTTTTCATCCGTGTGTGCATTGAATTCTCGTACAACGCTAAGACGATAATCAATTAATACTGCCGCGAATTTTCTAGCATGCATCAATTTGGCACCGTCTGTGGGAAGCTCTCAATCCAACCACTGCAGTACTTGCTCAATTTTCTACATGGCAACAAGACAAAATATTCGGGACAATGGAGCACCTCAGTCCAACATTTATCGTTCTATGGAGCAATCACGAAGTCAAGGGCGGCATGTTTCTTCATCTTTCCGTCCTGGAACACGCTATCCTGCCAACGAGGGGTTTCAGATCCTTTTATGGAAGAACTCATGCGAAGAATGGAGGAGTTTCAACTGCAGATCATAAAACTTCTACGTGGGTCCCAACAACCACCGATGAACGAAACTCGTTTACCATTAAATCCACGACATACGAGAGACATGCCCGAAGGAACTCATACCGGGCACCCTCTCCAAGAAGGAACACTTCTCATGTCAGGTCATAATGCTGAACTCCTAGACACTATAAGTTCCACTAATCCATCTCGTGCAGCTCACCTGGCACCGCCACATCTTGCTACCGTTCCAAATGATGTCATTCATCTACATCG
This sequence comes from Papilionanthe hookeriana x Papilionanthe teres, assembly GCA_022702705.1. Lineage (NCBI taxonomy): Eukaryota > Viridiplantae > Streptophyta > Magnoliopsida > Asparagales > Orchidaceae > Papilionanthe > Papilionanthe hookeriana x Papilionanthe teres. Next base: position 30,914,052 of record CM040433.1, on the reverse strand, counting down.
CCTCATTCGGGAAGAATTCCCCTTAGAGAAAAAGTATCGCTTCCACACTCACCATAACATCAATGAATCAACTCCCTTAGCGAATGCGGTCCTCCAACACCCCATCCCAATTGGCTTCAAGCTGCCGAACATTGACACATATGAAGGGATAACTGACCCCTATGAATATATTGATCATTATCGAACTATCATGGACATTCAACATGTCTCTGACGTGCTTCTGTGTCAGGTGTTTCCAGTCACTCTTAGGGGACAAGCTCGAACCTGATTCTACTCTCTGTCGGGAGGCAATGTAAACACCTTTAACGAGCTGGTCAGACTATTTGTGGAACAGTTCATAGCAAATCGACGAATCATCAAGGATTCATTTCAACTGTCAGGAATTCGTCAAATTGAAGGGGAATCGCTCAAGGACTACTTCCGCAGGTTTTCTACTGAAGCCCGACCGATTTCAGGAGTAAATTCGGAGTTACTAAGAGGGGTCTTCCTTGGGGGGCTCCGCCTAGGACCCTTCTACTCATCATTGATGCGGGAGACAGTTTGTTCTTATGCTGACCTTGTACACCGTGTTGAGGCACAAATCTCTGCAGATGAGGCCATCATTGCTCACAAGAAACAATTTGAGCGATTGGGGGGTAAGCGCAAGAATAACGCTGGGATACCAATCAAATCTCATAGCGAAAAAGGTTTAGACCACAGGGGAATCGTGAGCAACGATCAGAAAAAGAATGCACGTCACTCAACACGTCACGTGTTAACATCTTAATGGCCATCAAGGATGGAGGGACTGTCAAGTGACCAAAGTCATTAAGAAATCCAAATGGTGGAGACCATTCTTAATAGTCATTTCCACCGTGCAAAAGGACATTCAACAGAAAGGTGTTTTCAATTAAAGGAAGAAATTGAACGTCTGATACGCCAAGGTCACTTAGATCACTACTTACAAGAGCAATGTGGGGGAAACCAGAAGAGAATCGTTGGAGTTATCGAATGAGAAGTATAACTCCAACTCATCTTATCTGAGTAAAAGACTGGCTTATAAACTCTTAACTTTATTTTAGTAAAATTGTCATGTTGCTTTAAACTGTCATTTTATTTAAATTTTCTTATTTTCTCATGAAAGAATTTCGTGTAGAAAGTTCCCTTGATGAAAAGAGGTATCATGCCCATGAAAGTCGAGCCCAAGAGGTAAGACTCGACGGGAAGATACGGTACTACTAAAAGATAAGCCAAATAGGCAAGACTCAATGAGAAGCTACCATGCCCCTAAAAGACGAGCCCAAAAGCAAGTCTCGATGAGAATCTAGTCGTGGACAGGGTCCTCACTAGAAAGACTCTATAAGAGCAAATGGTTGACAGTCTCCACTCAAAGACCTCAGAAGGCTACAAGCCTCAAAAGACACAGGTACACTCAAAGACCTCAGAAAGTTATAGGCCTCAGAAGGAACAGGTACATCAAAGACCTCAAAAAATTACAAGTCTCAGAAAACAAAGGTACATCAAAGACCTCAGAAGGCTACAAGCCTCAAAAGACAGTCACAAGTGTATAAAATTTCTCAGAATGCTATGAGCTTTGGAAGAATTTCGCACAATTAGGAAGCCACAACAATCGTGGAACCAACAAAGAAATACATAATTATCATCTACAATTATCATATATGATTAGAAATGCAACAAATATCAACATATACTTGTATAAGGGCTACAATAAATCAGTTCATCTTCAATTAGAGTCAGCACCGCCTTCCTAAAATTTCAGTACTTTTGATGATCGTCAAGGGATCTTCAGATATCGCCATCACATAAGCATGAAAATTCCCCCTCATAGCACGGTGAGAAAACTACAACATTTCTTCACCACCTTCAGAATCTGCAAGAGTGGCACGGAACTCTCCTCTGGAATATGCGACATCAAGTACACAATCCGCGACGCACCGTCGCAACACTCTAATGCGATGCACCGCTGCAACACAGTAATGCGACGCAACGCTGCAACGCGTCGCCGCGACGCACTGCCGCAATGCGTAGCCGCAACACAACGTCACGCCACAATGCGTCACCGCAACTCTTCGCAGCAACATTTCTCTGCAACACTTTGTCGCAACACAATTCAATTCTGCAACTCGACACCATAACTCGGCGTCGTAACTATGCACTACAACTCGGCACCACAACGCGTCGTCGCAACAGCCCGTTGCTATACTCCACCGCAATGCACTATCGTAATTCATCGCCGTGACGCACCTCCTCAACATATTGCTTCGCCGCAATGCATCACCTCGCAACAACGAGTCGCCACGACGCCCCATCGTAATGCGTCGCCATGACGCCTCGTCGCGACGCTCCTTCGCAACGCATTGCCACAACGCACCACTGCAACGCGTCGCTGCAATGCATCACTGCGACGCTTTACCACAACACATCGCCGCGTTGCATTGACGTAACGTGTCGCTACGACGCCCCGCAGCAACGCGTCGCCGCAAAGCACCGCTGCAACATGTCGTCGCAATGCATCACTGCGACGATTCACCACAACATGTCGCTGCGTTGGGCCGCAACGACGGGCTGTCGCGACGCACCTCTGCGATGCTTCACCGCGACGTGCCACCGCAACTCCCCGTCGCGACGCTTCGTTGCAATGCCCCACCACGCCGCTTCGCCGTAACGCATCGCCGAAATGCGACACTTCACCGCAACACGTCGCCGCGTTGCATCACTGCGACGCGCAGTTACGACGCTCTGCTGCAATGTGCCGCAACAACTATACCCCCTTCTTTAGGCCTATTTATAGGCTTGAAAGGTCTTTGGTCATTAAATGTTCATTATTAAAAAATAAAAAAAACATTTCATTTCATATTCATTCTATTTTAATCTTTCAAATTCTATGACATGAAATTAATTAGGATCCCTAAAAAAACAAAAAAAGAGGAGACTTTTCATACTAAAAAAAAAAGATAGCAAAAATAAAGAAAAAAAAAATAGAGCAGCAAATAAGAAAAAAATTTGAAATGATAATATTATAGAATTCCTCCCTAACTGTTCTGAAATCCCCAATCCATTTGGAAATCTCAAATTACTACAACCATTCATATTTCTTCTGAATTTTGAGCCCACCTGTTCAACTTCGAGCTGGCCCGCAAACCATCAGTTTCTCCACAACTTCGAGATGCCCTGCAAACCTTCAGTTTCTCTGCCTCTTCAACTTCGGGTAGGCCCACTCTTCAGCTTTGAGTCAAAATTCAAGCTCACGGGCGGGACCAAAGTTGGCTCGCCGAACCTGGAGGCCAGATAAAATGTTTTATTTTTTCAGCCTAGCGTATGATTTGAACCCTCGCGCTCCTTTATGAAGCTGAAAATACCAACCAATTGAGCTGAGTTCAACTTCCTGATATAAAAGGATAAACAATGTTCTTATACTTTCAATAATGAAATAAAATAAATGCACAATACAAATGCTTAAGATCTTTTGATATTTCGGACGATAAAAATGATCTCGCCTAAAAAAAGGGGGGCAACTGATACGCCACCAATAAATTTCATCATCCAGCACGGATCTCGATGCATGACTTGAATCTCGATGTAATCTTTTGAGCAGGAAGCATTAAAATCTTAATAAAAAGTCATCTAGAGCTCTGAATTTCAGCAAACTTATAGTCAAAATGACCAGCTTGATGAAACAAACCTAATGATATAAATATTAGTCCAATTCGAGTCAAATCAAGCTCAGATCAAGTCATTAATCCATTTTTAGAAGATTTCTGGAAGCATTTAGAAGGTCAAACAAATGCCGACACTAGCAAGCCTATACTGAAATCGAGCGCCTCGACAAGACGAATCCAACGAGCCCGAGATCAATCAATTCCGACATCGTTAAGGTCATTAAATGCCCCTTAAAGGCCAGTGATCGAGGAAGCCTCTGACCTATCCGATCAAAATGCTCGATTAATTACACCAAAAACACTATAAATAGACCCCCAACCCTCACATGAGGGGAGCTTAAGCCTAGAGAGAGCTTAAATCCTTGAGGAGAAGCTGCAGCTTAGCACCACCGTCGACCGCTGTCGACCACCGCTGACCTCCGTCGATCACCGCCGACCTCCGTTGATCACCGCCGACTTCCGTTGATCACCGATAACCGCCGTCGATCATCACCTACCGTCGTCAACCACAATCAATCTCCGTCGTCGACCATTACCGACCTCTGTTGACCTCCTCTAACCACCGTCAACTACCGCTAACCATCATCGTCAATCACCACCAACTAGTCGCTATCAATCGACACAGTAATCTGAAGAATATAATTACCATTTCCCGTCTGTGGGACAAGAGATTTATGTAATCATTAATCAATAGTAGATTTTTGCAACTTGGTTAGGCCCCGTGGCTTTTCCCTTTACGGGTTTTCCACGTAAAAAGTTCTAGAGTCGTCACCGCTTATTTCTTTTCATCTGTGTGTGTGCTGAATTCTCGTACAACACTAAGACGATAATCAGTTACTCTACTGCCGTGAATTTTCTAGCACGCATCATTCTTGATAAAATAAAATGACTACTGAGATAATTTACTATATGTGCTCACCATCTATTTGTTTACTTCTTGCTAAACATTGATGAGCACCCTTCTCTATCTATGCCTGCAATGTATTTTTGATCATTTACTTAAAGATCATGGTGTTTTCTCAATCCAACTTATTATAGTATCATACCTTCCTCCACATATAGTAATCTTACTTCTAATACTGGTGCAAGTATCTAGATCACACATGGCCTTAGGCTTCTAAAAAAGCAAAACTATAAGTTCACTGATTTGATGATTAATCCCTATTTTCTCCATGAACTGCAACACATGAGCTCATGAATTCCATGAAGATTAAGGTTTTGTTTGAAGGAGCTTCGCTATACTGCGAAGGCCCTTCAAAAGCTATCTCCACCGAACGAAAAAGGCCTATTGCGATCTAAAATTGAGAAAATTTATCGTTCTTGTGAAATAACCTTGGGAGATGTTTGGGAGATGCTCCTTCACCAAACGAAACCTTTGTCACGTGTCAGCGTTCACTTCAATAGATCGAAGCATCATTGCTTTCTCAAACGAAATCTAAATCTCATCAAATAAATCAAGTAAGGAAAAAAAAAAGTATACAAAAGAACTTTTTTACTTATTGAAAGGGTGCCAAAAGTATTCATAAAGAAGTAAACGTAAGTCTGCCATGAAAGAAAATAAATGCATGCAAAAAGAAATAAAATAAACCTGAGGATCAGTGAAAGAATAATAAAATGGAGATGCTGTATGGAAGACACCATCACACTCAGAAATTTCAGCATCAAAGGATCCCTCCTCAAATAAATTAGCTTTAAACACATGTAGCCTCTCATTGGCTTCTTCAAGAGCTCTCAATTGTTCTGTTTATCTCGGATCAGCTGAAGTATATGAAACATGTGTAATAATATTCGGTAATCAAAATGAGAACATAAACTCATAAACAGATCAACTGAAGTATATAAAACATATGTTTAATAATATTCAATACTCAAAATGATAAAAAATTTCCTTCGACTTAATTCATTAAAAGTAGGACGGTGAATTTAGCTCAAAGATAGTTAATTATTCGAAAATTGATTCAAATTTTGGTTTGGATCGAGATCAGATTGAAATAAACAAGCCTACTTATGAGCCAAAAATTTTGATCGAATTTTTCGAGTTGATTTTGAGTTGAGATGGATTTCAAGCCGACCCCAGCTCAGTTCGACATTAGACCGTTAACAACCCTAGTGATATTAGGGCTATGAATTTAATAAACTTAGTTCGAAGATCGTCAAGCGCTTGAAAATTGATTCAAATTTTAGCTCGTATAGAGATTAGATCAAAAGAAATGAGCTAAAATTTTATATCGAATTTTTTCTGAGCCGGTTTTGAGCCTACCCCAGCTCTACTAGAAATCAGATTGTTAACGGCCCTAATTAAAAGACTACAAGGAAGTAAAAGCTGAAAATAGTTGCATATGTTGAATAAGGAAAAGCTTAATACACACATTTTAAAGATAAATCTGCCAGGGGAAAAAAAGAACACAAGAAACGAGAAATAATTATTATAGACATGCAATGCGAATTTCCAAATGTTGCAACATGTTCCTCCCATATCATGTTATTAGAATTAGTTTAATATATTATTCATTAATTAGTATTTTTGCAAATCCCATTTAAACTACACAAAATATTATTCAAAGTCACCTTAATTATAGGAGTGACAAGAGCGATCGCGCCATAGGAAGAGAGTAACGTGCGATTTAGAGCAGAGTTGATCGGACTTGGCATGGGAAATTGCGGTAATGGGAGAAGCAGTGAGGCTTGCACTTCGCAGTCATTAATCTCGTAAATGGAAGGGGTGGGATCGTGAAAAGGCTTCTAGCATTTGATTTGCGTAAAGAGTTATGTGTTCGACTTAAGGAGACGGGCAACAAAAGAACACTAGAGGAAATTACCCGTCAAATGCAGATCCAAGATGCGGGTCACCGGGTCGATCCTGTTACCCCGTTTATTAAAGATTTTGAAACCAAATTTCACAATAAGCCTTGCAAATGCACGAACCAGATGGCATGACAAATGGCACCTATAAACTGCCCCAAACGGATCCTAAATTAGTTTTGACATAAGATGCTCTTCATTCGGAGTTGGATCGGATGGGTCGGCCTAATCAATACTTGAGTAATGCTTGTCGTCTCAACTATAAGAGAGAGAAGCGAGAGCCGAAGTGGCAGAAATTTTTGTTGTTCCTTCCTCACCTTCTCAGCAGGAAGGGATCGCCTTCTCTTCGCTCTTCCTCCTCCTTCTCCATTGACTATTTTCTTTTGATATCTTCTCTACCCATTATTACGATTCTCGTTTCAAACCCCTTTAGAGTAAAATTTCGATCTCCACTTTGTTTGCTCGGCGCCTTCATCAATGGAGGGTTTTTTTGGCAAATTAAAGTACCGGATGCGTACCCTAAGATCAACGACGACTTTTACAGCAGGACTCTCTCCGGAGGCGTAATAACCATCGTTTCATCCATCGTCATGTTTCTCTTGTTCATCTTCGAGCTAAGTATGTCCACACTCTTTATTCATGTTCGTGACGGTTGGATGAAAAATTTTTATTCACTTGGAGCTTGTTATGCGAGGAAACTTCTTTCTTCAAATTTTATAAGAATCGTTATTTGATGGATTGGGTTTTGCTTAGGGTTCGGTTGTAGTTGGGTGTTCTTGTACGTGTCTTTAAAGTTTTATATCTTTGGATACTTCATGCGGTCAATACGAGCATTTCCCTGTTTGTATCGGGTTGGAGCGGCGTGTTAGCTTTTGGCTATAGAAGCAATCCTAGCTGAAAGTCACATTGAATATTAAGGCAGTTGTTGCTGTCTAACTTGTAGTTTTATGCTTGAAGAAATTGCTATGACTATTGTTTAATAGAAAATGGATTGGAGTTAAATTTGTAAACATTATTTTGCACAATATTTCAGAATGGTTGGTATGTTTGCAAGTCTGAAAACATTCTGCTGCACGATTTTTCTGAATGCTTACCATGTTTTTCTTGTGTAAACAGTTACTGAAGAGTTCATCTTGCATGGTAAGGAAAATGAGACACTTCTTTGTATGAAGCTGCTTCGATGTCCTATTGCATAATTGTTATACAATTCAGTTCTTCCATATTTTCGCTATGGATGGTAATATCGACATGAAAATAGAGAATAAAATATAACTTTTTTTTGTTGTTGTATATAGGAGTGACCTAACCGCCTGTACAAAGCACCCAGATTCTAGTTTTGCATACCTCAAGCAAAATTTCTTATTTATTTACCCTGCAAACTCCATGAAAGCAAACTAGCCATTGCCATGTTCCCATGATATTTAAATTTAAACCAGCACTTTCCCTAGTTCCTTCTACCCGCCATTTTCCAGACATCATCACCGACCTCCTTCAATCATGCATCTCAAGCCAAGCCGTCCGCTCCCATCTTCTCCGACCAATTCACGCACAAGCCGTTGTATCAGGCCTCCGTTCCGACCTCTTCATCAACAATCTACTCATCAAAGGATACTCTGAATCCAGCCTTCTCCACGAAGCTTGCCAACTGTTCGATGGAATGCCTCAAAGGAACATCATATCATGGTCCTCAATGATTTCAATGTACACGCAGCATTGCCAAGTTGAAGGCGCCCTTTCCCTCTTTTCATGCTTTATAAGGTCCTCCACCTTCTCCAAAAGCCCCAATGAGTTCATTCTTTCCAGCGTTCTGCGAGCCTGTTGCCAATCAGCAGTTCCTAATCGTTGTGCGGTTCAAGTTCATGGTCTCGCCATTAAGACTGGTTGGACTTTGGATGGTTTTGTGGGCACTGCACTGTTTAACTTCTACTCAAGGAGTGGGTGCATGGAACAAGCCATTGTGATATTTGAGGAGCTCCCAGTTAGAAACTCTGTTACATGGACTGCCAAATTAACGGTTCATAGTTTTATGCTCAAATTACGAAAGTGGGTCTAGAATTTGATTCACATGTTTTGAATGCGCTTATTGACATGTAAGCGAAATGTGGCAGCGTCGAAGATGCTCGGACTTTATTCGAAGAGATAAATGAAAGAGACGCTGCATGCTGGAATTCGATGATCTCCAGGTTTGCACAGCATGGGCACTATGAAGAAGCACTTAGGATTTTCGAGTCAATGGTAGGTAAGAAAGTAGTGCCGGACTATGCAACATTTGTTGGTGTGGGAAATCAGAGAAGAGGGAAAATAATTCTGTATATTCTTCCTTTGAATTGATACTACAAGTTGTTATATAGAGAAGATTACAACAAATAAAAAAAAGAAACTATCTAACTAATTCCCTTGATTTAAGGGATTACAAATTAATACACATTAATACAAATTAATATACATTGATTCTTAATTTATTCTCCCAATCTATTTACAGGATAAATCTAGAAACTTCAACACTCCCCCTCAAGCTGAGGAATAGATGTCTTCCATTCCCAGCTTGGATACAAGATCGTGGAAACCCGAACTGTTCAGCCTCTTTGTTAGAACATCGGCTAGTTGTTTCTCTGATGGAACATAAGACATACATACTAACCCTTCCTCCAGTTTTTCTTTGATGAAATGTCTATCAATTTCGATATGCTTTGTCCTATCGTGTTGTATAAGGTTATGAGCTATATTAATAGCTGACTTATTATCACGATGAGAGCTTCATGGACCCTCCCGTTGACTCTTAAATCATCCAAAATAATTTTCACTCACGATAATTCACATAATCCTTGCGCAATAGCCTCGAATTCCGATTCCGCAGATGACCTCGCCACTACATTTTGCTTCGCTCCTCCATGTCACTAGGTTGCTCCAAGAAAAGTACGATATCCTCAGTAGCATCTTCCGTCCACTAGGAGCCAGCATAGTCGGCGTCAGTGTAGAGCTCGAGTAAGAGCGTCATTCCTTTTGAACGAGATTCCTTTCCCGGATTGCGCTTCTGCAATGTCTGACATCTGTAAACTACAAGATGAGGTTCTCTTGGATGATGCATGAATCGATCGATCAAACTTGACGAATATGCTTATGTCCGGTCGAGTGTGAAGCAAGGTATATGAGTCTCGCCAACCAGCCTACGGTACATTCTTTTGTCAACACTTGGTTCTTCTTTAGCTTCTCCCAACTTGCAGCTTGGATCTATTGGAGTAGAGATCGGCTTACACCCGTCTTCCTCGTTTACGCCGATAAATCGATCACGTACTTTTGCTCGAGATATGAAAATCCTCGTGTGGAATATGCCACCTCAATACCTAGGAAGTACTTCAATTTCCCCAGTTCCTTTGTTTCAAACTCTTTTACTAGTCTCAGCGCCAATTCATGTTTCTATTTTTCATCATTTCCAGTAACTATGATGTCTTCCACATAGACCAAAAGGGCAGTCACTCCCCCTGCAGCTGAATGTTTAATGAAAAGAGTGTGATCACCTTGGCTTTGTTTGTACTCAGATTCCTTCATGACTTTTGAAAATGCATCGAACCAAGCTCTGGAGATTGTTTTAATCCATAAAGTGCCTTTTTCGGTTGTACACCTTGTTACTCGTGTCCCCTTCAAATCCGGTGGGATGTTCATGTAGATTTCCTCATTTAGATCACCATGAGGAAAGCATTGTTAACATCATACTGTAATGCAGATTGTCATTTGAAGTGAGCGTACTAATGATAACGGGATTCTCACGGTGTTCATCTTTGTTACTTGGAGCGAAGGTTTCCTGATAGTCCACCCCGTAAGTCTGAGTGTATCCTTTGGCTACTAACCTTGCTTTATATCTTTCAAGTGATCCATCAGCCTTGTACTTCAATGTAAAAATCCACTTGCAATTGTCGGCATATTTTTAGGTTATGTGTTGTATTTTTGAAAAGAGGTCGCCTACAGAAATTGTCGGCGAATTTTTAATTTAATTTAAATAAATGATTTGAAAAGTAGTATTTTATTTTGAAAATAATTTTAAATTTGAAAATTTTAAGATATGAAATCAAATCGATCTCACATCCCGAATAGTTTATATAAACGAGCATCGCATCACTAAACCGTGTATCTATCCCTAAGGATGAGCACACCGCTGACTGGTGGGGCTCGGTTAAATAAACTAGAAGATTTATGACATCCGTTTGGTCTGCGAACCAATTTTATAAGCCGACAAATTCCCCGCACTAATATGAAAACATTAAACGGGGTTTATATTACTCAGGTTCTTTAAAATTCCTATAAGGCGAAGTCTCATAGTTAATTACATCTTAAGTGACGTGGATCACCCAAGAAACTCTCGATAATAATCAATAATTCTGCTCTCGCGAATTTGAAAGTTTAAGTTTTCAAAGGATTGAATTTTTGAATCTCGATAGGGAATGGATCGAGTTTGGAACATTTTATTTTGGGAATTCAAAGGAAGAAAAGTAGGAGAAATTACGGATTCGAAGTGAACTTCGATAATCTCCCGACTATCCTATTGTTTGGCTTGGATTTAGGAAAGTCCTAATGTTTATTTAATGTTTTAATCTCGCCAATTTTAATTAATTAGAGCTTATATTTATATGATAGAATCATACTAAATGGCCTGGAAGATATGAGGGTTTATGTCGTATCGGACGACTACCTCGAAATCCTAAGACCAGGTTAGGGCTTAATTTGCAATGCAAATGCCTAACGAAGAGTTGAGGATTTATGTTGCACTAAATGAACTACCTCAAAGTCCCATGGCTTTGTTGTTTAATTCTAGGAAAGTTTTCGCTGAGTAGATTCAAGTTTCATTGACGACGATGGCCGTGCTTACCCACCATGCTCCGAGCTCCTTGTCGTTGCAGAGGTTTAGTTTTAGAAATCATAAATCGGGGATGAGAAAAGTGTTTTGGTTTAGAGAAGTCTTAATTTCCAAGTGTTCTTTGTGTTTTAATTAAAACAAATCTTAAAGTCGATTATAACAACACCGGTTAAGATCCCACTCGCTCCATCCTTCCAGCATCATTATTTTTATCGGATTCACTTAATCCAGTATGAATTTGCTTTAAACTCAATTGAATGAGTTCCACACTTTCATTTAGACCAGTGGAAATCTCGTTAATGAACACGTAGGTTACATCATCCGAGGTATTCCCGATCATCCAACGAGGACGTTTTAATTCGGTTGTAATTGTAGTTTTGTGTTCGTTTGTGATTAAATTTTGAGTTGCTTTATATTTTGAAATGTTGTGGAGGTGAATTTTATCTTGTAGTGTCTTTTAATTTAGTTATGGGTTTCGGCTTTGGTTTCGATCTAAAGGTGTAGGTTTTCGTCAATCTGTTGTTTATCATACGAAAAAGTAAGTGCGATGCGATTAAATAAGTTGCGATAGAGTAAATCGCAATAAAATAAAAGCGTACTGGAGGGTCTTCCCGTCATCCCAAGCCGTACTTAAAACACGATTAGAATATTTAAGCGAGTTCTGTAGATAGCTAAGGTAAGGGTTATGGTTTTCTACCAAATTCCTAATCTTACAATTGTAGTCATTTCCTATGACGTCTGGTTCCTTGTGTTTTTGGTTCGAAGACGATTTTCTTCATCAAAGAACAATTAAGTTCAATTGTTATTATAAATATTCTATCATATTGAGGAAGTCTTAAGAAGAATCTTAAACATCTTTTCAATATTTCTGTGATTGTTTTAAGTCAAATGAATTTAATTACGTAAATGAATCGATCGTCCGAGGTTTTCAAGTTTTGTTAACTCGCTCAGGTAACTAGGATATTTGAATGTCCTATAAGTGAAGTAACATTTCATTTAATATTCCATTTAGGAGTTATAATAGTAAAAGCTCCAAGAGCAAAATAATATTTAATGATTTGTGATTCAAATTTAAGTTCAAATTAATGATTTAAGTTTGGAATAGTGTTCGAGTTATTTTAGATTTATTTTTGAATTACTTCTATGCTTTTATATTTAACTTAATTTAATTTAATTTAACTTAATTTAATTTAATGTGGTTTAATTTAAATTAATTTAAGTTAATTTAATTTAATTTAATTTAATTTAATTTAATTTAATTCTTAATTTTTTAATTTAATTTTTAATTTTAAAGGAATTTGTTTTAAATAATTTAACTTTAATTTAATTTAATGATTAAGTCTTTTAAGCATTTTAAATCTTAAACTTGGATTATCATTTTAATTAGGAATTAAATATTATTGGGATGATTAATTTAGGGATTTTTTGAATTAAAGAATAAATCTCCTCCTAATAATATCCCTATTTTAATAATTCCAATTTTATTATTCTTCCAAATTTAATCAATTATTTAATTAAAGTTTAATCATTTTAAATTGCTTAATGGGTTTCTACCCTTCAATTATTAAATTTCAATCATCCAAATCAGATTAGGATCAAATATTTTACTTGTTAATTTTTTTTATTAAACCTAAAGTTTTAATTAAGGATTAAAAAAAATTTAATTACCACTTTACCCTTTAAGCTTAATAATTTCATAACTCACTAAATTGAACTCAAATGAACTTGAAATTTTTATGTGACTTCTACTCATATGTCAATAAAGACTATGAGAGGAGAAAATGTGATTTTTTCGTATTTAATTTATTTATATAATTATTTTTGGTGGAAAATAGAGATTTCAAGGAAAATTTAATAACATGACCAAGGGAAGGTTTCAGTCCTTAAGAAAATTAGGGACATTCCTAATGACTGAGGGCATCAGCTTGGACTCAATTTTGGTGATTTTTTGAATTATATTTTATTTATTAGAATTATTTTAAGTTCTGAGTGTTAATTAATTTAAAAATAAAATAAATGTTGAAAAATGAATTTTATGTTTTTCAAAAATCTCTCTGATATCGAGGAAATCGTAGAAGCAAATTTTGCAATTTTCTCGATTTTTCCATGATTTATTATAATTATCTTAGTGAAAATGCTAGAAAATACATTTTTTTAATTTTAAAATTACCCTAGAGCTTTAAAAATTAATATCTCATTAAATAGACCTAAGAAAAATATGGGGTTTGTTCCTAAGTGATTATAATTCAAAATGTGACATTTTGGTGAATTTTATTATTTTTGTGATTTTTATTATTTTTTTATTATTAAAAATATTAAAATAATATTAAAAATCAACTTTTTTAGAAAATTGAAATTTTAATTTTCTTAAATTCCCCGATATCGAGAGACTCCAAAACCAATTTGGTGAATTTTTGAAAGATATTTTGAAAGTTATGAATTTTTAAAGTTTAAAATGACTAAGTGGACTTAATCAACCCAATTAATGAGAGCTAACCAAGTCCAATTGACTTCAAACTTTTATGGTAGGCTCCTCCGATCCTAAAGGTCGATGGAGAATTGATTTCAAGTCAATTTGATGTATGGTTAGCTACTAATTAATTAGGGTCTATTTTGGATGTTTAAGCCGATTAGGGTTAATCCGAGTGAATTAACTCAAGTCCTATTTTTCCTGTGGTTCTCTCGGTCATAAGAACATCACCAAATTTTTCTAGAATTTATTTCACAACATGCTAATTTTGGAATTAAAATACTCAAAACACCAACATGCATTCGAAAAATCAATAACTTTTCACGAGGGTGGCTCTCCGACCTTGGAAAATTCAAGGAATGTTCCAAGTTCGTAGGCTTAAAAGCTTCTATGGTCTCATGCCATAGTGAATTGTATGAATGCATGGAGAATTAAATGTATGCAGAGAGTAAATAAATTATAAAAAATAAAATACTTGATGAAATTAAATGATTTCTTTCCACATTATTCTCCTCCGTTCACCGAGCAGTTAGGGTATTTTTATTTTATTTTTCTCGATTTTCCTACACAAAGTTATGAATTTTTGAAGTTTCGATATTTAATAAATACATTAAATACCCTATTTATCTACTTATCCACGCGCGCGCAACGAAACATCTAGCCTCCGAAGAGGTACGTGTCGCGCCGCGATCGGGCGCCGCCATCCGAGTCGCCCGTCCCGGGACCCGCAGCTCACGTAACATTCCCCGAGTCCGGCGCGATGCCGGACCGTCCGCTCGATACACGCGCGATCCAACGGCTCTCGGTCATCGTCTACGACCGGTGTGCACCCGTAACCGTCAACCTTCTAACCCTAATTTCTCACTCGATTCTCAACGGATTTTCGTGTTCTTATACTCTATGGATTCGTCTTGAAGAGACGAACACATCCATACGTGAACATGCATTTAAATCGACTCAAATTAAAATGAGAATCTCTCGAAGCTCGGGAAGAAGAGGTGTCCATACCTTTGCTCGGAGAGTGAAGCTTCGATCCGAGAGTTGTTGCACCTTCGATTGGATCCTGGTAAGCTCCGGATGAAGTCTCCCGGGTCCAGTGAATTGTCTGGGTTGGACTTCGACCACAGCTCGATCACAAAGCTTGGAGGTCGGGAGTAACTGGTGGCTTCGGAGATGGGGCTTTCAGTGGGAAGCTTCTCCTCTTGGTCCGGTGAAGGTGTAGGACCAATCAATTTGGGAATTGGCTCATTGCGAAGAAGTGTCTTGGTTTTGGGCTAAAGTTCGAGCTCAAAATCGGGCTCACTGGAGGGAATCGGGGCTGGAATTCAGTGGGGATCGGGTGCTCTATGTGTGAGAGTGATCCGGAGTGATTTTGGCGGAGTTTCCTTAAGGTTTGGTTCGGCACCTTCTTTGGCCGAGAGGGTGAGGGGTTTAAATAGGCATGGCTGGAGGCTCTCCGTGGGGAGTCGAGGGCCGGGATCACTGCTCTCGGCATGTGAAGAACGTGCCATGGTGGCCATTGGGCATGAGGCAGCTCAGCAGGATGGAATTTCAAAGCTTGGCTTCTCCCGAGGTTTCGGGCATGGTGTTTTCCGGCTGACGTGGTGGCCGGCCAGTGCATGGGTCACCCTCAAGGTCGGTGGGTCGTACGGGACTTGGTGCGAGCGATTGGCAAATGCCATGTGTAAAAGGCTTGGATTAGAATGGAATGGGAGAGGGCTTATTTTGGCTCGAATTGGTCAACCCCTCCATTTGGGCTAGGTGCACCACCCAAGGCTTTGTTTAAGCTGAATAGAAAGTGATTTAGGTCAGCTTAATCGATGGGGAATGGTCACCATCCAAGTACGATTAAGCTTAAGCAAGATTTAGTGGAATCATGGGAGTGGTTAATCACCTTTAGGAATTAAGGAAAGAGTCTCCTCCTTTTGCCCAAAATGGCATGGTGACATGTAAAGAGGCTCTCATGGCTTCCATGTGGCTCATGCATGGCTTCATGGCTCACCTTCAGTTCGGAAAAGTCAAGTCGATTTCATGGAAATGGATTTAAGAGAAATTTTGGTATTTAGGGGTGATTTGGCATGAGGCTTGATTTGGAATTATTTGATGATGGGATTATAACTTAGTGGAATGGCTTTGATTAAATGGATGGCAAATGGAAATGTCATGTGAGGCTTTAGGGTAGATTTTGAGCTCATTGAAATGGTTTTAGATGTGGCTTTTAAATGGTTTAGGAAAGTGGGCTTTTGAATTTTAAAATGGATTTTAGGATGGAATTTTAGTAAAGGCTTGGGCCAAATAGTTGTTGGTTTTGCTTATGGATGTGTCATGAGTGATTTGAAACAAATTTGAGGTGATTTGGGTTTGAATTGGGTTGGACATGGGCCTTTTGGTAAAGAGGTTAGGGTGGGCTAAAATGAGCTACTATGGCCAAAGTTGGGTTAGAGTTGAAATTGATGTAAAATTAATGTTGGGAAATGTTTATGGGAGTGTTTCAAAGAGGTTTTGGCTTTGGTTAGGTTTTGATTTAGGGATTTGGGCTCATTTGGGCTAGGTTTAGGTTTAGGTCAAAATTGGGCTTTTTGATTTTGGGTTGAATTTGAGTGGGGTTTGGGTCTAAGTTTTGGGCAAATCATGTTAGTGTTTTGTTTATGGGGATGTCGAGGAGGGTTTAGAAAAGATTTGGGGTTAATTGGAGTTGAATTGGGTGAGTTTGGGCTAAATTTGGGTCATGAGTCCAATCGGGCTTAAGCCAAAGTGAAATTGGATCCAAATGTCAATCAAATTGGACTTGGATTGGGTCCAGATTGGTGTTGGGGATGTTGAATTGAAGTTTAGAATTGAATTGGACCAGAATTTGGGTCAATCGGGTAGGTTAGGTTTGACATTGGGTTTACTTTGGGTTAAAATGGGTCGAATTGGGGGTTTTGATAAAAGTGGGGTAAATTGGCAAAATTGACCTATGGTGTAGATTGAACAAAATGAAATTGGGAATATTTGGGATTTTCCGGAATTTTACGGGAATTTTCTGAATTTTTGGATTTTTCGCTAAGAGGGTATTTTGGGTATTTGGAGGGTATTGGGGGGTATTTTTGGAATTTTTGGTATTTTGGTTATGGATGATCAATTTGAGTGGGAGGAAATGTTTAGGATCGGTCTTGAGGAATTTTGGGTAATTTAGGTGATTTTGGAAATTTTGGGTAGTTTCAAGCATTTGGTAGGTTAGGCAGGTGTAGGGTCCGGGGTCAAAAATCGAAAATTTGGAAAATTCAAGATTGGGTGAATATAGTGTGAATAAAATCATTTTAGTTGAGCATGCATAGTCATATCAAGCCCACACGGTTATGAAGGGACTCATTTGAGCGCATTCACTACGTTGCTCTCTAACCCTCTAAGCGAGCGGCTTAGGGGTTAAGGACCATCCATGTGAATCACTTATATGAGTCGAGAGATCGAGTTAGGTATAGGTGTGGTTTTAGGAGGTGTATGGAAGTGTAGTGTATGAGCGTAGTGTGTGTGTAAGTGTAGTGCGCATGTGTAAGTCACCACTCGCACTGCGGCCAACTAGCAGGCAATCCTAGGCCAAAGAGTCCCATAGAACTCATCCTTAAACTTCCACACTCGATTTCAACCCTCTAGGTGATTAGGGTCTACAGTCAAGCTTGTGAGTTTGCAGTGAGTTAGCAAGTGGTTTGAAATTCTAGATGGTGGATCCCAATTCTAGTCCTCTAAGATAGTCAAAGGAAAAGCCTAAGGCTAGATCCTAAGTACTAAAGAGAAGAAGAGAAGACCTCATCAAAAATGAGGTCAACAATGAATCAACAATATTCTTTCCTTTTGGTTTATCAACGATCTCCCATGTTTTATTCTTTCTAACGCACCCATTTCCTCTCTCATAGCATCCCTCCATTCCCTTTTTGACAATGCCTCAGACACATTTTTTGGGATGGCAATGGTGTTCAAACTCACAATGAACCTTTTTTAAGCTGGTGATAGGCGCTTAAGATAGACATAGTGAGATAGTGGATAAAGTGGTTCTGATCTTACCATGATTTCATTTCTAGAATTTGGATTGGATTCTTGGACTTGCGTCGGTTCGAGAACTGTCTTTCTCCTCGAATACACCGAGAAAATCTTCGAGAAATTGTGAGTGATAGGATCAGGTGACTTAGATGTGATTGGTTTAGAGGACTCGTGTTCAGCTGGAACATGAGGAGAGTTTGGCTCTGGGGATTCCGGTTCAACAACACGGGGTGGCACATACGGAAGGTCAAGGTTTTTTAGTGGTTCAAAGGACTCACACTCACAAGTACTATCTTCCATCATTGAAATCTCCCCCTGAAGAGAGGACTTGGAGAAAAAAGGTTTATTTTCTGTGAAAGTGACATCTGCAGAAATGTAATATTTTCTGGTAGAAGGGTTGTAGCACTTGTATCCCTTTTGAGTGGGAGAGTAACCGAGTAAAACACATTTGATGGCTCTAGTGTCTAGCTTCCTCTATGTTGTTTCGTAGACATGAACAAAGTGCAAGACACCCAAATACCGTAGGTGTGAGGCCATTCGAGGCTTCGAAGTGAGGGTAGAAGCTATTAAGTACATCTAAAGGGCTTTTGTTTTCTAACACACGGGAGGGAAGTCTATTTATCATATATGTGGCAGTAAGAACGACTTCTCCCTAATAGGATTTAGAAACATTCCCTTGAAATAGTAAAGCTCGGGTGGTGTTGAGTAAATGTCTATTTTTTCTTTCATTACCCCATTTTGTTGAGTGTCTCCACACATGATGACTCGTGGATAATCCCTCGTGATTGAAAGTAAGGTGATAGAATCCGATTGAAGTAGTTTCAAGATTGTCTGTCCTAAAACTTTTTATTTTGACCCCAAATTGATTTTGAACCATAGAATGGAAATTAGGTATAACAGTGCTAACATCAGATTTTTGTTTAAGAAGAAAAAGCCATGTAACCCGGGTGCAATCATCAATTAAGGATATAAACCAACGAGCCCCAGAAATGTTAGGTATAGTGGAAGGTCCCCATATGTCACTATGAATCAAATGAAAAGGATGAGGACTTCTTTTAGTGTTAATAGGAAACGATATACGACTATGTTTTGCCAATTCACAATTGTCACAATGAAATTCAGCAATATCTAAACCTTGGAATAAGTGAGGGAACTTTGTGTTTAAAACCCTAAAGAAGGATGACTACAGGCGCGAGTGATATATGCAAATCACATATTTGTTCGATGAACTTAGGAAAGATAAAGACAAATTTCTCCTATTCGTCCGCTGATGATTCAAGTGCAGTAAAGACCGTTCCTTTCCTTAGCAAGTCCAATCCTTTTCCCCGAGTCATGGTCCCGAAAACACACAAGCAAGAGTAAAAAATAACATAACGATTCGAGATCATGAGTCAGCTTTGAATTGACACAAGGTTTGTTGACGGCTTAGGATACATGAGAACGTTTTTAAGGATAAGACTCGGTGTGATATGTATATCTCCAATCCCTGCAACAGTAGCTAAAGAGCCATTGGCCACGATAATTTTTCTATTACTTGGACATGGGGTATAGGAATGGAAGAGTTGAGGTGTGGGGGTCATATGGTCTGTAGCACCGGAGTCTATGACCCAAGAATTTGGATCATAGAGTTTGTCTAAGACATTCATGCAAACAGGTTTACCTGAAAGAGTCATCGAACCTGTACCAGAAGGTTTCTCAAGAGAACCCAACAGGCTCCTCAACTTCTCAATTTCTTCACTGTTGAACATTGACATGTGTGGAGAAGAGAAATCACAACAATTAAGGCTGTTCCTGTTTCTGGATGACGTGGTTAAGAGACGCAAGCCTGCTTCTGGACGACGCAGATCGCAGGAGATCGCACAGCTTCTGGGCGGCAGCAATGAAGGCTGCTCTGCTGAGAGCGGCGGGAGAGGCCGGATAGCGGAGGCGTGCGACGGACTCTGGAGTCGCGGCAGGAGTCGACGCGAGACAGCTTCTGCGGCGGAGATTTGCAGAAGCGGCGGAGAGATGCCAGCAAATTCCCCCTTATATATAGATGTCACGGGTGATCAAACTTCAAAGTATCCTCGCGCAAGATCAAGCCACTCTTCTCTCCACCTCTTGCCTGTCGATTCACTAACCACAGCAGTTGCGATCGCGAGAGCGGAGATGCCGAAGAAGATGGGAACGAATACGAAGGCGGAAGCAGCCCGTGCTCGGAAGGGCGCAGCGGAGGCGGAGAAGAAGGAGAACGAGACCCGTGAAAAGGAAGAACGCCACTGGATCGAGGCAGAGGGGCCGAAATCCCGCGCTGCCAAGAAACGTGAGGAGGGGCCGCTCGACACGCTGAGAATCGCAAGCTTGCCGAACAGGAGCTCCTCGATCCAGAGAAAGCCAGTCGTAAGCCCGACCCTAAGGCGAATCGCGTAGTTGTACCCATACCGAAGGTTACTGAGGCCGAATTATCTCGTCGTCGAGAGGAGGAGCGCTTGCGCCTTCAGCGTGAGGCCGAGGCTGCTAAGAAACGCCAGAGCCGGACTGCGGATGAGGAAGAGTACGAGCGGATGGTGCTTGTGAGCAACAC
Organism: Papilionanthe hookeriana x Papilionanthe teres; assembly: GCA_022702705.1. Classification (NCBI taxonomy): domain Eukaryota; kingdom Viridiplantae; phylum Streptophyta; class Magnoliopsida; order Asparagales; family Orchidaceae; genus Papilionanthe; species Papilionanthe hookeriana x Papilionanthe teres. The sequence goes on along the minus strand of CM040433.1, from coordinate 30,893,686 downwards.
CTAACAGGTCGCGGAAGCGGAAGGTTTGCGACGCAAAAGCCTTCGGCGTAGCGTCGAGAAGAGATACACAGCAATGAAGGCTGTTTCAAGAAGAATGAGAAACCCTAGAATCAAATTCCTAGGGCTCTGATACCATGTGGGAAATCAGAGAAAAGGGAAAATAATTTTGTATATTCTTCCTTTGAATTGATAGTACAAGTTGTTATATATATGAGATTACAATAAATAAAAAAAGGAAACTATCTAACTAATTCCCTTGATTTAAGGGATTACAAAGTAATACACATTAATACAAATTAAAACACATTGATTCTTAATTTATTCTCCCAATCTATTTACAGGATAAATCTGAAAACTTCAACAGTTGGTGTGCTTACAGCATGTTGCCATGGCGGGCTAGTTGAGGAAGGATTATCCCACTTATGTGCTATGAAAGATGGTTTTGGAATTGAACCCGGGATGGAGCATTATGCTTCTGTAGTTAACCTTTAAGGATGTGCAGGGAGATTGGTAGATGCAAATGAATTCATTGAAAAGATGCCAGTAAAACCTGCTGCAGCAATATGGAGGAGCTTGTTAAGTGCTTGCAGAGTTTATGGAGATGTTGAGTTGGGAAGGCTTGCAGCTAGGATGGCAATCTCGTTAGATTCGAATAATAGTGGGTCACATGTTCTAATGTCTAATATGCTTGCCTCTAAGGGTATGTGGGAAGAGGTGGAGAAAGTAAGGGAGAGGATGGACCAAATAGAGGCTGTGAAGGAGCCTGGTTATACCTGGATTGAAGTGAAGAAGAAGATTCATGTGTTGATAGCAAAAGGAATGGAGCATCAAGAAGCAGATGTGATTTATTCAATGCTAGATTGTTGGACATTGATGCTTAAAGCTTTTGGATATGTACCCAACATTGCTTAATCTCTGATGATGGATGTACATAATGCAATTGCATGCGAAGTTTCATAGAATAAGTTATATTAGTGAGAAAAAAGAGCTAATTGAATCTCATCAAATGTATTGAAGTTTAAAATCAGCTGTCCAGAATTAGACGAATGCTTTACAGGTAATGTTAGTTGAACTTTGCCAGAACAAAGGCTCAAAAAATTTGTACTTTTACACATAAATTCGATTAATTTTTCATAATAGTCACACTCATTTTCTATATATGTATTTCTTTTAATGCATATATCGTTAGTATCTATAACCTTCACTCAATAGGTTAATGAACAATCCAAAACCATTAATTAGAAATATTGGATGTGTTATCTGACGTGAACATACCCACAAAGGTTTACCTAATTTTTAATTTTTGGTTATCTCTCTAATGCATACATCTAACGGGTACTGGATAGACATTTCAATTCAGTGACACACAGGATGGATTATCAGATAAATATCTTATTATACCAAAAAATGATGTGGAAATATTTTTTTAGCTTGTATAAAATGATTAGAGAGTAATCTAATATGAGACTACATTATAATGCATAATAAAAACACTTAATAATTAAGGAAAAATAATTTATCCCCTTCAAATGCGTTGATCCACAGTTATATGCATATCGACAGTAAAACTCATGCCGGTATCATTCACCTATTGGCACTGGTGCACTAATTTTTTAAAGAAAATTTACATGCATACCACACAATTCTTGTGTATTTACCTATCTGACACCCATGATTTGATATTTAACCTTACGACACTTTTAATCTCATAAACCTATTCATTAAAAAGCGAATTTCACTTTTAAAAAGATAATGGGCGATAATTTTTATGTGATGTTAAAAGTTTGAACGCATGTAAATACGAATGTTATATGTTATTGTTAGTCATGTAAATACATAAGAATTGTGGTATGTATATAAATACCCCTTGGGAAGGCTTTCTAAAAATCCTTATAATCATTTTTAATTAAAAAATTGGGTGCATCCTTTAAATTTCATTAATTAAAAAAAAAAAAAAAACTTAGAATACCAGCAATAATAACAGCATTTGTATTCAAATGAGCATAAAAAACCAACATTTAGACCACATGCAATCATGACTAAACATAAGCAACATTTAAAAGGCTAAAAATGTAGAAAACTTTAATAAATATCCAGACTTCATTATCATAACATAAAACACAACAAAGTGGTGTCCTTGCAACAGTACCAATATTCAGAGCAAGCTAATTAATTTCCCCATTCTGATTCCAACCACTCAGAGCTTCACAAAGCCCTTCTCCTTCAAGCTCTCTATAGTTTCTTTGAGGCTCTCCTCAAATGGCCTGTAGCTGATACCCAACCCCTTCACCTTCTCCTTCGAAACATGATAAGTTGGGATAAAGGGTTCATCATCTGCAGCTCTGCCATCAGAAATATTTATTATTTCAGACATACATCATAAAGCAAATATTTGAATTATTTTTATTTTTATTCTTTGGAACTTACTTCTCAGGAACTTGAATGGAAGGATATAGTTCTTTGATGTGCTTCGCGAGCTGAGAGAAGTGAAGGACTCTTTCGACTAAACAATAGCGTCCGCTTGCGGAAGGATTTTCGAATGCCAGAATATGTGCTTCTGCAACGTCTTTTACACCAACCCATCCGAACGTTACATTGGGGAACGTAGTACTTCCTATAATGGTACAGATTTCATTAATGAAGCTTAATCACTACTCTAGGAACGCCCTCTCATTTATTCAATCAACAACTAATTTGGGCATTAACTAGTACTCAATCACGCATAACTTTAATCACTTTGACATCATTCAACACTCACATTTGTCCCTTAATGAGCATTAAATTAACTTTCGTGGTATTTGATCATTGCCTTCTCAAAATATATAAAATTGTTAGAATAATCAAGCTCTATGTACTTTTAAAAAAAATAGTGGTATTTTTTGTGATGTTAAAATATTGTTGCCTAAGGATTTTCTTTAATAACAAAATCAAAATTTGAAAACCAAACTATCAAGCAGGTAACTTCTAAAAGAACCAAAGAATATATTTACGCACCATTTATTAATTTCAGTACTGCTTCGTTGCTTGTATTAAGTGTTGGCTGAAGAAGGGGGCCAACGACCATCGCAGGATTTATTGTAACCAAATCAATATCATGATCCTTTGCAAACTTCCAAGCAGCCTCCTCTGCCAATGTCTTTGACAAAACATACCAAACCTGAGAGAAAAAAATTGAACTGTTATGACAGTGAACAGCATAACGATGTCTAACTTGTGAAGAAAAGATGGACTGTGAAGCAAGAAGATGGACAGCAAAGTGAAGCCGTTTGCCAAATGGTCATATATCCATTAGAACAAGAATTATATATTTACATATCTAATTTCAATTTTATTTTTTACATTTATACCACCCAAATATTTCATGTCACTTCAAAAATACCAACATTTTAGATTTTAAAAAGTGAAATAAACATTTTTCATGAATAGGTATGGTGGGATGCATGTAAATAAGTGAAGTATATGTGTTAGATATGTAAATATATATCTTGACGCAGAATCGGTTAGAAATTCATGTTTGAACTTTATGACACAAATTCTAAAAATACATAATAGCCAAGATCTTTTAAATTCAAGATTTTTACATATCCATAATAAGTAACATACTTGTATTCATGATGATAAAATTCGATCTTAAAAATTTGATATTGAAGAGATGGAGTTCTATCTCTAATCCCTTTCAACTTTCTGTACTTTCTGATTGAGAGAAATGTACGGGGTGTGTTAGGAAGAGAGATGACTCATTCTTTAAATTATGCTCTATTTAACCACCATCCATCAAGGGGGTTACTAACCAATAGAATTTATGATAATTTAATAAATTAATTATGACATAAGTTATGAGTTAAAGAAATAAATAATCTAAGTTATCAAGAGTTATAAAATTAAATAACTTAAGTTATCATTTATTATAACATAAGTTATGGGTTAAGAAAATAAAGAACTTATGTTATCATGAGTTATAAAATAAATGACATAAGTTATTGATAAGTTATTAAAATAAATGTGAGCCAAAAATAAAATTTTAACAAAGTCCACCAAATAACCATAAACTTGTTGGATTTTCTCAAAAACTCTAGATGAAGTCTCTGAATCTTCTCCTACAACTTCCAAGAGTGTTAATGCCCTAAAACTATCTCCATGGCATGGTATAAAAGGTAAAATCCTAAAGGGTAATCCTAGAGCTACTTTGACCTATACTGTAAGCTGAGCATTTTTGGCTTGCCTTATATTCACATAAAATTGCCCCAATTACGAAAGCTCTTAAACATGACCTTCGTCGCCCACAACAACAATTAGAAGCCTGGAATCCACAACTATAAGCCTGGGTCACTATAGGGAAGCTAGAAATAGAATTAGCAAAGATTGATTTATCAGTGACATGAGATGGCAAATATAGTATCAAGCATTCAAAAAAAATAGATTATTAACTTAGAATTGAGACGGCTGATGGATCTTATAATAAAATATTGTGCTTTCGCTAAATCCATGCAAAATGAAGAGCACAAATTAGTAAAAGACCGAGATATGCCTCATACAAAGGATCATACATCTATTCCAGAAGTAGTCCTAAATAAGAATTCAAGCATGCAAACAAATAAGTATGGAATGCCAATAAAGCATTCACGAACTGTATTTAGTGGCCGAACCAAAACTTAAGAAGAGGGAATCCCGAAATTAAAAAGTAAGTTGTGCCCAGTCTTTATGTTTAAGACTTTCATCTCCTTGAAAAAGTTTTAAAATTACTACTAGTATTATTATTAAATTAAAAACATAGTTAAAATTAAATCATTATAAAGCATTTAAATTTAGCTGACAAAATTTCGGAGTCATTATATGGTAGTAAAATGTTTAATAAAGATCTATGGGTATCGACCGCCTATCCCAGCCACCCCTGGTTCCAACATTGACTGTATATAAAAGTTAATGGAAGAAGATTAGAGATTGATGCCATTGTCTTATATATTTGACTTAATGGCCACCAATGTTCATCCATTATCTCTAGGTTGACTCAAAATTCCTGAATTTCTCTGTGTTAAAACTGTATAAATCCTTGTATTTATAAGCATCCACATCATGTAGAATGAATATGAGTCGCTTTTACCACACAAACACACAACATTATGGAGTTGCTTTTACCAACCTTTTTTTCCTTGCATAAATCTGGATTGGAGAACCATGTCTCATCCACTGTAACATCAGGATTACGAGGTCTTTCATTGTACGAAACAGCTGCCATTGATGATGTCACTACTACCCTTTTAACAGTTGAAGAAGATTTAGAGCAGGAATTCAACACATTGAGGGTTCCCTTCACCGCAGGATCTAAAAGTTCAGCCTGAAAGAAAAAAAAAAGAAAAAAAAAACTGAGTGAATTTACTAAATACAACTAAAACTACAAGTTATGGTAAGAGAGAACCTTTGATAAAACTTCAAGAGAAAAACAATATCCTAGATACCGAAGTAGTTAAAATTATCAGATAAAACAAGCTTAAGGGCTGTCTGGTAACGGATTTAAGCCGGATTTAGCTTAAATCTATCCTACAGAAAAAGGAAAATTTTTAAATGGACTTGGTACCAATTTCTTGTCAATACTTCTCAGGTTTCGTCTTAAATCCCGGATTTAAGAAATTCTGGTGTCGACAGGATTTCATAAATCCAAATTTACAAGATTTATTAAAATTTTTACGAGACAATGCTTAGTGTCCTAGGTTTAATTGAGAGCAGCAACTAGAGTATAACTATCATCAATTTCAACAGTACAAAATCAATATGATTTACAAGTCCTAAACTGCTTCGACTAGAACGGATCAAGGCTGGTATGTCAGCCTTCTAAAAGGTTTTGCATGCATCATAGCATCTCAATTAATTTATTCTTGATAAAATAAAAATGACTACTAAGATAATTTAATAGAGATGATTTACTTATATGTGCTCACCATCTATTTGTTTACTTCTTGCTAAACATTGATGAGCACCCTTCTCTATCTATGACTGCAATATATTTTTTATCATTTACTTAAAGATCATGTTGCTTTCTCAGTCCAAATTATCATAGTATCATACCTTCCTCCACATAGAGTAATCTTACTTCTGATATTGTTATAAGTATCTAGTTCACACATGGCCTTAGGCTTCTAAAAAAGCAAACTATAAGTTCAATGATTTAATGATTGATCCCTATTTTCCCCATGAACTGCAACACAAATTCCATGAACATTAAGGCTTTGTTTGAAGGAGCTTCACAGTACAGCAACTCCTTTAAAAGCTACGTCCACCGAACGGAGAAGGCCAGCTGCAATCTAAAACAGAGAAGGCCATGCAACTTTGGAAGATGTTTGGAGATGCAGCTTCACCAAACGAAAGCTTTTCCATATGTCGGCGTTCACTGCAATAGATCGAAGCTTCACCGCCTTCTCAAACGAAACCTAAATCTCATCAAAAATTCAAGGAAAAAATAAAGTATACAAAAGAACTTTTTAACTTAAAGAAAGGGTGCCAAAAATATTTATAAAAATGTAAACATAAGTCTGCCATGAAAGAAAATAAATGTACGCAAAGAGAAAATAAAAAACCTGCGGATCAGTGACAGAAAGATGAATTGGAGATGCTGTATGGAAGACACCATCACACCCAGAAATTTCAGCATCAAAAGATCCCTCCTCTAATAAATTAGCTTTAAACAGATGTAGCCTCTCATTGGCTCCTTCAAGTGCTCTCAAATGATCTGTTTTTCTCGGATCAGCTGAAGTATATGAAACATGTGTAATAATATTCAGTGATCAAAATGAGAAAATAAAGTCATAAACAGATCAACTGAAATATATGAAATATATGTTTAATAATATTCAATACTCAAAATGATTAAAACTTACCTTCACCTCAATTCATTAAAAGCAGGGCAGTGAATTTGGCTTGAATATCGTTAATTGTTCGAAAATTGATTCGAATTTTGGCTAGGATCGAGATCGGATTGAAATAAACGAGCTGAATTATGAGCCAAAACTTTGAATCGAATTTTTTCGAGCCGATTTTGAGTTGAGCTAGATTTCAAGCCGGATCCTAGCTCGGCTTGAAATCGGATCGTTAACAATGCTAGTAATGTTAGTGTTATGAATTTAGCGAAGTAAGCTCGAAGACTGTTAATCACTCGAAAATTTATTCGAATTTTGGCTCGGATCGAGATTGGATCAAAAGAAATGAGCCAAAATTTTGGATTGAATTTTTTAGAGCCGATTTTGAGCCGAACACACCTCGGCTTGAAATCAGATTGTTAAAAGCACTAACTAAAAGACTACAACAAAGCAAAATCAGAGAACAGTTGCATAATAAGGAAAGGCTTACTACACAAATTTTAAAGATAAAGCTGCCAGGGAAAATAAAAACAAAATAATTATTATACAAATTTCCAAATGTTGCAATATGTTCATCCCGAATCAAAAGCAAGTTCATGAATCGGGGTCAAACTCTCCAAAACATACGCCATTATTTTCCCCGATCTAATTATGAGTAACCGGAAATCAACTGGCCAATGATTTGCCCTCTTCCATTTATATAATCCTGGAAATTTTCTAACCTGACCCAAACTACTTCCGATCATCAAAAATTTTCCAGGCGCCATAAATTGCGCTGAAACAATACATAATCAGCCATGTTTGCTCATTAAGAAGGTTTCTTCTAAATTACGGTTTAAACGAGATGGAGAAATCTGGAACACAGGAGGAAGAGAGAGAGAGATAGAGGAAACAAACCGGGATCTCTCACTGAGGCTTTGACGTTATAGCCTCGTTGGAGAAGGAACTTGACGAGCCACGAGGCGATGAAGCCGGAGGCTCCCGTAACGCAGACCAACTTTCCAGCTCCGCTCATAGAGACAGTCTTCGGTTCTCTTCGAGCTTAGGTAGTGGGGTGGCTCTTATATATAAAAACGAAAACGATGAGGGATAACTACATAGAGATCGTTGGAAATTTTGACATTTACAGATTCAACATCCAGGGTTTTCCTATAACCGTAGAACTGATATATATTTAGGCATTAAATTATTGAGAATCGTAAAAGAAATGAAAAATATGAGTCAGAAATTTACCCTGAATTTTGATATTTGGGTGAGAATTTAAAAAATTGACGAAAAGATGATTGATTTGTAAATATCAAAAATTTTTATGGACTATATGTAATTGTCGCCAAGGAGGCGCAGCGTAAAGTAGGGAAATGGAAAAAATAATAATTGAATTTTTAAAATAATATCTTAAATAAATTAATCTGGATAAAAACAATTAATTGCATTTTATTAGATAAAACAGTTAGTTGGATAATTATTTTAATTTTAAATATAATATATTTTCTAAGTTTATTATTTTAAATAACATTAAAAAAAATAAAACCTAAAAAAAAAATTGTTTCGTTAGCATACTATTTTATCACTCATGCAAAATCGACCGCTAAAGTGGTAATTTTTCTTCTCCATCATGAAGCAAGACTGTTTGTTAATAGGGGTGTAAACGAACCGAACAGAACTAGTGTTTGCGTTCGAAAAGTTCGAACACATTACTGTTTGTGTTTGGTTCATTTAACAAAGCGAACAAAAAAATTTGTTTGTGTTCGTCTCGTTTGCTTATCGAACGAATCGAATACAAACTTCTGGCGAAGCGAACGCGAAGTGTTAGCGAACAATGAGCTTTTTTGACAGCCATAGCTTTGATAGTATACTTCCTCAAAATGAAGTAAATTGATCAGCTATTCTGTACACACCATGTAATTCATACTTTTTCAAAATGAAGGAAACCGAATAAGGCGTTTAGGGTTTTGTTTAGGATTTTATTTTAATATATAAGTATATTATATTAATTATAATATTATAATATTTATGTTAATATAATTAATACTATAATATTATTATTGTTATTAATAATTTATCATATATTATAATTTATAGAAGTTTAATTATTTAAAATATGATAAATTTTTTAAATATATAATTATTTTTAAAATATCATAAATTTTTTATATATAATTAGTTTAAATTATTTTATATTTCGAACAATAACGAATCGAACAGGAACGAATACATTATTGTTCGTGTTTGGTTCGTTTAATAAACTGAACAAAAAAAAAATTGTTCATGTTCATCTCGTTTACTTATCAAATGAATCGAAACACGAATTTCTTGACGAACTGAACACGAACTGTTCGCAAACAACGAGCTCTTTTGACATTCATACTTGTTAAAGTGACGATTTTATTATAAAAATATTATTGAGGATAAATATATATTATATAGATTATATTATAAAATTATGACTAGATAGGCTTCAACTTTAAAGTTGGGTTTCGAGCCTCAAGATGATTTTCTTATGAATTGTGTTTGTTTAATTTTTTTTTTAATTTTTAACTTCAAAATAAATTAAATATATATATAATTTAATAAATATCATAATCTCAATTCAAAAAATAACGAAAATTAAAAAATCAATATTACAATATAAAATAAGATAACTTTAATTATAAAAATTTTCATTTAAATTTACATCGAAATATAAATTAATCTTAATAACTGAAATGAAGTTAATTATTCATGCTAAAAGTATTTTCCTCAATAATTTTTTCATAAAAAAATTACCACTCAACAGAAGACTTTGCTTGATCATGTGGCGAAGGAAAATCGCCACATCAATGGGCAATTTTGCATGCTAACATGGCAAAATTATCAGCTGGTTTTGTTTGATAATATGATGCATCTTTATGCACATTAAAGCAAAGAGAAAATATAATCATCACTTTTTTTTTTGAGAAATTTGATCAAAAGTTTTCTCGGGATTAAAGACGCGTTTATTTTGGATTTTCGGCCCACTTTTTGAATCGGATTCCGTCGAACACATATTTATTTCGCACTTTCGTCAATTGTAATTTAAATTCATGGTCACAATTACGCTACAACGCCACAACAGAATCAATCCCCCGTTCAAACACTTTGCCCATGGGGATCCTCCTTTAGCGGGACAAAATATCCCTTCTTGTACATAGGCTAATCAACAAAGCTTTTAGTGAATGAATTTGTTTCAAGTTTGTTTGAATTAGAGACTCGTCGAAGTTTTGTTCGAATAATACAAAGCTCAAATTTGTGTTCAATCCGTATTAAATATAATTTTGTTCAAGGGCAACACTAATATCTTAAATATTTTCATGTACAAGAAGATTGTATATGTTATGCAATAATCTATATAACATGTATAATCTCATTGTACATTAATTTCGGACGCATCAGAACGAAACACATACTATGGGCATTGCCCACTATGGAAATAATGTTGTCCTCTCAGAAGAGCAATATGTGAAGGAGAGAGGTGTTCCGATAAGGGGCACCTTTCAAATATTTAAATTTAAGACATCTTTAAAAAAGGCAAGCATTTGAGGGACTTTTTTTTTTGCTATTAAATGCTATACAAAATCAAATTCTCATCTAAATTTACAAATTTGAATAAGTAACTTAAGAATCTCATTTAGATAATTGTATTTATTTTATATTTTAAAAATTGAATAATTTAAAAAGAGTTGATACAACAAAAACAAATTTTTATTATCCAAAGACCAATCTCGATGCACGACATGAATCTCAGTGCAATTTTTTGAGCAAGAAACGTTCAAATCTTGATAAAAAGTCATTCAAAGCTCTGATTTCAGCAAACTTATAGTCAAACTGAACAGCTCGATAAGATGAATCTAATGATATAGAAACTAGTCTAATCTGAGTCAAATCAAGCTCAGATCAAGTCATTAACCCATTCTTAGAGGATTTCCAGACACATTTGAAACCTCAAACAAATGCCGACACTAGCAAGCTTATACTCGAATCGAACGTCTAGACAAGACGAATCAAACGAGCCCAAGATCACTCAATTCTGACATTGTTATGGCCATCAAATACATCTTAAACACAGTCTGATCAAGAGGAGCCCTCTAGACCGTTCGATTAAACCGGCTGCATTAATTGCACCCACAACACTATAAATAGACCCCCAACCCTCACATGAAAGGGAGTTGAAGTCTAGAGGGAGAGCCTGAAGCGTTGAGGAGAAGCTACTGCTTAGCACCACCGCCGACCGTTGTCGACTACCGCCGACCTCCGTCGACCACCGCTAACATTTGTCGACCTCCGTCATCGTCGACCTCCATCACCGTCGATCTCCGTCATCGTCCACCTCCATCACCGTCAACCTCCTTCATCATCGACCTCTTTCACCGTCGACTTCCCTCGACCACCGTCAACCACAATGAAACCTTCGTCGGCTACTGCCTACCGTCGTCGACTACAGCCGACATTCGTCGACCTCTGTCACCGTCGACCTCCGTCACCGTAGACCTCCACCAGTTATCATAATTCACCACCAACCAGACGCCGTCAGTCGAACTTGTATGAAAAATATAATTATCTTTTCCTGTCTGTAGGACAAGGAATTTGTATAAACATCAATCAATAGTAGATTTTCGTAACTGAGTCAGGTCTCGTGGTTTTTCCCTTTGGTTTTCCACGTAAAAACTTCTGGAGTCGTCACCGCTTATTTGTTTTTCATCTGTGTGTGTACTGAATTTTCGTACAACACTAAGACAATAATCCACTACTCCACCGCCGCGAATTTTCTAGCACGCATCAAGAGTCAAAATCAAAAATTAAAATAAATTATGAAAACAATAATTTTTTCAAAATGAACATTAAAATATACAAATTATAAAGCGATGGAAAATGAAAGATGAACTACTTTTGGAATTTTGTAGAAAATAAGATCAAAGGAAACATATTTTAGAAAGATTAGTCATTTATATTGTCCCGAACTGTTGGAATATTGTCCCGAACTCTTGGAATAGTATTCGAAATAATAATAAAAAAAGTATAATTGTGTTATTTATTGTCTAATTTTGCTAAGAATTGACGAACTTCACACTTAATTAAATCTATTTAAAAGAAATAAAGGAAAGAGCCGAGTCACTAAACTTTGACACTATTAAATTTATACTGTAAGCGAAGGGTAATTTAAATATGAGGCATTTACATACATAGCACCCAATTCATATGTATTTACATATTTAACATCTAAATTTTATATTTTATATTCAAACCACCCAAAAATATTTATATCACATTAAAAGTATCACTATTTTTGTATACACAAATATATATACATATATATATATATATATATATATATATATATATATATATATATATATATATATATATATATGAAAATTTTAATTATATTTTATCTTGCAGAATTGAGCCGCACTCGCCAAGTCGAATCGAGCTCACATGTCACATCTTGTGAAGTGGCTAAATCAAGCCCGCCCGCTAACGTGATTAAATCAAGCCTACCTGCCGAAAAAGTTAGTCCAGCTTATCGGCTTATTTCTCAAAAGTCTGTCTTAGACATACCCCGTGAAGATAGCAATTCAAGAAAGCCAACAGACTAATCAGGATATCAGTCAATTTTTCATTTAAGGAAGTCTCCCGATACTGGGTAACATCTGACATTAGTCGGGAGAGAGAAGTCAACAACATAGTCATTGATATCCTATTTTCACTATTTTATATTATTTTCTATCTCATGTATAATAAAACCAAAAGGAAGAAAGAAAAGAGATCTCTCTATGATTTCTTCTCTCCAATTTTATCGGATGTCATAAATTAATATTGTTCCGAAGGTTCCCTCCGAGAATATTTTCAATCTTTTGCTTTCCTAATAAAATTCTTCCCACAAAGTTGAGTCTTTCCTCGAGTTATATGTTCTCACGGACTATACAAAACCCTATGCCCTAAAAAAATTCAACTATTTATTTAAATGCATAAATGACTGTCATGGGTCAAATGGATATTAGCAGGTCCTATAGAACTAAACAATTGATTTTTCCAAAGCACAGTACTAGTTTTCATGTTGACTTGACAGGTTGATTTATCGAATTTACACGACAAGTGACAGTTGCCACGTACCAACTATCGGTTTCACATGTCAAATTCATCTTTCGAGTATCATCTTACTACATACCAACTGTCGGGTTGACCTACTAGGTCGACCTTGGGATGTGAACAAGTCAAGTCGAGTTCAAGTCATGACAAGCTCGAGCTCGGCTCGTCTCATCTATCATATTGTGAGCTCGAGCTCAACTCGTTGTGGTAGTTCGAACTAAGAATTTAAATTTTATGGAAGCTCGCCAAAGAAGATTTGGCGGCCATAGGGAGAGGAGAATGCATGAGTAGTTCAAAAAATGATAAACAAATTAGTCTTCTAATTTTGTAAATAACAACGTCAAAGGACATGACTAGTGCTATTTTAACAAATATATCAAATTAGTATCAAATAATTAAACAATTGTCCTATTTTAAAAATATTTGTCATTTTTACTGTCCCAAACATGTGAAGTAGCGTTCAATATTAAAACAAAGCATAATTTTGTTGTTTATTAATTTTCTAATTGTCCTTAGACTTCACACTTAACTTAACATATTTTAAAAAAAAAGAGTTGAATCGTTGAACTTTGGCACTATTTAATTGATATTATAAGTGAAAGGTAACATAAATTTTAGCCATTTACATACATAGCGACTGATTCTGATTTATTTATATATCTAACATATAAATTTTATATTTTACATTTAGACCACCCATATCTTTCATATAACATGAAAAATATCCTTATTTTAATTTTTAAGACGTGAAATATGAATTTATTTCTTCATAATTTTTAAGAAGTACCGAGATGTATCTCTCATTCGGGGACTATTTTGTCCTTTAAAGAGAGACAACCATTAGAAATGATCATCATTAGTTGCTAGGACGCAAGTCTGTCATTCTTTAACGCATTGTCTAACATCCACGTTTTAGTTTTTTTGCCAAGTCACTTTGGATGAGTGTAGTAATACTATATATATATATATATATATATATATATATATATATATATATATATATATATATATATATATATATATATAATTTTTTTTTTCTTCTACCTTATGTATAACAGTAAAGTCAAGAGAGTAAAGCAGGGGACTCTCGGTACAAAAAACTCTAGATCTTCTGGAGATAGGCTCTCTATAGAGAAAATTTTGTAATCTCATAAACCTCCTCTAAGCTATTTTTTCGGCTTATCAGAGGTTCAAGGCTAATAGAAAAACCATAGAAATTTTATCAAGCATCACGTTGCATCCCTTGATAACCACACTAGTGAGTTTGTCAAACAAACATGCTCAAGGACAAAATATTGACATAATTCATGCCCACCAATGACCTCAACGACCAGAGTTAAAAGACCATTTTGATAATTTGGTGACCAACAAAAGTCATCATCCTCATTGGTAACCAATCCTATCAGAATCTAACTTAGACACGAATATTCTCATATACGAGCCAAATTACAGGCAACAAAGTAACTCCAACGGAAAAAATGAGGTAGAATACAATGAGAGAATTAATATTCCCTTGGGGCTTCTATATACACAGCTACCAAAATTTTCATATTTACCTATCTCACACCAAAGATTTCATAATTAAAAATTATATGAAAAGTAGCACTCAATATCTCTTTTTAATAGCCAAATCCACCTTTTCATCGATAGGTAAAGTGCTATGGGTGTAAAATGAAAGTCTAGGTGTGAGATAGGTAAACCCTAAGAAGGTATAATGTATATAATTTTCCCTATTCTCTTTATTTATGGTCATCCACATATAGAAGACTGACTAGATTTGTAAGAATCAGTTGATTCCTCCTTTGATTACATGGATATACAGGTGGACAAACAAGTAAAATATGTCACCTGCAAACTACGAGGCGGAGCAAGTGCATGATGGGTTCAACTCACTCAATCTCACAAGCAAGAAAGCTGAATCTATTCACTGAAAGCTTTCATAAGTAATTTAATGACTTGATTTGGGCTTGATTTGATTTGGATTGGACCAATTTTAGTATCATTGGGTCTGTCTTGTCAAATCAGTCTGTTTGACTATAAGTTTGTTGACATCATAGTTTTGGATGAATTTTAATCAAAAGTTTGAAAATTTTATGTTAAAAAATTGCCTCAAGATTTGTGTCAGTCTTGATATTTGTATCATATAACATAATTTTGTTGATGGTGCATTAGTTAATCCACTTTTTTTGGGTGAGACTAACTTTTCTGTCAAAAAATATCAAATTTTAAAAGCACTTTATTTTTCTCGTTGGATTATTCATTTGTACATGTGTGTGTTTTATATTATATTACATGTTTTTTACTTATATAAGAGTATAATATTCACGGACATAAGTAAAAACTGAGCATAACTCGGTGGTGTGGGTT
The DNA here is from genome assembly GCA_022702705.1 of Papilionanthe hookeriana x Papilionanthe teres. Taxonomy (NCBI): domain Eukaryota; kingdom Viridiplantae; phylum Streptophyta; class Magnoliopsida; order Asparagales; family Orchidaceae; genus Papilionanthe; species Papilionanthe hookeriana x Papilionanthe teres. Next base: position 30,878,363 of record CM040433.1, on the reverse strand, counting down.
TCCTTTCTACGTCGCTATTCTAGGTTCGAATCCTGGTATTGGTGCTAAACTCCAAAATGTTTTGTTGTGGAGCACGGTGGATGTCAGTGGAACTGTGCTGTGACAGAGCACAGGTTGTTGTGGAGCCAGTGACAGAGCACAGGTTGACGGGTCAGCAAACCCGAGTGAGTCTGTAGGCGCAAGCAGGTCAGGCTAAGAATCAGACAGATGGGCCCTTAGAGCAAACTGATAGGGCCACACTTGCTGATTTAGTGTAGAGGTTTTGTGACAGGATAGGCCTATCGTGTCACCGATTCTAGGCTCATCAGATTGGATGATGGGGTTCATACTGCACGAGACAGTATTGGATTAGACAGTTTGGACCAAGCAGAGGGAACCATATTAAGTGGCTGGTTTAGGAGATGGGTTCGGGTCAGACCCAAAATAGGCAAGTTTTAGGCTAAAAAATAGACAAGATTTCGGCCCTTTTGGGTCCATGAAAAAGGGCCCAAAGGAAGTAGGACTTCAACACCAAGGGTGAAGGGGGAGATCCAAGAAGAGGAGAATCAACCCAAAAGGAAGAGCTCAAAGGGAGATTCAAGGACAGTGACAGAGCACGGGTTGACGGGTCAGCAAACCCGAGCGAGTTTGTAGGCACAAGCAGGTCAGGCTAAGAATCAGACAGATGGGCACTTAGATCAATTTGATAGGGCCACAAGTGTTGGTTTAGTGTAGCGGTTTCGCGACAGGATAGGCCTATCGTGTCACTGATTTGAGGCTCATTGGATTGGATGATGGGGTTCATACTACACAAGATGGTATTGGATTAGATAGTTTGGGCCAAGCAGAGGGACCCATATTAAGTGGCTGGTTTAGGAGATGGGTCCGGGTCAGGCCAAAAATAGGCAAGTTTTAGGCTAAAAAATAGGCAAGATTTCGGCCCTTTTGGGTCCATGAAAAAGGGCCCAAAGGAAGTAGGACTTCAACACCAAGGGTGAAGGGGAAGATCCAAGAAGAGGAGAATCAACCCAAGAGGAGGAGCTCAGAGAGAGATCCAAGGAAAAATAAAAGGAGGAAGATCCTCCAATGGAGGAGCAAGGGAGAAAGAAAATTGTGTCTCTTGTCTACCTATCAGGCAATTAATGATATATCCTTCTATGTTGATGTATGGTTGTTGTTGCGCTTTCAGAAAAAAAAAAAGATTTCATCGGTCTGTCTAACAGGAAATCAACAATAGCTTCTTTTGCATCATTGTTGTGCTTTCTAGAGTAACACAAAAGATGTCCCCGGCCTGCCTAGTAGGTAATTAAAGAGATCTCCTTTCTTATCGTTACAACACTTTTCGAAAGAGATTTTCTGTACTGTTATGGTGATTTATGAAGAAGATTTTTTTTGTACTATTGTTGTGCTTTGGGATTCACAAACTGTTGTGGTGAGTTATGAAGTAGCCATGTCATTTAGATGCTTAAATTTGGAGAATCAAGTCCCCCATAAAATTAGTATAAGTACTAAAATTTTAAGGAGGCGTGTCGGCATATTTTTTAGGTTGAGTGTTGTATTTTGAAAAGAGGTCGCCTACAGAAATTGTAGGCGAATTTTTAATTTAATTTAAATAAATAATTTGAAAAGTAGTATTTTATTTTGAAAATAATTTTAAATTTGAAAATTTTAAGATATGAAATCAAACTCGATCTCACATCCCGAAAAGTTTATATAAACGAGCACCGCACCACAAACTCGTATATCTATCCCGGAGAATAGACACATCGCTTGATGATGGGGCTCGATTAAATAAACTAGAAAGGTTTGTGCCATCCGTTTGGTCCGCGAACCAATTTTATAAGCCGACAAGTTCCCTCGCTTAATATAAATGAATTAAGCGGGGTTTATATTACTCAGGTTCTTTAAAATTCCCTATAAGGGCAAGCCCCTATAGTTAATTACATCTTAAGTGACGGGAATCACCTAAGAAAACTCTCGATAATAATCAATAATTCGCTCTCAAGAATTTCGAAGTTTAAGTTTTCAAAGGATTGAATTTTGAATCTCAATAGGGAATGGATCAAGTTTGGAACATTTTATTTTGGGAATTCAAAGGAAGAAAAGTAGGAGAAATTACGGATTCGAAGTGAACTTCGATAATCTCCCGACTATCCTATTGTTTGGCTTGGATTTAGGAAAGTCCTAATGTTTATTTAATGTTTTAATCTTGCCAATTTTAATTAATTAGGGCTTATATTTATATGATAGAATCATACAAATAAATTCTAGAAGATATGAGGGTTTATTGTCGTATCGGACGACTACCTCAGAATCCTAAGACCGGTTAGGGCTTAATTTGCAATGCAAATGTCTAACGAAGAGTTGAGGATTTATGTTGCACTAGGCAAACTACCTCGAAGTCCTATGGCTTTGTTGTTTAATTCTAGGAAAGTTTTGCTGAAGTAGATTCAAGTTTTGCTGACGACGATGGCCATGCTGCCCACTATGCTCCGAGCTCCTTGTTGTTGCAGAGGTTTAGTTTTAGAAATCATAAATCAGGGGTTGAGAAAAGTGTTTTAGTTTAAAGAAGTCTTAATTTCCATGTGTCTTTAATATTTTAATTAAAACAGGTTTTAAAGTTGATTAAACAGAACCGATTAAGATCCCACGGTTCCGTCATCCCGGCACCGTTATTTTCATCGAATTCACTTAGTCCAGATGAATTTGCTAAACTCAACTAAATGAGTTCCGCACTTTCATTTAGACCGTGGGAAATCCCGTTAGCAACACGTGGGTTACATCATCCGAGGTATTCCCGATCATTCAATGAGACGTTTTAATTTAGTTGTATTTGTAGTTTTGTTGTTCGTTTGTGATTAAATTTTGAGTTGTTTTATATTTTGAATGTTGTGGCGGTGAATTTTATCTTGTAGTGTCTTTTAATTTAATTATGGATTTCAGTTTTAGGGACTATCCTAAAGGTGTGGGTTTTCATGCAACAGTTGTTTTATCATGCAAGAAAAGTAAAGTGCATTTCGTAATAAAATAAATTGCAAGAAAGTAAATTGCGGGAAAGTAAATTGCGATAAAATAAAAGCGTACACTGGAGGGTCTTCCCGTCATTCCAAGCTGCACTTAAAACACGATTAGAACATTTAAGCAAGTTCCTAGGTAAAGCTAAGGTAAGGGTTATGGTTTTCTATCAAATTCCTAATCCTATAGCTAGTCATTTCCTATGACGTCTAGGTTCCTTGTGTTTTTGGTTTGAAGACGATTTTCTTCATCAAAGAACAATTAAGTTCAATTGTTCTTATAAATATCCTATCATATTGAGGAAGTGCTTAAGAAGAATCTTAAACATCTTTTCAATATTTCTAGGATTGTTTTAAGTCCAAATGAATTTAATTATGTAAATGAATCGATCGTCCGAGGTTTTCAAGTTTTGTTAACTTGCTCGAGAAACTAGGATATTTGAATGTCCTATAAGTGAAGTAACATTTCATTTAATATTACGTTTAGGAGTTATGGTAACTAAAGCTTTTGAGGGTAAATTGGTGTTCAAATGGTTTGTGATTTAGCTTAATTTCAATTGAAGGGTTTAAATTTGGAATAGTGTTCAAGTTATTTTAGATTTATTTCTTTATGTCTTAGGTGATGTTATTTAATTCAACTTAATTTAATTTAATTTAATTTAATTTAATTTAATTCAATTTAGTTTGATTTGATGTTACATTAAATTAATTTGATTTAATTTAATTTTTTTTTAATTTAATTTGATTTAATTTAATTTAATTTAATTTAATTTATTTAATTTAATTTAATTTTTAATTTAATTTAATTTAATTTAATTTAATTTTTAATTTAATTTTTAATTTGATTTAATTTGATTTAATTTAATTTTTTTTAATTTAATTTTATTCATTTTTAATTTTAATTAAAATTTTAAAAGAGTTCAATAACTTAATTTTAGTTTAATGATTAAGTCTTTTAATGTTTTAAATTTGAATTATCATTTTAATTAGGAATTAAACATTAATGAAATGATTAATTTAGGGATTTTTTAAATTAAAGAATAAATCTCTTCCTAATAATATCCCTATTTTAATAATTCCAATTTTATTATTCTTCCAAATTTAATCAATTATTTAATTAAAGTTTAATCATTTTAAATTGCTTAATGGGTTTCTACCCTTCAATTATTAAATTTCAATCATCCAAATCAGATTAGGATCAAATATTTTACTTGTTAATTTTTTTATTAAACCTAAAGTTTTAATTAAGGATAAAAAAAAATTTTAATTACCACTTTACCCTTTAAGCTTAATAATTTCATAACTCACTAAATTGAACTCAAATGAACTTGAAATTTTTATTTGACTTCACTCATATGTCAATAAAGACATGAGAGGAGAAAATGTGATTTTTCTGTATTTAATTTATTTATATAATTATTTTTGGTAGAAAATAGAGATTTCCAAGGAAAATTTACTAACATGACCAAGGGAAGGTTTCTGTCCTTAAGAAAATTAGGGAACATTCCTAATGACCAGGGGACCACTTGGACCAATTTTGGTGATTTTTTGAATTATGTTATTTTTATTATAAATATTTTAAGTTCTGGAGTGTTAATTAATTTAAAAATAAAATAAATGTTGAAAAATGAATTTTATGTTTTTCAAAAATCTCTCTGATATCAAGGAAATCAAAGAAGCAAATTTTGCAATTTTCTGATTTTTCTATGATTTATTATAATTATTTTAGTGAAAATGCTAGAAAATACATTTTTTAATTTTAAAATTACCCTAGAGCTTTAAAAATTAATATCTCACCAAATAGGCCTAAGAAAAATATGGGGTTTGTTCCTAAGTGATTAAAATTCAAAATGTGACATTTTGGTGAATTTTATTATTTTTGTGATTTTTATTATTTTTTAATTATTAAAAATATTAAAATAATATTAAAAATCAACTTTTTAGAAAATTGAAATTTTAATTTTCTTAAATTCCCCTGATATCAGAGAGGCTCCAAAACCAATTTGGTGAATTTTTGAAAGATATTTTGAAAGTTATGAATTTTTAAAATTTAAAATGACTAAGTGGCTTAATCAACCCAATTAATAGGGCTAACCAAGTCCAATTGACCTCAAATTTTTATGGTTGATTCTTCTGATCCTAAAGGTCAATGGAGAATTGATTTGAAGTCAATTTGATGTATGGTTAGCTCTAATTAATTAGAGACCTATTTTGAGTGTTTAAGCCAATTAGGATTGTCTAAAATGAACTAACTCAAAACCTATTTTTCCTAGGGTTCTCTGGTCATAAGGAACATCACCAAATTTTTCTAGAATTTATTTCACAGCATGCTATTTATTGGAATTAAAATACTCAAAACAGCCACATGTATTTGAAAAATCAATAACTTTGCACAGAGATGGCCTCTGACCTTGGAAAATTCAGGGAATGTTCCCAAGTTCAGAGGCTTCAAAAGCCCTATGGTCTCATGCCATGGTGAATTGTATGAATGCATGGAGAATTAAAACAATGCAGGGAGTAAATAATTAATTAAAAATAAAGTACTTGGACAAAATTAATTAATTTCTTTTCCACATTATTCTCCTCTGTTCACTGAGCAAGAGGGTATTTTTATTTTATTTTTGTGATTTTTCTACACAAAGATATGGATTTTTGAAGTTTCTGATATTTAAAAAATACATTAAATACCCTATTTATCTACTTATCCACGCGGCGCCAGCGAAACATCGGCAGCTCCGAAGGGGTACGTGTCGCGCTGTGATTGGGCGCCGCCATCTGAGTCAGCCGTCCCGGGACCCGCGGTTCACGTATCATTCCCTGGTCCGGCGCAATCTGAACCGTCCGTTCGATACACGCGCGATCCAACGGCTTCTGGTCATCGTCTACGACTGGTGTGCACCCGTGACCGTCAACCTTCTAACCCTAATTTCTCACTCGATTCTCAACGGATTTTCGTGTTCTTATGCTCTATGGATTCGTCTTGAAGAGACGAACACATCCATACGGTAAACATGCATTTAAATTGACTCAAATTAAAATGAGAATCTCTGGAAGCTCGGGAAGAAGAGGGTGTCCATACCTTTGCTCAGAGAAGTGAAGCTTCGATCTGAGAGTTGTTGCACCTTCGATTGGGTCCAAATAAGCTCCAGATGAAGTCCCTTGGCCTGGTGAATTGTCTAGCTATGAAAGTGACCACAGCCGATCACAAAGCTTGGAGGCTGGAGCAACTGGGTGGCCTGGAGATGGGGCTTTCAGTGGGAAACTTCTCCTCTTGGTCCAATGAAGGTGTAGGACCAATCAATTTGGGAATTGGCTCACTGTGAAGAAGTGTCCTGGTTTTTAGGCTAAAGTTCGAGCTCAAAATCGGGCTCGAGCTGGAGGGAATCGGGTCGGAATTCGGTGGGGATCAAGTGCTCTATGTGTGGAGAGTGATCCGGAGTGATTTTGGCGCAGTTTCCTTAAGGTTAGGTTCAGCACCTCCTTTGGCCGAGAGGGTGAGGGGTTTAAATAGGCATGGTCGGAGGCTCTCCCGGGGGAGTTGAGGGCTGGGATCAGCTGCTCTTGGCATGTGAAGAACGGCCATGGTGGCCATCGGGCATGAGGCGGCTCGGCAGAGTGAGAATTCCAAGTTTGGGCTCACATGTGAGCTCTCGGCCTGGTGGTTTCCGGCGGCTGTGGTGGCTGGCCGGCCAGGGTCAGGTCACCCTCATGCTCAGGTGGGTCAGGGCTAGAGGCTTGTGCAGTCAATTGGGCCTTGCCATGTGTAAAGTGTTTGGATTAAAATGGTATGGGGGAGAGGCCACTTTGGCTTGAAATTGGTCAACCCATTGGTTTGGGTTGGGTTCACCTCCCCATGGCTGGTCTTGGGTCGAGAAGATCAGTTAGGCTAGCTGGTCAAGAGGTGGTGATGTCCTTATCCAAGAATATTTGGATTAAATCTTGGTTAAGGGGAAACATGCTTAAGGCTAATGACTTTTAGGAGATGGTTAAAGGACCTCCTCCTTTTGCCATTAATGGCTTGGTGACAAGTCAAACCCCCATGGCTTCATGTGGCTTGTTTATGGCTTGCATGTGGCTTGCATTTGGCTTGAAAAAAGGTTGACTTGTTTCATGAAAAAGGGTTTTAGAAATATTTGACATTTAGGGGGTAATTTGACATGTGGCTTGATTTGGAATGGTTTAATTGATGATTTTGAAACTTAGGGGTGATTTTGATCAAATGGATGATGAGGGGAAGTGTCATGTGGGCTTTAGGATGATTTGGGCTTTTGAATTTTGAAGGAAATGGGCTTTTAAGAAGGTTTAAGGGAAGTGGGCTTTTAAGTTTAAGGATGTGTTCATGGATGGGAATTTTTGTAAAAGTTTGGGCCAAATAGTTGTTGGTTTTGGTTTAGGGATGTTTCATGAGTAATTTGAAATAGATTTAAGGTGGTTTGGGTTTGAATTGGGTTGAATTTGGGTTTATTTGGTAAATGGGCCAATGTAGGTCAAATTGGGCTAACTTGGGCCAATGTTGGGCTAGGGTTGAAATTGATGTAAAATAAATGTTGATAAATGTTTATGGGAGTGTTTCAAAGAGGTTTTGGCTTTGGTTGGGTTTTGATTTTGAGGTTTGGGTCTATTTGGGCTAGGTTTAGGTTTAGGTCAAAATTGGGCTTTTTGATTTTGGGTTGAATTTGAGTGGGGTTTGGGTCTAAATTTTGGGAAAATCATGTTAGTATTTTGTTTATGGGGATGTCAAGGAGGGTTTAGAAAAGATTTGGGGTTAATTGGAGTTGAATTGGGTGAGTTTGGGCTAAGTTTGGGTCATGGGTCCAAATTGGGCTTTAAGGCCAAAAGTGAAATTGGATCCCAATGCCAATCAAATTGGGCTTGGATTGGGTCTAGATTGGTGTTGGGGATGTTGAATTGAAGTTTAGAATTGAATTGGACCAGAATTTGGGTCAATTGGACCAGAATTTGGGCTAGGTTAGGTCTGACATTGGGTTCACTTTGGGTTAAAATGGGTCAAATTGGGGGTTTTGATAAAAGTGGGGTAAATTGGCAAAATTGGCCCATGGTGTAGTTGAACAAAATGAAATTGGGAATATTTGGGATTTTCTGGAATTTTCTGGGAATTTTCTGAATTTTTGGATTTTTTGGCTAAGAGGGGTATTTTGGGTATTTGGAGGGTATTGGGGGGTATTTTTGGAATTTTTGGTATTTTGGCTATGAATGATCAATTTGAGTTATGTGGGAATGTTTGGGATTGTTTTTTTTTTGAGGAATTTTGGGTGATTTGGAAATTTTGAAAAATTTGGGTAATTTCAAGGGTTTTGGGTAGGCTAGGCGGGTGTAGGGTCCCTGGGGTCAAAAATTAAAAATTTGGAAAATTGATGATTGGGTAATTGTAAGTGGAATGAAATCATTTTGGTTGAGCCATGAAGCCATATCAAACCCACATGAGCCATGAAGGGACTCATTTGAGGTATTCACTATGTTGTTCCTAACCCTCTTAGCCAAGGGCTTAGGGGTTAAGGACCATCCATGTGAATCACTTACATGAGTCAGGAGGTCAAGTTAGGTATAGGTGTGGTTTTAGGAGGTGTATGGAAGTGTAGTGTATGAGTGTAGTGTGTGTGTAAATGTAGTGTGTGTGTAAGTCAGCCCCTCACCAGACCAGGCCACCCAGGGCAGTCCTAAGGCCAAAGAGTCCTATAGGAACTCATCCTTTAAACTTCCACACTTGATTTCAACCCTCTAGATGATTAGGGGTCTACAGTCAAGTTTGTGGAGTTTGCAGGGAGTTAAGAAGTGGTTTGAATTTCTAAGTGGTGGATCCCAATTCTAGTCCTCTAAGATAGTCAAAGGAAAAGCCTAAGGCTAGATCCTAAGTATTAAAGAGAAGAAGAGAAGACCTCATCAAAAATGAGGTCAACAAGGCGATGCTGATGCCATTTGAAGATGAGTCAGCCCTTACTTTGAGGGCATGAAAGAACGATCTTGAAAAGATTTAACACAACTTTTGTGAGCACTGGATGTTGAATAACTCATTTGCGATTGACACATTGTCGTTAAAGAGTCAGTTAGCAAAGTGTTATGATGACTTATCCTCCTTGGTGATTTTCTTCTCCTAGAAACACCGAGAACTAATGGATGCTTGAGAAGAATTTAAGGAGACACGAGCTAACCTTGATAAGAGTACAAAAAAATTGCAGGCATTTCAAGCAAGAATGTTGACCCTTGAAGAGGAGAATAAAAGGTTGTGACTGTTGAAAAGATGTCATAGATCTAAGAGCCAAACAATCCCCTTTCTAGCACAAAAAATAGGGAAGTCAAAGGTGGCTTGTAGGAGCGTACACTGATAATGAGGAGAATGTTAAAGTGGATTGACATTCTTGTAGCCTTTCAATTGCCTGTTATGACATTTGTACATGGTGATAATGTGTTTATTTGTACTTTTTTTATGTAGTACAAATTTTGATGTTTCTTCTGAGTTTGCTTTTGTCTTTCCTTTTGAGCTATAATTGTTTCACCCTTGATCGATTACGTGATGTTGTTGCCTAACTTTCGAGCTGATATTGGCTAACTTATGGGTTGTTGCTAAGAATGTTTGACTTTTCTTAAGTTGCTTAATCATAACGTGCTCGCTCGAGACCCGCCGCATGTAGTGAAAGAAGTTAGTTGTATTACATGAAGAATATAAGACATGTCATCGGTTATATAGTCAGAGATGCTCTACAACATTAACTTGTGTTGGAACATAGTAGAAAGAAGAATCCATAAATGATGTAAGAACTGTCCTAGGTTGTGTGGTTGGAGATGCTCAACAACGTTAATATATAATGGACAAAATCATTTGAAATCCACCAAGGATAGTTCACCTATCTGAGTTTATTTGTCAAAGTTTTTGCTTGACTACTGTAACATATTATAGAAGAAGTCGAAGGGATTCCATCAAGGATTTTTAACTTATCCAAGGTTGTTAGTCAATACTTTTGCTTAACGACCGTAACCTATGATAAAAGAGGTTAAATTAATCCCCCTATGATCGATTAATCCCATAATGAGGAGTGAAATAAGCTCTATGTTTCTCAATGCTGAGGCATAAAACATGATGGACCATACTTTTTTAAAAAATATAATTGCATTCATACTCGAGAATATTGTTTAACAACTTGTTAGTTGCTGCTTTTGAGTTTGTTACCCCCGGTGGGGGTATTTATTGCATGAGATTATAAAACAGTTTATGTATTGAACTTTGAAGAAATCAGCTTTCTGATCCAGTTGATGAAAAACTACAATATCGTGGGGTGTTAAGGAGGCATTATATTTGAAGTTGGCCCCCTTGCGCCCCCCCCACCCCCCCACCCCAAGTAGTTCTCGATGACTTGATGTTTGAATTGGGATGATTACCCACTAAAATCGAGTTCGGAACGTTAACATGAACGATTTTTTTATACTACAGTGAAGGTTGCCCTCAAACCTGAAAAAACTAATCATAAACTATATGTCAGAATAGAATGCAGGTGAACTACCTCACTATAGCTAAAATAAAGCATTCTAACAGTATCAGGAAGCGCTCCTTTAAAATGCCATTTTTTTTTCTTTCAAGTCTAATAGCAAAAAAAAAATTCTAGTTAATGAAATTCTCATCACAAGTATTTTTCTCAAACATTCTCATATCCTTTCAATCCATAAATAATAAGTCAAAATATGAATGAAATAGAGAAAGAAAATTTTCAAAATCTTGTAGTTCAAAATAGTTGAAATGTTGAGCAAGATTACAACCCATATGAAAGAAGTCCACATCACAAATACAATTCTTTAGGACTTTAAAAGAGTACTGGCATTCAAAATAAAGATGATAATGAGATTCGTTGCAGTTGTTCCAGAGCACACAACAAGTATCCACCATCAAGTATCTAGTAATTAAGATATCTTTAATCTTAAGCCCTTAATCATGATTTTCCAAATAAAATAATCAAGCTTTAAGGAATAACCTTTAAACTAGATAAATTTGCTCCACTTAGCCTTGGGATAACTATCATAAAGAAAACCATAGATAAGCTTATGAGAATATGCTTTTCTTCCTTGTCATAACAATCCAGAGAGTTAATTTTAATGGAAGCCACAATTATAACTGACATAAAAGGCCTTGCATTACAATTCAAATTATTAAACTTCCATTCTTTATCTAATATGAACTCGGAAACCTTGTTTCTAATGTTGCAATTAAACCTATTTATAGTAGGACTACCAAATATATCATATATAGAGCTACCAAACTCTTTATCTAACATAAATTGTATGGGTTATGTGTAATATGCATAAATATAATATTTAGTTCATTGAGCGTTAAAGATTGATTTTTGTATATACATATAATATAAAATTTAACTCATGGAGTGTTAAAAATTACTTTATCTCTTTCTACACACAGAGAGGGATATATGTGTTTGTGTGCATCACTACATATATACCATTTTAGATTCAACAGAAATGAGGATTCTGCTGCATACCTCCCCAACTCGGCCTTCAACAGCTTCCATCAAGGTGTATCCTCCTCCTCTAATTTTCTTTTTTTCTTTTTTCTTAACAGTATAGTGTGCAACAATACTTTAGTTAAGTATGATCGGTTGATGAGAGTTTCCTTTTTTTTTGTAGATTTACATACATGCAACTCAATCTTTATGTATTTACATATCTAACCCAAAAACTTCAATTTTTACATACATACCTCATTACCTATGCATGAAAAGGTGTATTTAACCTTTCAAAAGTTAAAATGGAAGTCTTTTTGACATGATATGAAAGACTTAGATGGTATAAATGTAAATAACAAAATTGAAGTATTAGATATGTGAGTAAATATAACTTTTAGTTTTTTTTTTCTCTTAAGAGTTGTTTTTATTTTTTAAAGCACTTTAAATTTAATTATTTCAAAAAATAATAGCAAAATATTTTTTGTTCAGGTACTACTATTAAAATCAGAAAAGGCAAAATAAAACATGATGTCATATTTTTAAGTTTTTATCAAATTTATTATAAATCAATTATATAATGTATATATATATTGACGCAGGAGCTTATTTGTTTTGGAAGTAACAACCAGTTATATATATAGTTCAATGTTAACATATATCGTTACAGCCGAGATGATATATTGTATTTTCAGGCAGAGCTGCTCCCATCCCTTCACGTTGTGAAAATATTAAGTACAGAGTATGCAACTAATTGTCCCCAAAGAGTATGATATTTAAATTTAAACCAGCACTTGTCTTGGTTTCTTCTACCCGCCATTCTCCAGCCATTATCGTCGACCTCCTTCAATCATGCATCTCAAGCCAAGCCCTCCGCTCCAATCTTCTCTGACCAATTCACGCACAAGCCCTTATTTCCGGCCTCCGGTCCGACCTCTTCATCAACAATCTAATCATCAAAGGATACTTTGAATACAGCCTTCTCCACAAAAGCCTGCCAACTTTTCGAAGGAATGCCTCAAAGGAACATCATATCACGGTCCTCCATGATCTCAATGTACACGCAACATTGCCAAGTTGAAGACGCCCTTTCCCTTTTTTCATGCTTTAGAAGATCCTCCACCATGTCTGAAAACCCTAATGAGTTCATTCTTTCCAGCGTTCTGCGAGCTTGTTGTCAGTCAGCAGTTCTTACTAGTTGTGTGGTTCAAGACTGGTTTGACTTTGGATGTTTTTGTGGGCACTGCACTGATTAACTACTATTCAAGGAGTGGGTGCATGAAACAAGCCATGGTGATATTTGAGGAGCTCCCGGTTAGGAACTTTGTTGCATGGACTGCCATTTTATCAGGGTTTTGTCAAATAGGGCAACATGAGCTATCCCTTAGGATGTTTAGCCAAATGAAGGCATCAGGAGTGGAGCCTGATGTGTTTGTCCTTTCAAGTCTGATAAGCGCTTGTGCAGCCATGGAATTTCTTGAAGGTGGCAGGCAAGCCCATGGTTATGTGTATAGAAGGGGAGTTGAGATGAATGCCTCTGTCAATAACGTGTTGGTTGATCTTTACTGTAAGTGCTCCAAGGTTGGAACTGCCAAAAAAAGTATTTGAGAGGATTTCTTCCAGAAATCTTGTGTCTTGGACCACTATGATTTTTGGCTATATGCAGAATTCATTTGACATGGATGCACTGGCATTGTTTTCTGACATGAACAGGGTAGGATGGTGGCTTGATGCATTTGCTTGCACAAGTGCTCTGTGTTCATGTGGTTCTTTAATTGCTTTACAACATGGTAAGCAAGTAAATGCATATACCATAAAAGCTTATTTGTGGTTTGTGGATACGTAAATAATGCACTCATTGACCTGTATGCCAAATGTGATGCTTCAGATCATACAAAAGTTTTGTTTCGTGCCATTAATGAGCAAGACGTAGTTTCTTATAATGTCATGATGGAAGGGTATGCCAGGTGATCCATGAAAAAAATACCTATTTTTATGCCTTGATTTTTATCAAAATTTTAAGGATATTATGCTTTAATGAAAGGTATTTTTGTGTTTTGGATGTAGGTGATGCAAAAATGTTCAAGAAGGAAAAAAGGATGAAAAAAGAGCAAAAAGGAGCAAAAATGGAGCCAAAATGCAAAATTATCAAAATAATTGGCCCGGCGCTTAGGCGCCAGAATCCGACGCCTAAGCACCAGTTCGATACAGAATTCTGTAAGATTTTTGATGACTTTTGGACGGTTATTTTGACTGTGTTAGCGGTTATTGGACCATCTAGAAGATTGGCGGTTATTCCTGGATTATAGGACATGTGATACATTGTATTTGGACGCTTGGAAACGGTTAGGATCGCGAAGAGGTGCGATCCAAAGTGAAGAGATGCGAAGAACTGGAAGCAGAGTCCGGCGCCTAGGCTCCAGACACACCTTCTAGAAGATTCATTGAACGTGGACACAATTTGAAGAGGTGCCTCAAAGCAACCCTTGAAGCCTATAAATAGGAGGCTACTCCTTTAGAGAAAAAAGCCCACAAACCACCAACGCCCAACCTAGTCCCCTAGCCCATAGTCCATTTAGAGAGAGAAATTAGAGAAATATTTTAAGGGACATATTTATAGTTTCTTTTATTAATTAGTGAGTTTATTTAGAGTTTGTATTGTGAGTTTTGAAGAGTCGGTGCTTTTGAAGTCTATTTACTTTGGAGTCGAAGGATTCGGAGGTTCGGTTGGAAAAACACTTGAGATAAGTATTTGTATTTTGATTCAAAGTTTTATTTATATGTTTTGTTGTTTAAATTCAATGTGTTCTGAGTAGTTACTTTACTTTTTCCTTTCAATTATGAAAAGATAAATAAGATAATATAAAATTCGTTGGAAAATTAAAAACTATATATATATATATATATATATATATATATATATATTTTAAACATTGTGATGATATTAATACCGGATCTTAATTTACTATTTAAATTGGCCATTTAAATTGTTAAAATCTGTTGAAGAGTTTTGAGACCTAGAAGGAGATGAATTCTTAACTAGTAGATATCACATGAATCCTTGGGTAGTCGAAGGTCTTGCGTGGGTTATTCAAGGTGAAGTGCAAATAAATAGGAATATATTATTTAATGGGCATAGAATTGATAAATTTTTAGAGTGACATGCTAAATTCTTGTAATTTAGTTTATAGAGAAGTAAAGAGTCACTAGTAGGGTCGACCATAGCCACCCTTGTACATCTAGTAGTGTGAGTCTAGATTAACACATTCTATTAACAATACATTCAGACATGATCTATAGATTAGCCAATGTTCTTTATACTATCGAGTGAAGGTAAAGAATATGAATACTTCTATTTGACACAATACCATAAATTTATATTCTCCACGAATATTACATTATCTAAAAAGTCTTGGATTAATTGAAAGAAAGAAAGTTGTTTACTTATTTTTATTTACATCAATCATTACTTTATTACCGCTTTATTTCTGCATCTAGTAAATTAAATATCAACTTTTTAATTTTAAAAGAAATACATAAAAATAAAATCAAAATATTTAAAAAAAATCTATAATCCTCCTCTTGGGATCGATATTGGGGTCTTTATTTAAAGCCCTATATTACTTGAAACGATACGTATACTTTGCGTAGTACTCTTAAGTGTGTAAAATATTTTTCATAAAATTATATTTATATACACTAGCCGCTATTATTATTTGAGTCAAAATATTGGCTATAACATATTTTTTATAGCATAAATTACTGCATTGTTTGGCGATTGCAAATCAAGTTTTTGGTGCATTGCTGCGGATCGAGGGTCACCGGGCATGATGAGATTTCGGAGGCTTTCACTCTATTCAACAGGATGAGATCCTTTTCCTTACAATCCAAGTCTTCTAACTTTGGTGAGTGTTATTGGAGTTTGTGCGTCATTGTCTATAGTGGATACCAGCAAGCAAGTTCACTGCTTAATAATTAAGTCTGGTGTAACGTTGGAACCTTTTGCTAGAAGCGCCTTGGTTGATCTCTACTCTAAATGTTCATATATTGATGATGCAAGAAAAGTTTTTGATGAGTTGGAAGAACGAGATTTAGTTATGTGGAATGCTATGCTGTTTGGGTATGTTCAGAATGGTCAAGGTGAAGAAGCTCTTAAACTCTTCCGTCAACTCTTCATTATTGGGATGAGGCCCAATGAATTCACCTTTACTTCAGTTGTTGCAATGGCTAGCTCTTTCGCTAGTCTCTTCCATGGTTCACAGTTTCATGCTCAAATTATGAAAGCGGGTCTAGAATTTGATTCACATTTTTTGAATGCGCTTATTGACATGTATGCGAAATGTGGTAGCATCGAAGATGCTCATACTTATTCAAAGCGATAAATGAAAGATACGTTGCATGCTGGAATTCGACGATCTCTAGGTTTGCACAGCACGAGCACTATGAACAAGCACTTAGGATTTTCGAGTCAATGGTAGGTAAGAATGTAGCGCCGAACTATGTAACATTTGTTAGTGTGCTTACAGCATGCTGCCATGGCGGGCTAGTTGAGGAAGGATTATCCCACTTCTGTGCTATGAAAACTTGTTTTGGAATTGAACAACAGATGGAGCATTATGCTTCTGTAGTTAACCTTTTGGGATGTGTAGGGAGATTGGTAGAGGCAAAGGAATTCATTGAACAAATGCCAGTAAAACCTGCAGCAGCAGTATGGAGGAGCTTGTTAAGTGCTTGCAGAGTTTATGAGATGTTGAGTTGGGAAGGCTTGCAACGAGGATGGCAATCTCCTTAGATTCGAATAATAGTGGGTCGCATGTTTT
Source organism: Papilionanthe hookeriana x Papilionanthe teres (assembly GCA_022702705.1). Taxonomy (NCBI): domain Eukaryota; kingdom Viridiplantae; phylum Streptophyta; class Magnoliopsida; order Asparagales; family Orchidaceae; genus Papilionanthe; species Papilionanthe hookeriana x Papilionanthe teres. Next base: position 30,862,088 of record CM040433.1, on the reverse strand, counting down.
AATGTCTAATATGCTTGCCTCTGAGGGTATGTGGGAAGAGGTGGATAAAGTAAGGGAGAGGATGGACCAAATAGGGGCTGTGAAGGAGTCTGGTTATAGCTGGATTAAAGTTAAGAAGAAGGTTCATGTGTTTATAGCAAAAGGAATGGAGCATCAAGAAGCAGATGTGATTTGTTCAATGCTAGATTGTTTGACATTGATGCTTAAAGCTTTTGGATATGTACCCTACATTGCTTAATCTCCGATGATGGATGTACAGGATGAATATGCATGCGAAGTTTCATAGCATGAATTATACTAATGATAAAAAAGAGCTATTTGAAGTGAAAATTGTCTATTTATCTCATCAAATGTATTGAAGTTTAAAATCAGCTGTCCAGAATTAGAGGAATGCTTTACAGGTAATGCTAGTTGAACTTCACCAGAACAAAGGCTCCAAAAATTTGTATTTTTACACATAAATTCGAGTAAATTTTCATAATAGTCACACTCATTTTCTATATATGTATTTCTTGTAATGCATATATCATTAGTATCTATACTTCAACCTTCACTGAATAGGTTAATGTATAATCCAAAACCATTAATTAGAAAGATTAGATGTGTTATCTGACGTGAACATAACCACAAAAGGTTTACCTAATTTTTAATTTTTGGTTACCTCTCTAATGCATACATCTAAGGGGTATTGGATAAACAATTCAACTCAGTGACATAGGATGGATAAATCGATAAATATTTTATGTAAATATTTTTTTTAATTTGTATAAAATGATAAGAGTGTAATCTAATATGAGACAATACTTTATAATGCATAATAAAAACACTTAAGTAGATAATTAAGAAAAAATAATTTATCCCCCTCAAATGTACTGATCCACAGTTATATACATATCAACAGTAAAGCTCATGCCGGTATTATTCACCTATTGGCACTAGTGCACTAATTTTTTAAAGAAAATTTACATGCATACCACACAATTCTTGTGTATTTAGATATCTAACCCCCATAATTTGATATTTAACCTTGCAACACTTTTAATCTCATAAACCTTTTCATTAAAAAGCGCGTTTCACTTTTAAAATGATAACGGGCGATAATTTTTATGTGATGTTAAAAATTTGAACGCATGTAAATCCGAATGTTATATGTTATTATTAGTCATATGAATACATATGAATTGTGGTATGTATATAAATACCCCCTTGGGAAGTCTTTTTAAAAATCCTTATAATCATTTTTAATTAAAAAAATGGGTGCATACTTCAAATTTTATGTGATCATCCCTATGTGTGTAAATATGGAAGTTTAGGTTTAAGATGTCTAAATACATGAGAATTATGTGGCGAGCATGTAAATGCCCCCCTTTTTTAATACAAGTTGACATACCCGCACACAATTATAATAAATATTAAAGTTTATTTAGCCTCTAACTTTCCTTAACCAATTTTTTTTATAGAAGACCTTCCAGAAGTTGAAGGAGATTCGAACCCAGAAATTGGGTGATATTATGATCCAAATTGTGATCCGTCTAAGTATGAGCTGTGGAGGGAGGCTATAAAAGGGAAGAATTTGGGTTTATGGATTTGGTTCTCAGTGGCCTACGACAGTCATCCATTCTCCAGTGCATTTGGGACTTCCACTTCTACTGCCTAGGAGGAGGAGGTTCTAGATAGATTGCTTCATTCATTGCAGACTTTGAGACCAAAGTTGCTAACCAGAGTTAGAAGAATTTCGGTGTCAGCTAGAGCTGAGAGCCAAGCAGTCGATAGAGGATGAGTTTGAGGAGGATGATCAGAATGAGACTCAGAATAACTAGATAGTTTTTTTATTTCTAAATGTTTACTTGAAATAGTTCGAGCGAACAGCTTCTATTTATGTACATATATTATTTTTGGATGATTCAATGCATTTTTTCTATTTTTTGTTTCATTTCTTCATTCATTTGTTATATTAGTTTAGCAAATGTTTCGATTCATAAATTATATTATGTGTTGTATCACATTGGGTTTAATGTTACGATTACATGTGTGAAAATTGAAATGATGATGAACGAATTTTTCTTTATCTTGTTTTACAGTTTTCTAATAGCCTTTCCATCAGGATACCGGCAGCTCTGTCATGTAATCCAACAGATAATATCGTCGGTTAGTATACCGGCTGCACCTCAATGAGCTATTGATGGACTGACAGCCCGTTTCAATGGCGTATAAATCTACGAACAATTGTAATTTTTGTCTTATGCTTCAGTTTACCGATGCTTGAAGTTGCTGTTTAATTTGACAATTTATCAATGCATTAGTGCATTGCCAATTGTCACACTCTTCCTGAACCGTCGGTTTTAGGGTCGTCAATTATGAGTACTGATAGATACCGACAGCTTACCGATGATTTATTTTTCATCTAGCAACGGGCGTAGTCCGCTGGTAAACTGTCTGGAGATAAATACCGTCAACAAATCTGTCACATTTCCAATTACTAACAAGCGATTTACCTACGCTTAATAATCCGTCACAAAGCCGTGAGAAATTTATTTACCAACAGTTTTTGACCATCATAAATAGCCTAAATTTTTATACTGGACGATATTAAATGCAAGCGCAACGCAATGTAAAATAAGTTTAGTTTTTCATTGTGCAGAAGAGGTCAAGGAAGCAAATATAAAACCTGTTAACTGGTTAGGCATTTGGAGGAACTACAAGAACAAATCAAGAAAATTTTCAAAGAGGTTTCAAAAGTAGATGTAATTCTTCGTGCATATGTAAATCTATATAATGAAATGTTTACATAGAGTAGTTTATCAATGTTGAATTTATGGATACTAATTCGAGCAACAGAAGTACTCATTGGACCTTGGCCCTCAGAGCAGCTCAGCCTGAAATACATAAATATCATCACTGTAGTAACTATACAGGAAATTAAAGATTCAACTATATTTACATATATAACTGGCTGTTGCTTTCAAAACAAATCAGCTCCAGATGGAGAATCTCTCAAACTTGCTAGTCATCATTGCCTTGAAATCATGCCAGGGCATTTGAGCAATAGTAGAATTTCCATGTCGAATAGGCGAGTCCATTCCTTAGCTATCTTAAAAGTTTAGACTTTCTTTGTCTTCAAATGTTTAGCAATGTTGTCAGAAAGGGCTTGGATGCTCAACCGAACTGTCCTAATTTGCAGAGCAGGACTCCATTTATCTTTCAATGTATCAAGACAGATCCTTCCTAGCTTGTCAATGTTAGGATGGTATATTTTGGGAAGAAAATAGACATTTGAGCAGCCATTGGATATTCTTCAGGGAGAAAAAGTTCAAGCTTAAATACTCCTCCTTCTCATGGAGATTGTGCAAGAAAAATTGCAATTGCTAAAATACTTTAATATTATATTTATCTTCTTTTAAACATAAGAGCTTGATACCATGCCATAAAACCTATAATAGTGTCTTCCTTTATTTAATTGAATGATAAGTTGATTTAAGAGTGGCTATCTATGGTCAATAGATGAGAGTGGCTATAATAGTGTCTTCCTTTATTCTTAAAAAAAGCCTTTTAAATTATTAACTAAGCTTTTTTATAGTTTCTCATACATCCACTTCTATCCTTGAGGCCACGGTTTTATGATTTAGCACAAACTCATGGATTAATCACATTGAGTTAGAGAAATAGAAAAAATAGCATAACCATAAGAAGCATTAGGAAGACATAATTTAATTAGTATGTAAAAATCATGTTATAATTATTTTGGAAAGCATTGCTTACATTTTAATGTTGAAGCGCGCTAGTAGATTCATGGCGATAGACTAATAAATTATTGTCTTAGTGTTGCACGAAGAACCAACACACACTTAGTAATTGAAGAGAACTAAGTAGAAGGAGACACCTTAACTTTTTTATGTGGAAAACTCATGAAAAGGAAAAAAACCACATGGCCTAGCCCAGTTGGAATAATCTACTATGAAAAATGAGTACACAGGTCCACTCTTCTTATGAAATAGGGAAGATGAAATTACAAAGTTGTATACCTGTAATTTGGCTGCAGTTCTTAGCGATAGCAAACTGCAAGAGTCGTAGTTGATTGTTATGGAGGTAGAAATCCATCTTGAGTGTTATAGATGGTAGTTGTAGCACCAATTTGTTAAAGAAGTTGTAGTTGATAACCATGACGTAATTTGGTCAGGTGGATTGTAGATGGTTGTTTCAAGAGTATTGATTGTTCAGAGAAACCTTGGTAAGTAGTTATGACAGCTTTGGACAATAAAGGCCTAACTGGTCACGTAGGTCGTAGTGATGAGTAGTAGTATTAAGTAAATTTATGTATTTGTCTTGTATTAAATTTTGTGTTTTCTTCACTATTTATCATGATTTTATGATTGTTAAAGATCTTTGTTGTTTTTTGTAGGTTGTGGGGGTAGAATACTCTTCACGAAGCTAAAACACATAATAGACAAATAATTTGGTTTGACGTAACCATACTAGAAAGCAATGTAATTACGTTGGGTTTGTTGCATGCTAAAATCTTGCATGAAAACACCGTCTACGGCGTAACCATGCTGACTATGAGGGTTGCTACGCCGCCGCCGGCAGAATTATTTTGGGCAAGATAATTTTGAATATATATATATATATATATATATATATATATATATATATATATATATATATATATATATATATATATATATATATATATATATATATATATATATATATATATGTGCTAACTTGAACCTAAAACTAGAATTCAAATTTGCATATATACTTATACATAAATGTGTGTGTCAGTGTAGTTAAAGTTTAAGATAAATCAATATAGTATTATCAAATAATAAATCCTAACCCTAAGTTACATTTTACTAAGATTGAATTTGAAGTTAGGCTTACATCTTAAGCTTTAAATTGAAATAAACTTTATTAAAATCATAAAATAAAATTCATCAACTTAATTGAAATCTAACCTAATTAAAATCAAACTTGAACCTAATTCAACTAAATACACATATATAAGAAATCACCTATTATACCCTTCATGAGTCCACCATTTGGCTTATGAGGTGATGTACACAAATTTGTAAGTCAATCAATCTTCGTCAGCCTTGGTTAACTTGAGCCTACCTCATTGTCAACCATTGTCAATCAAAGCCCAACACAAAAATTAAAGTCAAAACTAAATCTAAATAAAACAAGGGTCAAACTAAAATAAATTAGCTAACTTAAATAAACGAAACATCATAATCAAAACCACGTAGTCTCTTAGGATACTCCTCAAGTTTGGTGCCCCCACCTTACTATGTTCATGAAGTTATGAATAGTGGGACCCCTGACTAGGCATATCCCACTATTCATAATGCTCTTTACAACATGAAAATCAAATTGAAACATGAATTAAATTGAAAATCTAAAACACTTTCATAATACATAATCCGAATAAATTCAAATCATACAAAAGTAATAAATTAAAACAAAACAAAGTTTAAACCTAAACATATAAACTAAAATGCCTACTTCATACATCACAATATAAGACAACTTGCTAGTCCACTAAACTAGTCTAGGTTAGGTCAATGTTAAATTTCTTATGTTCTCACATAAGCAAGACCAAGTAAGATAGGGGGCTTGGTGCATAAAGGTGTTAAATCCATATGGTTTGCTTTACTTATGGTGATTTGATTTTGCCTATATTACTATGTTGACTTCTATTTTGTAGGTTTTATTAACTTTTTCTTATGTATTTTATAAAAGTAGGTTAGGTCACACAGGTTTGAGATGAAATACTACAATGATGGGAGAAAAAGTAATTAGATTTAAGAGAAGAATCCACGGACCACCCTAGTTCTAGGGATACTTCGGGTTGTATATAAGTAGGAGATCGACTGCCTCGTTTTATTTTCTTTTGGGGTGTACCGTGGTACTCGATCGCACTGGCCTTGTTGTTATATATTTAATTTGTTATGTTTTCTATTACTCTTGCATGTGAATTATTGACTTGTTTGTATACTAAAAAAAGGCATGCTTCCATAGGTTTCTTTTTGCTATTGTGTGCCTAGGACTTAACTTATATTTTTTGTTGGGTTCATAGGATAATTTTTTCCCACCCAACCTAAAAAGTTAAACGTAAATTTTTTAAATAAAACCCATAACCTGAATAAAAATAATAATAATAAAAAATTGAAGCGTGAACACACCGAGGAACTTTAGGTTGTGGTCAAGCCTAGGCATGGCGTGACCACGTAAGGCCAAAGATGTGCAATTTTGAGATTTTGGCCAATCTAGCTGCACTGGACTAGGGGAAAATGTTCGTACAAGTCCTATGTGATCAAAAATGAGGTCAACACTCTCACCCGCTTTGTCCGTACACATTGCGACAAACGTCGACCAATGGTCATTCTAGCAAGGGAGCGAACTTGGGGCAAGCCAAAAGAATGTGTTTTTAACCGTCATGTAGGTGAGGAAATCTTCTGTACTCTTTCATTTTCATTCCTAGCAAGCTTTTAGGACTCTGTGTAGGGAAAAAGTGCTTGGTAAGGAGGCTTTCTTGTTGATTAACCTAAGATTCCTTAAGTGATCATTCCAAATTTCTAGCACTTTTGACCTAATCGGTTAGGAACCTAGTAGCCCTGTGATTTTTCAGTGGTTTCATCTCTTAATTATTGGGTCGAAGCCACATCAATTTTGAGAACAAGGAAATCCTTTGATCCTCATTCCCTATATCACGAAGGCTATTTACGTGAGAGAATACCTTCATTTTCGTGGAAAAGCCCTTCACATTTTGTTGAACAATTATAGATAAGGCCTTCGTTACATTGTATAACAGATAGTGGCTACGACTTCATCAATGCTTAGGATCCTATGTGAGAACGCTAGGACAAGCTTAATTTGCAATCAAACATGTTGGTTAGCATTTACTTGCACATTATTCATGATGCTTTGCATGTCATTTCGAGCGTCTGATTAATTCGGTTCGATCGATCGCCATGAGCTGATCGATCGATCACTTTGGCTCGATCCCACCCCCCGGTCAGATCAACCAATAACTTTGGCTCGATCAGCCACCCTGGCCCCAGCCACCTTGGCATAATCGACTGATCTCATTCAAACGATCAATTGTCTCGACCCGACTGACCCCCTGTTAGCCATAGAGCCCGATCAACCATCACAATCAACTCAATGGGTCAAATGACCAACCTCACTTGCATGTTGTGTTTCTTGCACGTGCTTTTGCATTACTTGCATGTTCATGTTAATTGCCTGAATTCATGTTTGCACGTCATAAAAAAATGAAATTTTGAATGATATGCAATATGTTAAATACTATTGCATGAAAAAAAAAACAGTTTTGCCTTTGGCATCTGCTTGCTTATGGCGTCTCCTCAAGCACTAACACTTGCGGTATCACCGCACACATATGCCACCATATGTGTGTTGCTTGATACTGCATTTCTTCCATGAGTGGTGACTAGCAAAGTTAGTGTGCCAGCATGTAAATATCCCAAACAGAGAACATGCCACCTCACCTCTTACGACATCACACTTGAATGACGTAAACCTTTAAGTTTGTGTGCTCAATTTGGTTCACTCTATAAAGCCACTGAACCTGTTGATTGCACAACATGTGCACACTTGATTATCACTATAAATTTATGGCAAGTTTGGCATTTGCATTTTGCATGATATTTAAGTCATCTTTTGATGTCCGCTTTGATCTTTCTTATATTGCTCGAGTGGTCACAATGTGTTAAATCCTTGTTGCTTGACTGCATGCGCATAACATTCGTGTTTTGATAGTAAATTAGACTTGTTACGTGAGCGACCCTGTTGTTGATCATGATGCTTTAACAAGCACAACTTCCCGAGTAAATCTTAGTGAACAATGTGAGTTATGGCATTGAGATCAACATACGTATGTTTGTGCTATGGTTCCAAGAATTCTAACATGTCACCTTGCATACTACAGACTTGCATTTAATGGTCATATTTTAAAATTAATAGAAAAATCTATGATATTTTCCCTAGGTATGATATTCACCATATTTTAAAACTACGCGATTAGCAAAAGTAGATCATATATGAGGCCAACCCTTTCAAAACTCATCTTAGGTGACAAAAGTTAGGCTCATTGGATCTTTAGAATGGGGCCGGTGTCGGCGACCCCATCAGAGTCATATGGTAGCCTTCACCCATGCACCACACATACTTAGATGCTGTGATTATGACACTATTCGGTAGATGGTGTGCTAATCTAGGACTAAGATGCTTAGGTAGTCTTTTTGATGCCCTGATTATTGTTCCTTGTTATTTTTTGCCCTAGCCATACATATTTTTCCGTGTCGTCTTTGTTTGTTTGCTGAGTGTGAGAATGTGCACTATTATATTAGGGGTGGTATTCTTCTAGAGAGTCATGCCTAATGTTAAATAAAAAGGGAGGAGCAAATAATGATTTAAAAACTAATGTTTTTTGTAGTCACTACTAAGCTATCCTCTCACCAGACACGAATCATTACGTGTTGCATGAATATAACTTATACTAACTTTTCTATAGGTCGAGCCTTTTTTCTTTTGGAATTTCATATGTATTTTTAGAGTCCTTTGGGAGTGTCTATTGATAAGATACATGCACAGGTTCTAAGGTGTATGACGCACAAAACCACATGAGGGACCGGTCACAACTGCTCATGTCTCGTACCTTAATTATGTATTTCTATTCACGCATAGAACTAGGATCGGTTATGCATATGCCGAGTCCAATCGCTTTTCTATTTTTTGGGGATATATTCCCGACCAGTGACACTTAACATTTTATATATTTATTTGACTTGTTTTACATTGCCCATCATGCTTGATATTTCCTCTTTCTTGGCTTGTGATATGTTTGGGCTTATGCGGAAATGTAATCTAAGCTCATTAAGTATATATACTTTCAAAATCCTAATGAAAAAATCTAAGTTAAATCAAAATTTAGGATTAAATATATTAGCTTTAAAATGAGCACTTTACTTTCTACTTTACTTCCTTGAATGACCTTCGAGCTGGTTTTAAAATGGGTTGCTTTGCATGATTATCCCAAAGCATCCCTAATAAGATCTCCACATTTAAATTTAATTACAAATAGCTGCATCATTCTGCATGTGTCGAGGAGGGCCCCCATCCTCCTTCAATCGATTAAGCCAGGCATATATTTTCTACTTAGTAGGTTGTCTAGCACAATTATGGCATTAGAGGCTCCCCGACCCAAACGGGGGTATAAATCTTTTGTGGGGTGGTTCCAGCTCTGTAGCCGAACCCCCTTTCTCTTTTCACCCCAACGACATTTTCATCACTTAATTGACGAGTATGAGTCTCATTTTACCTATTCAATCTCATAGAAAGTCGTAGAAAATTAGATGTTTCTTTCCCCCGATTAGGGCTATTAAAATTCCCTTTAATGACGCAATTCATAGATTGTTGACAAGGGGTCTCTGGTCTAGTTGGTTCGACTGTCTTAAAGACCAGATAAACTTAGGGTCTCCATAGTTTGGGATGACGAATCCATGATATCCTGACTTGGCTACCTCTACCTTCTTAGGATTCCTCTCTTTTCTGTTGACCCTTTTTTGAGCCATGTCATTCCTTTGAAAAATTCTTGACACCATCTCATGGGCATTGCATATCTAGGCGCCGCTATCAGCAGTGGGTATAGTGATTCACCATCTGCCCTATGACTTGGTATAGGCATCTAAAGAGATTCTCCCGCTTAAGATGATAAAAAACATATGGTTGTTGGCATCAATTTTTGATGTCACGAGTGTAGAATGTCTGCTCGAGCGCCAAGGAATTTTGCTCAATGCATGTGTTAACCGCTATAGCGCAAGACATTCATTCGAGACATTTTGGTGCGTGTTGAGGGGCACGCAACCGTGGTCATTCTCGTTAGAGCTTTGGCTTTCACTAGGCGAGGCGGGTCGACATTTCACATATCGGATGGCTTTAATCGGGCCGACAGTATTACTCGACGCGTCATGCGGAAATTGGCTCAAATTAGCCCATCCACCTCGCGAGCTTGTTCGGATGACCTCGAACGACGCAACGGGCCACGCGAGTATGTCCGAATGTCGATATTACCTAGGAGGACATTCATTTTACTACGACGTTGCGGGCGGGATTAAAATTTGTGGATTATCCTTTTTGCCAAATCGCTCAAAAAGTGGCCCGAACGACCCCGAACGACTCCGGATGATGAAACGGACAGCACGAATGAATCTAAAACGTCGATTTTTACCTAGGGAGTACTCATTTCACCACGAAAACGTGTTCGGGTGAGAAATACGCAAGTGATAATAGTATTAGTATTATATATATATATATATATATATATATATATATATATATATATATATATATATATATATATATATATATATATAAGCCGTAATCTGATCACATGTTAGCCCAGGGAAGTAAATGAGGATCACGCATGGCTATTTCTCCATCTCTCTTATCCATCCTCACTATATATATATATATATATATATATATATATATATATATATATATATATATAAAATTAAAATAATAAAAAAAAAGAAAAAGGGGACCCTATCCTACTAATGAGCACGCGTACGCGTGCAGCTGACAAAATTAAAAGAGGATGGCTTATCTTCTTTTTATATATATATATATATATATATATATATATATAATAAAACTATCCTAATCCTATCAAAAGCCCAGACTGTCTCACGCCACTCCCTCCTAAAAAAAAAATATAATAAAAAAAAGGAAAAAAAAAAGAAGATATTCCTTTCCCTTGAGCGGCAGCCAGGACTTGGATATATTCTTCTTCTCCATCGCAAAAAAGAAAGGGGGGCTTTTCAACACGTCCATCCTCTCTCTCTCGTGAAGCACTCGAAGCACCTAGCCGGAGCTCCTTTCTTTGGTGAGTTTTTCTCCCTCGCCGGAGCTCCTCCGGTCGCCGGCCAAGACCGCCGCCACCTCCCTCGCCGACTTCTTCTTCCTCTTGGCCGCACCTTCGCTCGCCGAAGTGCCTGTCATCGCCGGATTTCTTCCTTGCCGTCGAAGTTCGTCGTCGCACTTTTCCTCCGGCCTCCATTTGAGTTCATCGCAACCTCTTCCACCTTCTTCACCACATAAAAAACATATATATATATATATATTTATATTCCGGCCAACCCCGCTCGCCGGACCTCCGCCTCGTCGGTGACGAACTCGCACCAAAGCAAACTAGCAAGGATAGTCACATATTCCGGGCTCTCCCTCTGCATCACCTTCGCTCGCCGGAGTGTTCCGACTTCGCCGGACAGCGAACGTATTTGCTTTTTCTTAGAGGCTGCAAGGACCTCCTACCGCGTGCAGAAATTTCATCGATCATCGTCGGGCATCGTACAAACATCGCGGCGGTATAATTTCTTGAAACTCGCATTTTGTTTCATAGCCGGCCGTAGGATGTAGCTATTAGGTGTGCGGGTTCGATCGCCCGCACGGGGTGCGTGCGTCGGCGTGAGCCGGCCGCGGCGACGCGCCTATGTGATGGATCGTTTGTTTCCTAGAGCTAGCCTTTGGGATGGATACCACATGCGTGGCCCAACCCCTCGAAAGCCGAGCGAATCCCATTTATTTTGAGCTTTAGCACCGGTCCCGACGGGTCGGAGTCCCTCACTCCGTTTGCTTTGGATTCCCAGCTTTACCTCGAAAGCCTGGGAGGTCGGACTTGGCAAAACGAGAGAAGCTTTTCGGCTGGCTCGCTTTGCAAAGTTTAGAGGAGTTCGCAAAATGGGAAAAGCTTTGTAGCTAGCCCATTTCGCGACGCCGTGGATAGTTTCCCTCCCCGAAATCCGGAGGGAAAGTATCCCATTTGCCTCGCCGGAGCAAAGGCGGCAGTCGCCGTTTCTTTTCATATTTTGACCCTAGGTTCCCCCGGGCGAGGTCGATAGTGCGGGAATGGCTCCCTATCACACTTGCATGTCTCGCATGTCACTTGACACATTTGCATGTTGCACGCTTGCACCTATACGTTACAGTTTGCACTTGCATCCCGATCGGTCGTCCCGGCCAAATCGGTATCCTTTTGCACTTCGCATTTCCCACGTGTCATACTTTTGCACTTTGCATTCTCCACGTGCACCCCGATCGGTCGTCCCGGACCGGCTGACACCAGCTGCACCTTGCATTTCATATTTGCACATCGATCGGTTATCTTAGCCGGACGATATCACTCGTGCTCTAATCGGCTATCTAGGGCCGGTTGACACGATATTTTGGTCCGACCGGATACTCTGACTGGGTCGACCAGCCATTTGCGTCGTTGCATATCCTGCATGTGTATGTATGCATTTCTGCATATTGTCGCACATAGGTTTAGCCATATTGCACTGGTCATATGTACGAGTTGCACATCCTTTCGGGTCACTGCCGCCTCGGCACACCCTCTTCGGGCCGCTGCCACCATGGCACGCCCATCACCTCGGGCCACTGCCACCATGGCACGCCCATCCCTTCGGGTCACTGTCGCCTCGACAGACCCACTTTGGGCCGCTGCCATCACGGTATGCTCGTCTTTGCTCGAGTCACTGCCTCGCGGTACACTCATTTTGATCAGTTACACTTGCATTTGCCTGTTCGCATCGATAGTGAGCCGGACCCGTTAGGAGAGTGACTCCGTGTCGGTCGCGATGCCTTAACGAGCGTCGCTTGCCGGGTTGATCCCAGTGAGTTCCGCGAGTTAAGTCATCGGGATTGACACGAGTATGACTGTGCTAAGGATCCAAAGGATCTAATTTGTGTCACCCATGCATGTTACGGGTTCGCATTCAATGGCCCTTATTCTAAAATATAAAATTACATATTTTCCTATTTATCACGTCTATCGTATTTTTAAATTTAAGCATATAAGCAAATTTAGGCCGTATATGAGGCCGTCATTTTTAAAAGCTCATCCCGGGTGACACTTATTAGACCCTTTGGATCCTCGGGGTGGGGCCGGCATGGCGACCCCGCCAAAGTCATACTAAACCCGCACTTGCCCCGCACTTAGATTCTAGGTTAATGCACTTTTCGTTAGATGGTGTGCTAGGCTAGGATTTAGGATGCTAGGTAGTCTTTCGACACCTCCGGCTATTGTTATGTCGTCGTGTTGTCTCGTGCTAGCCACGTGTCACTTTTCTTGCTTTCGTCGATGTGCTTGCATGTTTATTGTGTGTGATAGTATGTCGGGGCGATTTTCCGCGGAGCCGTGCCTATTTACACACTCACACGAGTGCTATCATGGGGGAGCCCAGTAATGATTTCTAACCCTTTGCTTACGAGTGCTTTGTTAGCTCCCCAATTACAAGGCACGGCTTGTTATTTCACGTTGCATGGTGTGCCCGCTAATACTTGTTTTATGCGGGTCGAGTCTTTATTTTCTTTTCTGGATGTATTTAATAGAGTCCTTAGGAAGAGTCTGTATCGGAAATAAGGTACGGGCACGGGTTTCGAGGCGGACGACGCACCGAACCATGTGACCAGGACCAGAGCAACGACTCGTGGCCCGTACCTTAAGTCCGAATCTTATATTTTTGTATAGATCTAGGACCGGGCATGTATATGCGGAGTCCGGCCGCCTTCTATCGCTTTTCTCGGATTATGTTGCCGGTCCAGCCGGCATTTGGTCTCTTTTATTTATTCTTTTGGAGTGCTTTTCTACTTTTATTTGCATGACTTGCATGTTTGAATCGTTTTACATTGTTTCTTTACGTGATCCGGGAAGCGCTTTATTTTGTTTATTTCCTCGCTTTAAAGATCCTAATAAAATATTCAAGATAAAATTAAAATTTAGGATTAAAAGATTCAAGATTTTAAAGTCTGTCTTTATTTTCCTGCATGGCCTTCGGCCGATTTAAAAACGGGTTGCATTGCGTATGGCTATCACCCAAGTCATACCTAATAGGGCCTCCACAATACTTTAGGATTCTCTTAGATAATTGCATCATATTTGCATGTCCCGAGGAGAAGTCCCCGTACTTCTTCAATCTGACTGGCCCAGCATAATCTTGAATATGTGGTTGTCTAGCTCGCTTAGGATGTTAGGAGGCTCCCCGACCCAGACGGGGTATAAGCCCTCTTGTTGGAGTGTTTACAGCTTTGTAGCTGAACCTCCCATTCTTTTCCTTCCTGGTGGCATCCTCGCCATTTCGGCAGTGTGAGCCCCACCTCTTGGAACTCCAACTTATAGTCATAGGATGGAGTTTCGTTCCTTTTGACCTTAGGCTACCGAGGTCCCCCGTTGGGATCACGATTCAAGGATTGTTGACCGGGGATCTCGGGACGTGTTGGGTCGACAACCTTCGCGACCGGGTGGACTTAGGGTCCTAATTGCTTGGAATGATGGGTCCGTCGTACCACGACTTACCTGCATCTACCTTTTAGGAATACTCTTTCCATCCTCTTGACTACCTTTGTTGAGCCATTTCATTCCTTTGTCTTCGTTGGCATCATCTCGATGGCCTAACGCCGATGAGCTGCCGCCCGTTTGGGATACGACGATTTGTCCTCTGCCCTTACGGCCCGGATGTGCTTTGACGTGTTGGGGTTCTCCATTGGGATGATATGGTTCTTTCGCGAGTTCTGTATACCGATGAGTCCGTTACTCTTGCGGGGTAGTGAGAGATTCATTCTCCACCCCGTGGTCTAGCGGAAACTTTGAATGCTTCGGAGCATCCCCCAGTGAAATAACCTCCATTTGTACCCCTGTGCTAGTTGGCACTACTGAGTAAGCAAAACCCCCTTGAATCAAGAGTATTTTTTGGTACACCACAAGATGTAATTAACTAAGTGGGATACGTCCCCTAGGAGCACTCTTGGCCCGCAACGTGCACCTACACTCGACTCTCTGGTTATGGGTAGTTTACGTAGGTATTCTTTCAGCGGATATCGGTTTAAGATGCATTCGCTGGATGTTGTTTGGGCGAACACTCTTAAACCTATCCTTGCGAGGTTTATCGCACGTAAGCTCTCCACGTTTGTGTTTTCTCTTGTTTGTCATTTTGTCGTATGTCCCTTTCTATTCGGTTCCTCTCCTCTTTGAATCACTTATTTGATTCAGGAGGGAGATTTATTCGAATGGGGGAAGTATATGACGGTCGACAGGCTGGCGACTCCTTCTAAAATAAAAGAGAGAAAAACGAACGAAAACAATGGTTTCCTAATTAACTGGATATCATAAATGATGTAAGCAAGACATTTCTATCGGGAGTATTCTTGAGATCTCTCAAGGTGTAATTAACCAAAGAATTATGTTCTTTTGGGAGCTGCTATTGAACCCAAAACAAAAACAAAAACTTAGCTCTCTGGTTACATGGTGGACTTAAGTAGGGATTATCTTTGTGGATTATATTTCAAAATGTTTCGATGCGATATCTTTTGGATATACATTCATGACCTATTGCATGAGGATTACCTTACATAAGCCCTCATTATTTATTTTTTAAATTTATTTGTCTAACTTTCATTGTATTTCTCATCTTTCCGATTTCTCTCTTCTTCGAATTATTTATAAGGTTTGAGAATATATATAATTTAAAAAATGGAATCATACGACGACATGACAAGCTGAAGACTCTGAATCTTTTTAAAAAGAAACAAAAACAACGTATTTAATGTTCAATTACATCACTGATCGAGTTCAAGCATAAATAAGATTAAAAAAATATTCAATTATAAATCAAAGAAGCTTTGAAAATAAATTAAACATGCATAAAATGTTCAATAAAGAAAACTAAAGTATATGAATGACATTACATTATTTTACCTATAGAAAATGTATGGAATTGTTGGGAGTATTTTGATATCAAACACATTTAACCTATTGTGAGATATATATAATCAAATAATAAAAATAAAGATAATTACATACATATCACTTGAAACATTATTATTTATAAAACTAGCACATTCTTTCATCAAATTTCAAATTCTCAGTCAAATATCAAATTCACAATAAAAACCCAATCCATAAATTTCATATATATGAAATTCCAAATGGCTTGATCGTGGCACATATAAATGCATCGATTCGATAGTTCAAAAAATTATCTTCGTGTTAATTTTTTAAATAACTATATTTCAAATTCAATGTATACAATTATACCTAAAAAAAGAAAAACTTACATACATACCACTCAATTTTTATGTATTTACATATCTAACATCTAAATTTCAATTTTACATTCACATTCCCTTACCAATGTATGCATGGAAAAGGCTGAATTTTATTTTTAAAAATTAAATTAGTTCATCGGGACGACCCGTTATTGAGCTCAACTAACTTCTAACATAGCATCATCAAGGCTCAACTTCTTACCGATATTTTCGACGTGATATGAAAATATACAATTTAGTTTAAATATAAATATAAAATATAAAATTTATATGTTAGATATGTAAATAATAGGAATTGGGTGGGATGTATGTAAATGACAAAAAGAAAACCGGGATATTTATATACATACCCCACAATTCTTATCTAAGTAGGATCTAATCCTTAAAACTTTAATATTTACATTCATAACATCCAAATCTACAATATTAAAATATTACTTTATTAATTTTTTTCAAAAGTCAAAATGCATTTTTTATGCAGATGTTTGTAATATGGAGGTGGTAAAAGTGTAAATATCTATTTTTAAATGTTACATATGTAAATTCATAAGAATTGTGTGGTAAGTATGTAAATTGTTGAGAGGCAAAGAGCAGGAGCGCGGGGGTCTTTTGGTTACTTGAATCTTGGTGCCCTAGAAATTTTCTCGAGACAATACTACCCCGGCGGCGGAAATCCGAAGAACGCTCGCTCCGCTTGAACAGAACAGGTGGTGGCAAAGATGAATCCCTACGATTCTAGATACGCCGATCCATATTCTTACAGAGAGAGAAGAAGGTCTAATCTGCCTCGCTCTGCTTCCACCTTGTCCTTCCATAGAACTGATATGGTTTTTTCTTCTAATTGTTTGTATATATCCTCTTAACCTAGATTGTGTATTGCAGCGACCTGTTCCAAGCACCACAACTTACTGCTACTCCGGCGAATACCGCCGGGTTTCATGGTGCGTTCTATCCTCCTCCCAGTCAACCCTTCCCAGGGGGCGGTTCACATCCACCCTTTCCACCTCCATATAGTGGCGTCGTTGGAGGAGGACGGGGGAGAGAAGTTGATTCAGGGAGGGGAGGTGGCAGAGGGACCGAGTTCAGGGGCCGGGGCAGAGGGACCGAGTTCGGGGGCCGTGGCAGAGGGACCGAGTTTGGGGGCCGTGGCAGAGGGACCGAGTTTGGGGGCCGGGGCAGAGGGAATGAGTTTGGGGGCCGGGGCAGAGGGAATGAGTCTGGGGGCCGGGGCAGAGGTGGTGGCGGAGGCAGGGGCGTTGAAGCTTATCGGGGAGCTAGAGCTGGAGGAAGAGGAGGAACCGGGGGAAGAGGAGGAGGTAGGGATTTTAGTACCAAGTGGCGTGGTGAGCGTGCTGGTCGTGATTTTAGTAGTGATGGGAGGGATTTTAGCAAGCCTAGGGATGATCTGGACAACATTGTGCTACCAAAGCAGGACTTTCATGGGCTCATTCCGTTTGAGAAGAACTTCTATGTGGAGAGCCCTTCTGTTCAGGCCATGTCGGAGCAGGACGTGATGCTCTACCGCACGAGGCGGGATATAACGGTTGAAGGGTATGATATCCCTAAACCTGTCAGGTTCTTCCAGGAATCTAACTTTCCAGGTATGGTTCTCTCTCTTTTTAATCTCTTTCTATGATTCAGTTGATCTTGGACCCGATATTCCTCTGTCAATTCTCATTACACTTTCTTTGGTAACGTTCAGCTTATGAAACGTTGGGATGCAGCAAGAATCATTTTGTAAAACGTTTAAATGGGGTGTTTTTTCTATCACAGGGTGGGGATTATTCTTATAATCTTATATATTTGATATATCTTGGATGAAGGTGCTAATTAAAAACTCAAATATATGTAGAAGAGTTGAAATGAATTCCAAAATTCAAAGTTTGTAGTCACTTCGTTTATGTTTTAACTCCCAAATTTAATATATAATTTTACATACATACCACAGAGATATTATTTATTTAAATAACTAACACCTAAGATTTTATATTTACATTTATAAGACTTTTGGTGTGATACACCGATGCATTAAAATGTGCATTTAGCTTTAGAAAAGTAGGTGCTGAAGGTATTTTTTATGGGATATTATAGATTTAAGTGTTATGCGTTTAAATATTAAAGTTTGGGTCCTAGATATGTAAATCCTTTCCTGGCTGGCAGGAGTGGTCAAACATAAAAGACTGGTTTTTTCATATCTGTGTGTGGTCCAGGTCATGAAAGATCTGGACGGGACAGGAAAAGACATTCCGTCCGGAGAGGCAGGAATCTAGAACCACTGAACTTCACTGGCCTGGGGTTTGGACTTCCGGTTTGAAACACCGAACAACTTCTAGGCAGGTAGCCATACTTCTTGTTAGATCGAGCACCTACCAACCACATATTTGTGTGGTTTGTAGTAAGCTACCCATTTTAAAAACACTAACATAAATCTTTGTCGAGAACTTGATAAACGAGTGTTTGTTTAACAAGGCAAAAGCAGACTTACATTATATAGAAATCCAATTAAAATAAAAACATCCAAATTCTTTAGATCTCAAATGTTCAAAGATTTATATCATCTGAATTATAAAGATGGAAAAAGCGCAAAATGATTTCTGGATTTTACCCTTCAAAATAGGATTTTGTGATCCATTGAGAGGCTTCAGCAAGGAGTAGAGATGCTCAGCTTCATCAATGAAAAATAAGCATAGAAGCATTGGTGAGTGTGCTTGAAGTTAAGGTGAAAGCCACAAGCCAGTGAGTTAAAGGAGAATAAATGATCCCCATGAGTTTGTTAAGGAGCAAGTTTGTCAGGGATGTTTACTAGATCCGACAGAGAAGCATCGATTGGCACCTCTGTTACTTACTCTGTGGGAGTGAGTTTGAGTTGGAGTGGGAGAAGCAACTTTGAAGTGGGTTATTGAGGGAGCATTGGGCATGTAGAGCAGTTTGAGTTTGCTTGAAGTTTTTGTCTGCTTGCTTTAAAAATAATTCAAACATTTTCTTATTAGATTAAGATAAAGCAAGTTTTGATTGAAGTGGGTATATGTTTAGAGTTTATAGTCATTTTATTTATGTTCATCTAAATTATAACATGGGATGGTTACCACATTTATGGGATTTAGAAGGTGCATGCCCAACTTTAAGTGAAATGCATTAGCTTGTGTGGCATATGATCCCACAAGAGAAAGCCTTCCCTATTTTCTGTGGGGCAATTTGGGCCTTACCCTGCCCAACGACAGGCATCAAAATCATCATTTAAATAATTGGGTATTGAGGTGTTTTTTGTTCTTTAGGTGAGACGTACACCTCAAGATGTTCTAAAACATATGCCTTTTAGTTTGAAATTTACGTAGTTAGAACAAAATTAAAAATTAATATTTGTCATCATAACTTATAAATATATTAATGAAATACCTATTAACATTCTAACATAATAAGAAATGATAAATTGTGCCCATATCAAATAGCAAATTGTGTTAGCCTCAAAATATGATATAACGACTTGCGCAAAATAAAAATATAATATAAACATTAACTGATCAAATTAATATAAAATATAAAATGAAAACAATGTAAAATATCCAAATAATACATAAAATGAGTTTAACATTATAGATTTCTCTCACTTTGATTATTGAATATAATAACATCTATAAATCTGAATAGAAACATAATAAATAATGAAAGCCTTCAGTAGTCTCACCACTCAGAGAGTCTTCATTAGTGTCATTATCATAATGAATAATTTTTGCCCTTCCTTTTTTAGTTGAGTCTAATTTCTTTTTCATTCTTCATCTTTTCCAACTTTAGTCATCTTGTTCTTATCATTTAAAAATTAGAATATTAATTAAAATTTTAGACAATATTATATATAAATGTGTGTGTGTGTGTGTGTATGAATGTATGTATGTATGTATGCATGTATGCATGCATGTTTGTGTGTGTGCTTATTTATTGGTGGTTTGTGATGGGCTTGCTAGTGTTGATTCTGTCTCTATTAAAGAAATCGACATTCATATCTATTTGCTATAATCACATAATTTAACCCCCTTTATGATCATCTATAAGACACAAATAAAATTATTTTTATGAGTAAAATTCAAGATTTAAATATTTGGGATGCTCATGAAGACGCGAATGTTATGTGGGAAAAATTAACTAATACTATTAAACAGTGCTACAAAGATGATTTTGAGAATCAAAAGAAAAGTTTCATAAATAAAAATAATTGGTGGTGGAATAATAATGTACGAAAAAGATAAAATATAGAAGTTATGTTATAAAAATTGGTTTAAATGTAAAAGCGTAGAGAATTGGGAAAATTATAAAATGGCCGCAGTGAGTGTAAAAGAATAATTTGTGACGCTAAAAATTCAGCTTTTAGTGATCTTTATAACATGTTAGATACTAGGCAAGGTGAAAAATATACGTATAAATCAACAAACAAAGAGAAAGAAAAGTAAAGATTTAACTCAAGTAAAGTGTATTAAAGATTGAAAATCAAAAAGTGCTTTTCTTAGAAAAGATATTCAACATAAAGTGGGTGAGTTATTTTGATAAACTTTTTAATGATGTTGAAAGTACGATCGACCTTAGTGATCTTAATATCGTTAATAATAATAAAACTTTTCACTTTTACCGTCGCATTAGTAATAAAGAAGTTGATGAGGCTTTAAAGAAAACCAAGGGGGAAAGTCCGTAGGACTGATGATATCCCAATCGAAGTGTGGAAATGTTTAGGTGATTTGGGGTTTCTGGCTTACTAAACTTTTTAATATTATTTAAAAAAAAAAAAGATGCACAAGGATTGGAGGAAGAGTATTTTCGTCCCAGTTTTTAAGAATAAAGGAGATGCACAAGAGTGTGCAAATTATGAGGAATTAAATTGATGTGTCATACTTTAAAGTTATGGGAGAGGGTAATTGAACATAGGTTAAGACGTATTACGAAGATTTCTCATAATCAATTTGGATTTATGCCTAGGCAGTCTACCATGGAAGCTATACATTTATTAAGAGGTTTGATGGAGAGGTACGGAGATAATAAGGAGGATCTACATTTGATTTTTATTGATTTAGAAAAAGCTTACGATAAGGTTCCTAGAGATGTTCTTTGGAGAGTCCTTGAGAAGAAAGGTGTTGATTTGACTTATATTCAAGTCATTAAAGATATGTATGCTAGAGCCGTTACATGTGTTCGAACCGAAGGAGGATTGACCAAGTATTTTACTATTTCGTTGGTTTACATCAAGGATCGGCTTTAAGCCCATATCTTTTTGCTTTATTTATGGATGGTCTTACTCGGGCATTTACAAGAGGATGTACCTTGGTGTATGCTTTTTGCCGATGATATCCTCCCGGTGGATAAGACAAGAGAAAAAGTCCAGGAAAAACTTGAATTATGGAGGTCTACATTGGAGTCTAAAGGTCTTCGTTTGAGTAGAACTAAAACTGAATACATGGAATGTAATTTTAGTAATAGTAGGTCTAGTGACGAAGTGTAACTTTGGGTGATCAAATTATTAAAAGGTGTGAACGATTTAGATATCTTGGGTCCATTGTTCAAAGCGATGGTGATATAGATGGGGATGTTAATAGTAGAATTCGAGGTTGGTTGGTTGAAGTGGAGGAATGCGTCCGGCCTATTGTGTGATAGAAAAGTACCGCTTAGATCGAAAGGAAAATTTTATAAGATGGTGGTGAGACCTTCAATGCTCTATGGTGCTGAATGTTGGCCTTTAAAAGAGAAGCATAATGTTAAGTTAAGTGTTGCCGAGATGAGAATGATTAGATGGATGAGTGGCTTTACACTTAGAGACAAAATGCGAAATGAATATATCCGTAATAGGGTTGGAGTTGCACCAAGTGTCGGATAAAATTAGAGAGAGTCGCCTTAGATGGTTTGGTCACATTAAACGTCGACCACTCGATGATCCGATTAGGAGAGTAGATGTTTTAAATACAACTTATGTTAAGAAAGGCGAGAGGCAGACCTAGGAAAACTTGGGCATATTGCATAAAAAATGATCTTAATCTATTAGAATTAAACGAAAATTTGACACTAAATAGGACGCAATGGAGAAAAAGGATTCATGTAGCCGACCCCACTTAGTGGGATTAAGGCTTTGTTGTTGTTGTTGTTGTTGTATGATCATCTATAAATCACTTGTCCTTTGATGACATATATTTACATAATATAGGGCTTGTCATTCCTTAAAAAAATTATCTTCAAAGTTTCTATTATTTGATCTATCTTTATACATTATGTACACCAAAGAATTCATTCTTGAACTTAATTGTATGTGTAATAACCGCGCTTGCATTCAGATGATAACCATGTAAGTTATAGTACTTTAACAATAGCATGTTATAGCTCTAGAGTGTCATTACCAAATTTATAGCTCTTAATTGAGTTAGCAATAAATCTATCAATGCAAAGGAATAACCTCAATTTGTTCTTAAAATTAGTAGATTTGTTCATAGTTTATTGAAATTGAGGGTTGAGAAAACATCCATGTAAATGTTGCTGAAATGGGTTCTTTCATTCTTCATCAATGATATTCTAAATCTTTCTATAATTGATCTTTTTTTTTTCTCCAAGTTATGGGCTATTAACTCTTTCGCCTCATCCATGTCATTATAAATAAACTCATAGTTGGTTTTTTTCTGCATCTGCCATTTTCAAATTTTGAATTAGCGACCTTGTCATTTTTATTGCATATGTGACACAAGACCAAAACCTTTTATTCAAAATAATTTTTTTAACTTGTTTCCCCTCAGTTTCCTTTTGCTATGCGCAGTTAAGTTATCAAGTAGAAGTGAATATTGGTTTCAATGATTGCCTAGCTTCAACATGTTTTATACAGTCAAAAAAGCTGTAGCAAATTTTGTTGTAGTCAGACAGTTATTTTTTAGAAAAATTTCTAATCAAACATAATTCCCATGAATTGTTATGAATTAATTTACTAATTGTTTTGCTTTGTTCATGACATTTTATCCTTTAGCAAGTTACTAATCTTTTTGAAAATCAAGTTTATGCAGTGTGTAGCATATGGTACCTATTACATATATTTCTCCTTTTCATCAATTTATTTTTTGTTATTCTATATGTACTAGCATTATATGTCACAATCAGGATCAATAAATGTTTCTAATCTCTTCCATCACTCCATAAAAAATTCCAAAAATATTCACTGCATTCTTCACCTGATCAAATTCCTCTATAGATTTTAAAAATATAGTGTCATGAATTATTCATTATAATAATAATAAATTCTATTTTTTATGTTAGACCACCTATCAAATATAATTGATATTCCAATACGACTCTTAAGTCATTTTAACTTCTTTCATGTTTTTCTCTTTATCACTTAGTTACTTTTTTAACATCCGTGTCGAATCATGCATAGATGAGGATTTCAAACATCAATCTTAAGCGCCCATTAAACGGATCATATTAAAATAAGAATGGGAGATTATCACATTGGATGGAATGATATTCTCATAAAAAATTCTCAATATCTATGCTGACATGTTTGTGTGCCTCTCTAATATGTTTTGGAGATATCTTCTAAGTTGTATCTATAGCTGTCCCTTCTCAATGACCTCTCTCTTTCTCCACATTTATCGTATAATGATCTTGGTGATATCTGGTATCTCTACTAGACATCGGTTGTAAAGATGACGAGTTTTTGACACTGCACTCACTCCCATAGTAAGAACTAGTATCAATTTTATCATTAAATTTTTGTTGTACAAGATGTGTGATATCGTTGACTTTTGATTACTTTTTTGGCTCTTTAGCACATAACACAACATTTTTATATCATATGGAGAGGTGTTCCTTCATACTTGTAATATCTCATTGAACCATTTTCTCACTATACTTACATTTCAAATAAACATGATTATCATTGCCTCAATATTGACTTGCAATTGCCCCAATATCGACTTGCACACTATAAAGTCGACTTAAACATTATGTGAATTTGTCATTGTCTTTAACTATTTCTTACAAAGCCTTAAAATAAAAATTTGTTTCAAAATTTAAATAAATTTGAATTCATACAAATATTCAAAGAAAATTAAAGTTTAGAGTTGTAGAAACTTTTAAATTTTATGGAACGTGAAAGCACACTATTTAGTGAGGATGAGGGGGCGGAAATGGCGACAACAATAATGATTGTGACAAAAATAGGGAGTGATGATAGAGATAATAACTTGTGGCAGCAATAGGAGCAGCAGGCGGTGATGTTTATGGCCGAAGCAGCTAACAGCGGAGTTGGTAAGGTCAATTGGGATGTTTTCGTGAGAGGGAGATCTTGCATGAGGTGTGGGCTGAACGTGTGTTGTGAATTTGGTTTGAAGTCAAATCATTTAGTATAGGGAAATAAAACTCTAAACAATTGAGGTGCACGCCTCACCAAATATGAGGCGTCCCATCTCTCGGGCTGTTGGAGGCATGCGCCTCAATTTGTTTTGTCTTGCCTAATTCTCGCCTCATATTGTACAATTTTAAATATGGCTCAAAGTCATCTTTTCAAAAAAATTTTAGATAAACTGAATTTGCTCTTTGAAAGACCTTTGTGAATGCCTTGCTTTAGAGGATACTTTTGCAAGGCTTGCCACAATCTTCAATTGAAGAGTTTTCCTTTTGAACCCAAATTCCATTGACCAGTCAGGATTCCTGGCTATTCAATTACCATAGGATATTCTTAATGATACTATAGGATGGTAAATTTAAAAGATAATAGTTAAACTAGTCTATAACTGAAGAGAGATACTATATTCATAATGACACTATTTGTTCCCGGGTAAGGATGGTATCCACACTTGAACTATTAATCTATTTCATCCTGTTGGGGTGGAAACTTCTTATTTAATATCTCTTATGAGTCTATCTTTATAGGGCAAGTTGAACAAACCACTCTCTGTTCATGTTTGACCAAGCATCTTTTGCTTTTTATGGTATAATCTTTTGAACCTTTTAGTTCTTTGCGGACCCCTATCATGGCTAAGTGAGAGAAGAGACGAGCATCTTATTACTTATAAGAATTGATCTAATAAAACACAAATTGACAACTTTCTTATGAGAAGAAGAGATTATTATGATTTTAAAGATGATAAGGTCATTCCAAGTGAGGATTTAATTACTCAATGTCGATTATTAGTTCTAGACTTTAAGATGAAGAATCGTAAAATAATGACTACTAGGATTCATTATTGTAGAATCAGATGGTTGCACCTAAAACACAGATAAAATTATTTTTATAAGTAAAATTCAAGATTTTAAAATTTGGAATGTTCATGAAGAAGCAAGTGTTATGTGGGATAAAATAACAAGCACTATTAAACAAGTGACAAAACATGTACTTGGAGAATCAAAAGAAAAATTTTATATAAATAAAAATAGTTGGTGGTGGGATGATAATGTGGAAGAAAGATAAAATATAAAATGTTATGTTATAAGAATTGGTTTAAATGTTAAGGCTTGGAGAACCGAAAAAAATATCAAACGACCTGCAGGATGTTTAAAAGAACAATATGTGACGCTAAAAATTCTATTTTTAGTGATCTTTATAATAGATTAGATACTAAGGATTGTGAGAAATGTATGTATAAACTAGCCAAACAAAGAGAAAAAAAAAGTAAAGATTTTACTCAAGTAAAGTTTATTAAAGATGAAAATCAAAAAGTGATTTTCTTAGAAAAAAATATTCAACATAGGTGGGTGAGTTATTTGATAAATTTTTTAATAAAGTTTCTGAAAATACAATCGACCTTAGTGATCTTTATATCTTTAATAATAATAAAATGTTTCATTTTTTTCATCGCATTAATAAAGAAGTTAAGGAGGTTTTTAAGAAAACTAAGGGTGGAAAATCTGTAAGACCTGATGATATCCCAATTGAAATGTGGAAATATTTCGGAGATTTGAGAGTTTCTTGGCTTGCTAAACTATTTAATATTATTTTAAAAACTAAAAAGATGTTTGGAGAGTGGAATAAGAGTAATTTTGTCCCCATTTTTAAGAATAAAGGGGATGCACAAGAGTGTGCAAATTATTTAGGAATTAAGTTGATGTGTCATACTTTAAAATTATGGGAGAGGGTAATTGAGCATAGGTTAAGACGTATTACTAAGATTTCTCATAATCAATTTGGATTTATGACGGTCAGGTCTACTATGGAAGCTATACATTTATTGAGAGGTTTGATGGAGAAGTTCAGAGATAATAAGGAGGATCTACATTTGTTTTTATTGATTTAGAAAAATCTTACGATAAAGTTACAATAGATATCTTTTGGATAGTTTTTGAGAAGAAAAGTATTGATATGACTTATATTCAAGTCATTAAAGATATTTATACTAGAGCTGTTACTTGTCTTCAAATAGAAGTTGGATTGAGGAAATATTTTCCTATTTTTGTTGGATTACATCAGAGATCAGATTTAAGCCCATATCTTTTTGCTTTAGTTATGGGTGGTCTTACTGGACATTTACAGGAGGAGGAGGTACCTTGGTGTATGCTTTTTGCTGATGATATCCTTCTCGTGGATGAGATGAGAGAAAAAGCCCAGAAAAAACTTAAATTATGGAGGTCTCCATTAGAGTCTAGGGCCTTCGTTTGAGTAGACCTAATACTGAATAGATGGAATATAATTTTAGTAGTAGTAGCTCTAGTGACATAAGTGTAACTTTAGGTGATCAAATTATTAAAATAGTGTGAACGATTTTGATATCTCGGGTTTATTTTTCAAAGCTATGGTGATATATATGGGATGTTAATAGTAGAATTCAAGTTGGTTGGTTGAAGTGGAGGAATGCTTCGAGCCTTTTGTGTGATAGAAAAGTACCGCTTAGACTGAAAGGAAAATTTTATAAAATGGTGGTGAGACCCGCAATGCTCTATGACGCCGAATGTTGGCCTTTAAAAGAGAAGCATAATACTAAGTTAAGTTTTGCTGAGATGAGAATGATTAGGTGGATGAGCGGCTTTACACTTAGAGACAAAATGTGAAATGAATATATCCGTGATAGAGTTGGTAACTCCAGCGGCAAAAAAAAATTGAGAGAGTTATCTTAGATGGTTTGATCACATTAAACGTCGATCATCTGATGATCCGACTAGGAGAGTAGATGTTTTAGATTCGACTTATGTTAAGAAAGGCAGAGGTAGACCTAGGAAGACTTGGGCTTATTGTATACAAAATGATATTAATTTATAAAACTTAAATGAAAATATGACACTAAATAGGACACAATGGAGAATAAGGATTCATGTAGCTGACCCACTTAGTGGGATTAAGGCTTTGTTGTTGTTGTTGTTGGTTATTGAGAAGTGTTCATTTCTCCTTTGTCTGATCAATTTATTATAATGTAGCAGATTATTGCCTCCAAGTGATAACAAAATGTGGTTTTGTTGAGCCTACACCTATTCAATCTCAAGGTTGGCCCATGGCATTGAAGGGGAGAGACTTAATTGGTATTGCAGAGACTGGTTCAGGGAAAACACTGGCTTATCTTCTGCCAGCAATTGTTCATGTTAAAGCTCAACCTCGATTGTGTTAGTTTACCATGCTTTAATTACACATTTTGTTCTCTTATTTAAGGTGAATAAGCTTAAGCGTGTGAAATCCAATTTCTTACATTCATAGCTAACGGTGAAGGCCCTATTGTTTTGGTCCTTGCTCCGACAAGAGAACTAGCTGTTCAGATACAAGAAGAAGCTGCAAAGTTTGGTTCAAATTCAGATGTTAGAAGCACATGTATCTATGGAGGAGCACCGAAAGGGCCACAAATTCGTGATTTGAAAAGAGGTTATAGTTTGATTTGAATTTTTTTTATGCAAAATAGCACAGAATTCTTATGTTTTTACATATCTCACACGAAAATTTCATAATTATACACATAGCATTCAAATCATTAATATCACATAAAAATAGCACTATTATCACCTTTTAAAATTGAAAAACACCTTTTCATGCATAGGTTTAAAGAGCCAAAGTGCTATACATGTAAATATGAAAGTTTAGCTGACAGATGCATAAGAATTGTGTGCTGCGTATTTAAATTTCCTGTTTTTTTTTTTTTTAATAATGAGTGCCCAGTTAGAACTTTTTGATATGGTTATTGAATTTCTTGTAGGAGTTGAGATTGTAATTGCAACACCTGGTAGATTGATTGATATGCTGGAAGCTTGCCACACAAATCTGCGTAGAGTTACCTATCTTGTACTAGATGAGGCAGATCGCATGTTGGACATGGGATTTGAACCACAAATAAGAAAGATTATCTCACAGGTAAGGCTTGTATTTTCAGTATTGTTTGATGCAGACTTTGTTTCTTTCTTGCTGACAACTATTTTTTAAAACCATTTACTCTTGATATGGAATTATCAGAAGCAGAACTATTTTCACTAGATTTTCCTTGTTCGATTGGTTTACATCATGTGTCCTGTTGCATGAAAATATTAACTTCGATGAAAGTTTTTATTGTTGGCGAATTAAGATTTTTATTGCATGAAGAATTAAAATATTATATGAAGTGTAAATTAAGCCAGATAACTGTTCCATTTCTATGAAATGTAATACTTATAGCAGTGTTGTAGAAAGTTTTAGGTGCTCTTAGTGCTATATCGTTGATGGAAAGCTTCTAGGGGCAAGTTTAGGCACGCGTTCATTGGAAATGAGATGCTAGAAGTAAGAAATATTTATATCTTTTTACAATCTTATTAATTGAAAGTAATTCTTGTAAAAGGTACAAAACAAATATCTCGACATTAAACTGTAGACAAAATAATTGATTTTCAAGTTCTATTCCATTCCGAATTTGAATATCTTAAATAAGCCGAGTCAAGCTCCCAATTTTGTTGCGTCTACTCCTTTCTTATCATGGATTCTCTCTTGTTCGTTTTAATTAGTAGACCATTATATCATTCCTTTTTTTATTGTGCTCATTCTCTTCATTCTCTCTATTTCTATCTTCATAAGTTAAGCCTCTTGCACATCTTCAATATTTCCTTATATTGCTTTTTTTTCTTAATTGCATGTTATGTGCTCATTGAACTGTCACTGTCACTTTCTTTTGTGCTGCTGTTTCATAGCTATTTCAGTGTTTTGGCTTGATAGATGTTTGCTCTTGCTCTGTTCCAGAAATTAGTCTATATGTATATATTCTTGACGGTTTCATATCTTGCTTTATTAACGTTTGCTTGCTTGCTGCTGTTCAAACTCCTTCGGTCCATTTGCTGAATCATGTGTTGTCGTTGGTTTTATTCTGCTGTTATACTCATTATTTTTTCGCTCAGGTTTCTAATTACACACATATTAGTTTAGGGTTATATGGTTTGAGAACTAATGCAAGTACTTGCTTAATCCTTACTAAATTCAATCATTATTGTTATCGGCATTGCTCTATTTTACCAACAAATTGCAGCAATATTATATAAATTAACTAAATTGCAATGTGCCTTGTACGCATTTCGCCCACGATATCATCCATCATCATTTTCAGTGGTGCATGCGTACACAGATTTATAGTGGCGATGTGTTGACCCTCATATATATTTCATAAGGCAAGTTGATTGGGCATGGTTCCTCCGCTGCATTCAAAACATCAAAATTACTATAAGAGGAGGCTTATATGATTAAAAAGAGCAAGCACACTGAAGTTGACGGACCACCCTAACTTCTCGACCGTCACCAAAATTGCTTAAACGACCTCCGATCATAAAGTGAACTGCGCGAGTGCGTCCGGATCGTTGATTTTGCCTAGGGAGGACACTCATTTTGCTATGTCTTTGTACATGGACAAATGATGCTCAAATCGGGGCTTTTAAATAAAAGAATATAATAATAATTTATAATAATTAATATTTTTTTTAAATCTCTCCCTCCTCTGCAGCTTGCCTTGCAAGCCACAGCCGAAACATTTCATGCCAATGCTCAGCCCATGACTCCACTTCACATCAAATGAGAGTATCCCACCTCATTTAACATAATAATAAAAATAAAAAAAAAAGTCTTGTTTCCAATCTGAGCACTGGCTCGAGTCTCCTTCCCTCTTCAATCGCCAGTACAAGCTCTCAGCTCGCACTTCTTGCTTGCGGGAGTTAATGCCTTACTCTTTCTCACTCACGAAAGCCCTCTTTGCCCCTAACCTCAGGTCCAACCGCCGGCTCACCTTTTGCTCCTCAAATTGCACTCGACACCACCAAAGCCGATGAAGGAGTTTAGAGCCTCCTTCCCCCTCTCCTGCATTTTACCCTCCCCAGCTACGCATGACCTCTCACTCGATCTCTCTAGCTCCTTTTCTCGTGCAAGAGACGACAGCAGCAGCCCCACGCTTTTGTTCCCTCTTTGTTCACTGCTTCACATATACCACCCTAATTCTCCACTACGAAAATTGTCTTCTTCCACCACCCAACCCTCTTTCCTATAACCAAACTTCTTCATTACTTCCTCCTACCCGTGCATACAACAGCCCAATCTGCTCTCCCCTTTTTTCTATCTGCTATCTTTATCTCATCGCTCACTTGAAGTGCTAAGAGTGTTCAGCAAGAGAGACACAAGTAGAGTGAATTATCTGGGTTCGGATTATGTAGTTGATTCAGACAGAGAGCTAGCAATCCAATCTATTAAGTCTCCTCCATAGTTTCAATAGAGCATTGTTGTAAAGTATTAAGTGGAAACGAAGGTCATCAACTTGGAAACAGTGTTACACTTTCCCAAATATAATTCCTGTTTCATTTGTAGTAGGGAGCAATGATAGGGTAGCGAAGTCTGTTTTAGGATATCAGGCAAGTGGATTTCTTGAGTCCAAAACGTCGAGAGCAGAGGAGACCAAAGTCTACTTGAAAGTTCATAGTTTAGAGACAGAAGGAGGACCGTACCCATTTGAATTGCTTTGATATATTGGGGAAATTTTGCCTATGTTATGCTTTCTCATGCAGGTGTTTCAAGCCTCTTGCACGCAATTTAAGCGTGGTGGGTTAAAGACCTGTCTGCATTGTATCAATGCGACGGGAATAGCTTCGTGTGTGTGCGTTATTTTTTTATGCAATGTACGAAGTCCCATGCTCATTTTTTTAAGCCTAATGGGTTATGAAGACCACAGGAATGCAGTGTCAAAAAATATTGACTATGCACTCTTTTTAAGCATGGTAGGAAGGCCTTAGTTTCTTGATGTAGCCTCCCAATTGAGAATGGCTTTTGGAGGCTGTCGAAATGCTGCCTAATTTTTGTCCGAGCACCGGTCATAAAACAGTAGTTGAATTTAACTATTTTAACAAAAAAATACAATCAAATGAAAGCTCATAAGGTACATATTAAATGTTGAAATGATCACATAAATCATCTTAAAAGATGAAAATATAAATAAAACCCGCAAGACCCACAGGGTACTCGACAACTCATCAACAAGCTCGAACGAAATCTGTGAGTTGTCTACTTGATCGTTCAAATGGGAGCTAAACACGAGAGAAAAACCTGCATAAGACCCAAAGGGGAGTCGACGACTTGTCAACGAGCTCGAATGAGACCTGTAGGAGGTCCACCTGAACACTCAAATGGGAGCTAAGTATGAGAGATATGCATAATTCCGTATATACAATCAAAGTCTAGAATATTTTCTTCGCCACCGAATTCGCCACAAGCATCTAAAAACTGACAGAAGGTGATGCTAAGGCACTCGAAGTGAAACTTTGCACATATTCACCACCGTATCCGCAACCCTAAATATACATATGGAAAGAATGCAAAATTAAAAGCTTAAATAAAAATATTTGCACAAATCTTAATGATTGTGTAAATAATAATAAAGATGCACAACATTCTCGGATCAAAATTGACAAATATGAAGTTCCCGCATGCTCTGACCAATGTGTTGAACATTCAATCACAAGGTCCGACAATGTTGCGCGGGTGAAACAAATCCTTAAGCTCAAACCAAATATGCCTCGAAAGTACGAGTTAAGCTATTTAAAAATCAATTCAATTCAATAAAATTAAACACCCTTATGTGCTCCAGCGATGAACCTAAGTTCATAAACTTCTTTTTCTTAGATTGATGCGTGGGTCAAACTCATGATTGAGTTAATAGCAAATTTGTCTCTAAAAACATGCACACAATTCAAAATTTTATAAAAATATAAATTTCATTTACCAAATTCAAATCTAGCAATGAAGCATGCTCTCAAGCGGGATACCTTGCCTATAGGGTAAGGTAATAAGTCTCACACTTTGGTCAATCTGATCCTCTTCCCTATTGGGAATTGAGTCGACAAGATTAAGCCTCCACTGAACCAATCTGATCTTCCTTCTTATGGGACTGGAGTTGATAGGACTAATGCTAGTAATGATATATACACATATAATGGTTGAGTTGACTAAAGATTTCAATCAGAAGGATCCATTTTCCAAATAAAAAATCAGAGCATATTTTCAAAACTCAATTAATATATACTGTGAACCCAATCCTCTATAAGCGGTTCAGAGTCGATATGGATCGAAAAGGTCAATTCCCCGATGATGGCCATTCTGATCGTATATTTCAACTAAAAGGGTCTATTTATAAAAAGGAATTAAATATATTTTAAATCATAACAAAAAGATAATATAATATTAAAATAAAAAATTATTACTTAATGCTTAAAACAAAAATTCATTTATTCTCCACAACTGTTTGTCGAGGTGGATAAATGTAATACCGTCTCAAGCTCACAAAGAACAAATCTCGTATCAAGTATGCTACTAAATTCATGCTCAAAATGAATTTTAAGTCAGTACGAACATGTCACGAGTCATTTGTCTGTGTGGTTTTGCCATTAACTAACACAACAAAAAGGCGGTTACGATCAGAGCTCTCTGACCCGGTGACTTGCTACCAAATGATAACATTATATTATGGTCATGGTTATAGCTTGTATGTTCTCTAATCAGGTCCAGCATAATTTTCTACTTAGTGGTTGTCTATAGTCCCAGCTCCATTATTATTTGTTAAGCAGTAGCAACCTGGTGTTTGTTAAGAATTTTTGAATAACTTCAAAATTCTAACAAAAGGTAAATAACATCATAAGATCAAGACTCTCAAAACCAACCTGATTTACTTCTCATGGGAAGATTGGACCGCCCAAGCAGCTTCTTCCTTTTGCATCCCTACACTAAGACATACTAATCCCTATAAACTTAGCCGCATGCATTAGTACATTTACCCCACTTCGTATGTTGTTTCATATTTTTTTGCATTTGGCAATCCTTCACCAATCCTTCTCTCAGCAACAACTTGCAATCTCATTGCTTTCTATCGCAAGCAAAAGGCTTTGAAAACCACCGAACACATTCCGTCTCCATCTTTATGCCCACATGCAAATGTTGGTTTCTAACAATTGGATTTCATGTGCAAATATTGCATGAAACTCCATACGCTATATGCCTACTATAAATTGTCAATTCTGTCAATCAGCACATCATTTATGAAAACTATTTTCATGCATCAATGCATGCATAAATAAGTGATATAAGGGGTATAGAATAACAAACCTGAGCCCGATGTGTCTTTTAAATAGTGAAGGATCTGGTGGACAACTGTAAGATGGTGGCCACAAGAGTCATGCATGAACTGACTTACAATACCTACCACATGGCCAATATGGGTGCGGTATGGGCGAGATAAATGAGTTTACCTATAAGGCTCTGGTAGTATCTTGTTCACAGGAATAACATTGGGAACATTAGCCAATTTCTCATGAGGGTCCAGCGAAATAGCCACTGGTTTGCAAAATAGAATATTGGTCTCTATCAATAGGCCCATCACATATTTGTGTTGGAAAAGGCAAATGCCTCGAGAGGATCAAACAACTTCCATGCCTAAGAACTATTGTAGAGACCCAAAGTCCTTCATTGCAAAGGATGCGACGATGATGCTTGTAAGAGGTTCCAAGTTTGGCAAATCGTTATCTGTGAGCATAAGATTGTCGACATAGACAATAAATATGACACTTTGGCCACCAGAGGAATGCCGAAAGAAGAGAGTATGATTTGATTGGGCTTTAGAGATCCCATGGCCAACTATCACTTCCCGATAATAGCCAAGATAAGAACTATCAAATTCACCTCTTTTTTAACTGTTCGCGATGTTCTCCATGTTCTTAATTTAGCTTATAATTTGTTATTCAATAGTAAAATTAATGGTAATCATCAATATGAAATTGACTTCTATTTTTCTTAATGTGAGTTTAAAGATTTGATCACGAAGTGTTAGATTGATAACGTTAAGGAAAAGATGGACTCTATTATTTTGACGATGGATTTCACTCGAATAAACAATTTCAAGATGCTTGTTTAAATTTTATTTACGTTTCTAAAGACAATTAAATCTTGTTATGACATTATAGATTAGGTCATGCTAGTTCTCAATATCTAAAATTATTTTTGTTACAATATGAAGTGTGTCACTTTACTAAAAATAATCGTGCATCATTTTCTCCAGAAATTTACAAGCCAACTACATTTACGTTAATCCATGGCGATATATGGGATCATTATAAAAACCTTATATATTTTGAGGAAAGTTGGTTTATGATTTTCTTAGATGATCATGATAGGTTAAGTTGGGTTTATTTAACGTAAGAAAAATTTGAAATGGAAATGTTTTTCAAAAACTTTTATACCATGGTAAACATCTTATTTTAAAGAACTATTCAAATATTACGAAGTGATATTAGTCGGGAGAATTTAAAAAATATTTTGGGTCAATTTTTTTTCAAGAAAAGAAGACTTCATCAAATTTCTTGTGCGATACTCCACAACAAAATGATGTGGTTGAAAGAAAAAAACAAATACTTATTGGAGCTAGCTCAGACATTGCTATTTATAAATTTGCCACAACACCCCCTTCATTGACTACCACATCAAATTCATTAGCCCTGCACCCAAAGGCCTCCTTCCTGCGCTAGCATTATTAGATCTTTCCTCCGCATTCTGTTCAGAAACATGCTACAGGTCGCCTAAATATCTTGGGTTGAAGGTGTTTTTAGAATTATATTTCTCATAAATAGAACAGTCAATATGATCTTGAACTTTGAAACACCATTTGATTTTTTTGATAAAAAATTTCCAAAGAATCGGCTCTCATCTTTTCAACCCTAAAGATATTTGAGTGTATTGTTTTTGTTCACATTTATTACTAATAAAAACTTAAACTCTGAGCAAAAAAATGTGTTTTTGTTAGGTATGCTTCTAGCCAAAAGGTATATAAATGCTTTGATCCCACTGTTAGAAAATTTTTTGTTACCATGGATGTCATCTTTTTTGAGCTTGAACCTATATTTCCCTTCATCTTCAAGGGAGAGAACAAAAATAAATTTTTTTCATTGAGATTCTGGATTGTTTTCAAACCAAAGACTCCCAAAATATTATATCCCCAACCTTTAGTGTTCAACATAAAAGCCCAAGCAAAATCTTATCAGGAGAAAGTGTGTCGAATGTTTTAGATATTTAAATTCATTCAACATCATCTCATGATATTCTTAACAAAGAAGAAATAATAGAAAGAACCATGACTTTGGTATTGTTTAATTTTGTCTATTCGCAATGGAGAACTCAAAAGCAAGAATCTACGAATCCTTTTCACTGCCCAAAATCTGCCAACCCTTCAGGTTACATCCTCA
Organism: Papilionanthe hookeriana x Papilionanthe teres; assembly: GCA_022702705.1. Taxonomy (NCBI): domain Eukaryota; kingdom Viridiplantae; phylum Streptophyta; class Magnoliopsida; order Asparagales; family Orchidaceae; genus Papilionanthe; species Papilionanthe hookeriana x Papilionanthe teres. Next base: position 30,826,310 of record CM040433.1, on the reverse strand, counting down.
CTAGTCATTTATCCCATGTTCAGGCCACTTCATCTTCGAGTTTTGCATCTTCTAGTCCCAAATTTGAGCCATGTTTGAATCTTAAGTCTAATGAGTCTACTCTTCTCATTGGGAAAAAGTCTTGCACCCAACATTTATTGTCCTATTATGTGTCGTATGAAATCCTTTCACTCATTTTTTGTGTTTTTATCTAACAATTATCATGTATGGAGATTCCAAGTGCTGTGCATGATGCTTTAAAAGTCCTTAAGTGGAAGGAGACCCTTTTCGAAGAGATGAAAGGTTTTGAAAAAAATAGCACATGGAAATTGGTTGATCTACTTAGAAGAAAGACAACTGTTTGTTACAAATAAATATTTACAATCAAGTATAATTGTGACGGCTTTCTAAAATGGTACAAGGCTCGATTGATCGCTAAGGGATTCATCTAGACTTGTGGCACTAATTCTTATGGACATTTGCTCCAGTTGCAAAACTCTTAACTCTATAAGGGTTATTCTGTCACGTTTAGCTAATCTTGACTAACTCATACAACAATTGGATGTAAAATATGCATTCCTAAATGGGAACTTAAAGAAAGAAATGTATGGGATGCACCTTCGAGATTTAGTACGAAGTTTGTCCCATAAGTGTGGAAATTGACAATATGCTTATACAGATTGAAGCAATCACCAAGAGCGTGGTTGAGAAATGTATATTATTTTCTAAAAGTTATGATTATACTCAAGGGCAGGTATATCATACAATATTCTTCAAACAATGAAATGATAGGGAAATATTCATACTGATTGTGTATGTGGATGATATTATTCTTACAGGAAAAGATTCATATGAGATGAACCGTTTGAAGAATTCCCTATCATATATTTTTTAAACTAAAGATTTAGGATCTCTAAAGTCTATTTTTTGCATGAAGATTGCTCAATCAAAGAAATGAATTGTTGTCAAGAGATGAATTATCGTCTCCCAGTGGAAGTATGTTCTTGATCTTCTCAAGGAAATTAGGATGAGTGGGTGTAGACTTGCAGACACTTCTATTGATTCAAATCAGAAAATAGGAGATGAGAAGGAAGGTAATCTAGTGAATACAGTTAGACATCAAATATTGGTGGGAAAATTGATATACACTTGTCACATTTATGGACTAATATTGCCTTTGCTATATTCTCCCTATGAGGAACGGCTTGAAAAGTCAACACAACTCTCAGATATTTAAAAGATGCATCATACAAGTTTTAGTCTTTCAGAAGACCACACAAAATAACATAGAAACTTATATTGAAGCAGATTAGCGGACTCAGTTATTGAATCGAGATCAACTTCTGAATACTTCTCCTATGTGTGGGGAAACTTGGTTACATGGCGAAGTAGGAAACATATGTGATTACATGTTTTGTTGAGGCGGAATATAAGACTGGCTAATGGAGTATGTGAGATCTTATGGTTGAAAATAATTCTTGAAGAGCTCCAAATCTCGATAAACATGCCAATGAAGTTATATAGTGACAATAAAATAGCCATGAGCATTATAGACAAGTGCAACATGATTGCACAGTGCATGTGGAGATTGATAGTCACTTCATAAAAGAGAAGATTGATTATGGAGTCATTTATCTCTACTGCTCAACAAACCTCGAATATCTTCTCCGAAGGACTCTTCATGCCTAATTTTTAGCTTATTGTAAGCAAGTTGGGCATGACAAATATCTATGCTCAAACTTGAGGGGGGTGTTAAATTTTTAGTATCTCTTATTATTAGTATTTTTATATTTTTAGTATATTTTATTATTGGTATGTCATTATTTTTTTTCTTCTTTTAGCATTATGACTGATATTATTGTTTTCCTAATATGTGTCATTCTCCTCTATTTTACTTGTAATAATTTTCTATGAAATTGAAGAGGAATAATAATCTTTTCTTCTCCAGAACTTACTCTTATAAATCTTGGAGCTATGACATCACTTTAACAAGGGTTTGATGTTCAGCTTCAACCGACTATAATTCCTTCACAGTTCGATTCAATGCAGCATCCTTATCCACATAGCTTGGTGCGAGTTTGTTGCTGATGTTGCCCTTTTTCGATTGCTCGCACCCCACTTGAAGGCCTGTCTTACATGACATCAGTTCTTTCATCTGCTTTTAGAGATTTTTTATTCTTGGAAGAAATCTTCTCAATTTCAACCATAATACTGGCTAACCTCCAATGATGCTGCATCATGGTTAAGTGTCTTGTGTCTAGGAAAGCAGCCCATGCCATCGGATAAACTTTTTTCTTTTTGCACCGACAGCTATCTTGACTGTCATATTTTAACAAGCTGTTATTTGTTCTTCTAAAGACTACCTGAGTGCTTCTGTTAAACTCGAGCTTGTTTTCCAAACTAGTTGCGAAAGTCCGCTAAACCTTTTAATCTGATAGCACTTGGCATACACATCATTACTTCCATTTATATGTTTGTGTTCATCAAATTCACACCTGGGGCTTTCATTTTTCAATGATGCCGTTCATCTATTGGCTGTATGGGTACGACTAAATTCCATTTTCTGGACAGCAATCTGGATGTCAAAACTATCCATGAATACTTAGTTGTATTGGAATCTTCATTAGTTTTTTATGGAATTATTACTAAGCAGTTCAAAATAATACTGCCAACTGCACTTTTTTTGTCATGCCTGGTTGATTTCTTTTCCACTCATTTCTGCTACCAATTTTTTTAGTATAGTTTTATTTTATTTACCATTTTATAGTTTATGTTTCCAATTTTTTAGTTATATCATGCTGTTCAATGTTGCATAATCTTGAATGTATGAACATTTTAACTACAGATTCGTCCAGACAGGCAGACACTATACTGGAGTGCAACATGGCCAAGGGAAGTGGAGGCGTTGGCACGAAGCTTTTTATGTAATCCTTACAAGGTTAAGTCTGTCAAATGATCATTCACTCAAGTTCTTGTTCTTGCTTTATACTTGCTGCTTGACTGCTTTAGAAGGGTTTTTTTTTTCCACAAATTCTGTAGGTTATCATTGGATCACCTGATTTAAAAGCTAACCAATCGATAAATCAATTTGTCGAGGTTATATCAGATCATGAAAAATATCCCAGGTGATTAGCTATGATGTATTCTGCAAATTCAGTAGACATAATTATTTACGATATTTTTAAGGAAGATTTACAGGAATGCCACTCAATTCTTATGCATTTGCATACCTAACGCCTAAACTTCATTTCTTACATATAAACCCACCTTACCTATGCATCAAAAGGTGTATTTCAATTTTTAAAAGCTAAATAGTGGTATTTTTGAAGTGATGAAATATTTGGGTGGTGTAAGTGTAAAAATGAAAGTTTAGGTGTCAGATATGTACATACATAAAATTTGGCCCTTCTTTAATACACTGCCATGATCTTCTGTAGGCTCGTAAAATTGTTGAGTGAGTTGATGGATGGAAATCGTATACTCATTTTTCTCGAGACGAAGAAAGGTTGTGACCAGATTACTCGGCAACTTAGAACAAGTGGATGGCCGGCTTTATCTATTCATGGTGATAAAGCCCAAGCTGAAAGAGATTGGGTTCTTGCAGAGTTTAAGAGCGGAAAGAGTCCTATAATGACTGCAACGGATGTGGCTGCTCGCGGCCTTGGTAGGGCTACCATGTTTTAGGAATATTAGGATCTCCCTCGTTTGCTTTGAGTTCTCAAGGATAGCAAATCGGCAGGCTGCTGGCCAGTTTCTGATTTAACTAACTAATGGTTTGGTGTTGCCTGGGAAGGTGCCCATCGTCAAAAGGTAGCAACTTTGTTCTACTTTTTCTACCTTCCCTAGTGTGAGCGTCGGCAGTGTTACCAGTGCACTCTGTGGTTTCCAGTGCTCAGCACAATATCACTAAGCATTACTACATAAAATATTTTTCGTGTTCAAGATCATATTCGATTGATTAATTGTTAACTTTTTTTTTATCAAAAAAATACTCCGACACTGGTGTCATCAGGTTTTATATGGTTTGTTTTTTGTAATTTTGTCGACAATAGCTCATAGGAATTTAAGAGATTTGCCTTAGACTATAGTAAAGTGTCAACACCCAGGCAGTGTTGCAACCGTACAGAAGGGCTTTTTTTTGTTTTGTGATTATTTTGACAATAGCTCATAGTAATTTAAGCCATTTACATGCAAAGCACACAATTCTTATGTAATTACATATCTCATACCTGAACTTTAATATATATACACATAGCACTCAAATCTTTAATGCCACATAAAAAATAGCACTATTATCACTTTTTAAAATTGAAATACACCTTTTCATGAAAAGTGCTATGTTATGTAAATATGAAAAGTTAGGTGTGAGAGATGTCATAAATACATAAGGATTGTGTGTTATGTATGTAAATTTACCTCTTATTTTTTTCTATTAACACTATCATGTCAATTGTTTAGTTTAACAGTTTGAAAATAGTTAGTGCTCTGATTTACTATTTGGAGCAGTGCAGTTGAAAGTCGCATTGCCATTATACTTCTACTTAAGATGATGTGTGATCAAATTATTTGATAGATTTGAGTAAAGCTGATGATTATGTGAAATGTTGATGGGCCTGAAGGAAATAGTTTGTAGTTAGCTTATAAATTTAACCTATTATGTTTTAAGGCCCACATGGTACTATGGTTGGCTTTATTGAGGTTATAGCTCCAAATCCGGAAAGCAGAGATAGTTAAGGCTGCATACCATACCTCTTTTTAGATCTTGCATTGGTGGGAGACTCAGACACGAGTATGGCCTTTGTATTTATGCGGTGAAATTATATCTAACATAATATTCTCTATTTTATTTCATTACAATGATTTTATGATTTAGTTTATTGCTTTCGGTTTGCCCTGCACATTATGTGATGCTCAGACACTCAACCACTTGTGCTGCAATCACTGGTATCACTGCCAACTAACATACCTATTTTGTCGAAGAGTGACGAACAACCTAACCATTTGTAATCAGTATGTTTGGTTTCCGTATTGTTGGCATTCCTTGATGATTAAGGCCAATGTTACTAGGACATGAAGCATAAAAATGGAGTAGTTATTGGTCGCATTCTTCCCTTATTTAGAATGTTTTAGCACATTAAGGCTTTATTTGAGACAGTTTTCTGTCAGTTTTGCGTTTCAGACCTCCACCACAGTTCCAGATGGGGAATTGCTTACTTGCAGTTTTCTAGAATTTTTTGTGATGGAAAGATATTTTTTGCAATCAGATATCTGTTAAGATGTGGTGATTGTAAGAAAATTTTTGTCGAACTTATTTTGAAAAAATAAATTTTTATATTTTCACTGCAGCTTCTTACGAATTGTTTTTCCCACAACTTTACAATTACATTTACAAAAAGCTATAACTGCCCCAAGTGGACACTTACGGTATTGTCTAGGTAGCCTATTGGATAAAATGGTGTGGTATATCATTAAAATTGATTAATTTCTGCCATTCATGTCTAGGTAACATGGCTTTAGAAGTTTCGCCACCCGTTAGATGTCATGAAGCTGGTTCAGTATGTTGCAGCCCTGTCGATTCTCAAAGCATCATACCCTATTTTAGTCTATATAATTAAGACAATCCTAGACATTCTCCAATGTCTTGAACTTAATAGGATTTCACCATCCAATGATAAGTTGTACATTAGTAGAGCAAGAGCATTATCCTTCTATCCTTCAGGAGAACAAAGACTGGTTTGATTTTACTTGCTTTGATTTCTAATATGTTTTGTTGTCACGTGTTTGACAGATGTCAAGGATATAAAATGTGTTATCAATTATGATTTCCCATCTAGCCTCGAAGATTATGTTCACAGGATTGGTCGAACTGGTCGTGCCGGAGCAAAGGGAATGGCCTTCACATTTTTCACCTCGTCAAATGCTCGATATGCGAGGGGTCTTGTTAAAATATTACAGGAGGCTGGCCAGAGTGTTTCTTCTGCACTTGCTGCCTTGGCAAGATCAAGTAGTGCTACGGGTGGAGGTAATAAAACTTTAGAAGATTTACAAACATACCACTCAATTCTTTTGTATTTACACATCTAACACCTAAACTTTACCTTTTACATTTATAGAACCCAAATCTTTTATCTCACATAAAAAATACCATTATTTAAACTTTTTAAAAAATTGTATAAAAATGAAATACACCTTTTCATGCATAGGTAAGACGGTGTGTGTGTGTGCGCGCGCGCGTGCGTGTGTATATATATATATATATATATATATATATGTAAAATTTGAAGTTTAGGCGTTATCTATGTAAATACGGGAGAATTGACTGATATGGAAGTTGATCATACTAAATTTTACTTTGAATATTGCGCTTAAAAAGCTCATATATCTTATCATCGTGATTTATGTAATAATTTGGTTGCAGGAGGGACGGGAAACTTCCGCTCTCGAGGGCGAGGCTTCGGTAATAGACAGCTGAGGTCGGGTTCAAATGCTATTCCAGTTGCTGGCAAGAAGCCCTGGTGAGTGGTGACACTGCTTTGGATTGTTTGTGTGGAAAGTTTCAGTGGTTTCATGCTCCCAGGTATTTTAAAAGAGGCAATGGTGCCGTTTTATTAGAAATTCATATTATGTTTGAAAAAGCTGGTGCTGCTGCTTCAGTTTGATACTTTCTTTCACTGGAAGCTTAAAATGTTTTACAAGCTTATATATTTTTTTTGCTAGTTTAGTATTTTTATTAAGCCAGTTATTGGTATCTTTTGTAACGCGATTTTAATGCGTCTAACTGGTAACTTAAACCTGCCAGATGGATAAGGACTATTAGTTTTTTAGATATATTGGTCTTTTCCATTTACTGTTTTGGTATGATAAATGCCATTTTGTTTCCTTTTTTGTTAATTTTTTTTTAAAAATACATATTGTTATTCATTAGTTGAAGCAATTCTGTTGAATATTTTCAGCTTGAAATATTGTTTTTTTTATCATTTTCCTAATTAATTCACATGATGTATATCTTGGGAGTGACCCGTGTAATTAAAAAAAATAGTCCAAGGCAAATATTGGATTTAGATGTTGCGGGTACAGATTAAAAAATGACATTAATAGTCTGCACTGCAAATCTAATAAATATATAAATAATGCCTTGAAAGGGTTGACGATAAGTAGAAGAAGAGTTACAATTTGCAAGTTGTATATACCATAATCCTAAATCCTAGATACTTACTCATAAACTTATATTAAGATTTAGAGTTCCTTTATCTTTTGTCTTTGTCATAATCTCTCTTAGAGGTTTCAAATATGCTTATGCCTGTATCATTTGTTAAGCAAGCGAGTTGAACAATAACAAATTTTTTAAGTTTAAATTATAAATGAGCCGAAAATGAATAACTTTTTGTTCAATCTTGTATGGCTGGTTTTAGTTAGAAATAAAGAAAGTATATATATTATTCAAATAATAATATATTATATATATGATTAAATTACAACTTACATGTTTGAGTGGTGAGGCGTGTTATATTATAAAATAAGGGTTGGTTTTGCACCTGTAAATTCTAATTAATTTTGTTAATTGATCCAACACTAGTTTAGTTCGAACAAAAAGATCAATATTGACTAGAGCATAAATAAATTCTTTATGAACCTAATTCGAACATAAGCCAATTTTGAACACGAGTTAATACAAATGAATTGAATATTAATATAGCCTTAGCTCACTCAAGATCGGCTCTTTTATGCCCCTAATTCTTTCTTTGCATATTTCTAAGTGGGAAAATAACATATTATTCCTATCCGGCTCATAACATTTGTATGTCATGTTCATGGGAAAGAGTGTATTTTGTTCTTATTTGTTTTACTTTTATATTCTTGTTGTATTGAAAATATTCTTTAATGCATTCCCTCAATATGCATAAAAGATTAAGAAGAATATGATTAGAATATCAATATTAGAAGTCTCTTGTGGAATCCAAAATCAATCGCTTACATTGCATATGCTGAATATAATCTGTGCAATCTTGATACTTCATGAAATAAATCTTTAAGATAGCCATGGAGGAGAGTGGTCCTTGTCAATATGATCTATTTTGAATTTATTCTTTTACTTATAATAAGTATGATTTATGGGTAGAATATTTGATTGAATATATATATATTCCTTCCATCATGCTCCAATGTAATCGATGTTCTTTACTTAAATGAGTTAATGATCATGTCAATTTATTTTGTACTCTATCTGGACAATCCATCCAATGTTCGAGATGTTGTTTTATGTGAGGAACACATGATATTCTTTAGTAAAAGACTTAAAAGAATAGTGTTAAATGTAATAACTATTTTTTTAGAAATTTGATAAAAACTTTGACGATGTAATATATATCTCAATTTTTAGGATCCTTCGAATTTCAATCGAAATAATTTTATAAATTTTACTAGTGGACATTGTTGTAAATTATGATCAGATTGGGTAATATAAAATATGAATGATATGAGTTTTAAACTAATTAAATTTAATTTATTCCTAATTTTCTATTAATCATGCAGTTTCAATGTTGCCAACCGACGTATCTCACACCTTTTATTCCATTTGATGGGTTGATTAGAGCAGGCGGGCTTCAATTCATTCCTCTCTCCCTAGCCAATTCTGCATGGGCGAAGGAAGCTCAATTGGTCCCCTTAGCAAGGTTGAGTCCCTTGCTACAGTGCAAGGGCGCAAACAGTCGTGATTAGTACGAATCAAGTGGTTCATGGGTAGTCGCAGCCTGCAATCTGGGGTTCTTGGCTGAAATCCAAGGGTACAAACTCCTCTCTCTCGCAACTTTAAGCCTTCATTTCGTTCCTCACCCTTCAGTCTTGATGTGTACTAGAAAATTACAGCGTTAGAGTAATGAATTATCATCATAGTGCTGTACGAGATTTTAGCATACAATCAGGTGAAAGAAAACAACCACTGATGACACTAGAAGTTTTTTACGTGGAAAACTCGTAAAGAGAAAAACCACGGGGCCTGACCCAGTTACGAAAATCTACTATTAACAGATCATTACAGAAATCTCATGTCCCCTATAAGAAAAAGTGTAACAATATTTTTCAAATTACAGCGTCAATGTGGTGATCAATGGTAAATGTAGACAGTGGCTGACGAAGATCGGAGGGTGTCGACACAGCCGGTGGTGGTCGAAGGAGGCTGGTGGTAGCCAAAGGAGTTTGGCGGTGGTCGAAGACAATCGACGGTCAATGATGGTCAGCAGTGGCCAACGGTGATCGTCTGGTTAGTGGCGGTTGACAGTGGCCGACGGCGATCAGTGGGTTTCGACGGCAGCCGACAGTGGTCGACAGCGATCGACGATGGTCAGCGACAGTCGATATGGTTCTGGACTTCAGCTCTTTCTCAGAGCTTCTAGTTCTCCCTAAAGATTCAAGTTTTGGTGAGGCTCTATTTATTGTGTTCTGGGTGCAATTAATGCATGAATATGAACAATTTTGATTGGAAGATCCGGAGAGCTTCTTCTGATCATATGACGTTTAATAGACATTTGAGTGCCTTAATGATGTTGGAATTGGGCAATCTTGGGCTCGTTGGATTTAACTTGTCGAGACGCTCGATCAACTATGAACATGCCAGATTCGACATCTGTTTGATCTTTCAAATGTGTCCGAGAATCTTCCAGAATGGTTAAATGACTTGATTCAGGCTTAATTTGACATGGATTGAACTAAATTTGATGTCATTAGGTCTTTCTTATCGAGTTTGACTATAAGTTTGATGAAATTGAAGTTCTTGATGACTACTAATCAAGATTTGAACATCATTTGCTCAAAATATTTTCTCGAGATTCGTGTCATGCCTCGAGGTTCGTGCTAAATAATGAAGATTTATTGGTGGCGTATCAAGTCTCTTGATCTTTGCCTTGTTTTTTGTGCATTATTCCTTTTTGGTAGCATTGGATGTGTCATTTGTGTGCCAGAAAAGTAGAAAGTCTTTTGCGAGCTTCTATAAGGGTTCCATCATGATATTAGGGTAAGAGATGTGTAGTTGGAGGTGATAGAAAGTAAATTTGGCAGCTTCATAAAGGCAGATTTGTGCTAAGAAGCCTATCTGAAGTAAGAATGTTACTTTTTTTAGTCTAATTACTTTATGAGCTAAGTTATCATTAAGTCCTAAGTTAATTTTGCATTCTAGGTTGTATACTTGAGGCGTCAAGTTCGAGGCAAGCGTGAATAAGGTCATCCCAAGTAAATAATCATATGCAAATTTAAGGAATAATTTAATTTACGACAATCACTTGAATCTTAAAGTTTTATATTATGTTTTATATGTTATTAAACTCAAACCATAAGCCAATGTCTAGCTTGCTATCAAAGATTAAGGCTTTAGCGCGACAATTGAGGTGTGTAATTAATTTTCTAAATTTTAGTAATCTTCTATATTTCAGTTTGTATGTTTAACTCTATGTGCGTCCTAATTTAATCATATTCTTCATATGTTAGATAGGAAATATATGCATGATAAACAGTGAGAAGAGATGTGCATGCATGAAAGTATGTTTGAAATGAATTATATTCATATAATATATGTAATATAGACATATAAGATAGACATGTAGGAAAGATATGCATGATATAAGTAAGAGATATGCATGATATATATATATATATATATATATATATATATATATATATATATATATATATATATAAATGATATAAAATATATGCATGATGAACAGCTGCACAGTAGAGAAAAATGAATGTTAGTAGATTGAATAGAAATGTTTCAGAATAATATATGTATGAAGAATGAAATAGCTTGTATATGAATACTTGTATATGTATGTGCAGTGGAAGATTTCACCCCCAAATCGCACAGACAGGGGACGCCAGTGTATCTGCGCGCGTAGTGTTTTTTTACTGCTTTGGATAATCGTGATAGTTAGTTCACTAATAGCTGTGTCGACAAGATAATATCGACTAGTGTCGAGTAGAGCAGAGTTTACATTTCCAAACAATTGTAATGTTTACATTATTAACCACTTCGCGGAAGAGATAATATTGGTTAGGGACAGGTAAGTGTCTTTCCATCCTAGACAATGTGATGTGTAGATCGCTAACTACTGTGCTAATGGGAGTCGACAATATCAATCAAGAATGTGTTAGGTTTTATTGACGGTGATCCTCACTAAGACAAATGTGTATGTAAAAAATATAAAGTAAATGTACACTTAAAGTAAATGCTTATAGAAGATTCAATATTTTCATTTAGATAAAGTCATGCATACGTTAGCATATATATCAGATTGCTTATGAACATTTATCAGATTGCTTATAAACATTTATCAGATTGTTTAAAAAGTATAAAAGACCAGTATATTATAAGATTTTTTATAGGCTCGCATGCATATTGTATTATTTTCCTTGGGTTACTGTAGTTTAGTAATGTAATTACTTCTGAGTTATTTTTAGATAACTTATTATGTTGTTTTAGTATTACTTTTAATCTTTAAACATTTGAACAAGATGAATAGTAGAAGAGAAAATGTATACAGAAGACAAGAACAACAACAAGATTGGTACAAATTTTTACATATTAATTTTTAGTTTTCTTTAGCAGCTCTTTTATGTATTTTTTCATTAAATGGTTAGTAATAGAAATAGAATAAAAGTGTTATACTTTCCACCGTCTGCCGTCCATTCCCGTCTTGGTTTATTCGAAGCCTCGGGCCGGATCGTGACATTAAAGACTTCATGGTAGCTGCTTTATACATATTAATGATTATGTGTACAAAAAAAAATGAGAATCGGAAAACATTTATATGAGGTATGTGATTGCTCAAAAAGAACTAAGCCATTTTTATATCTCTTGAGCTAAATAGTCTTCTCTCAAGTTGATGATGGATAAGTATGATTGATGGGATTTTAAGTTTCATCATTTGAAGAATGTGTCAATTACTCCCTTGGAGATTTATTCCTAACATACAAAGTCATATACTCAATTCTTTGTTTATTTTGGGCTTGGTAAGCACTCAAATCCACTATATTGGGATTCTTCATTATGTGATAGCCATTTGAGGACCCTATTATTTTGATTGCTTACTCTTAATGGGAAGTAATGATGTACTGTGTAGCGAACATCTTTTTGTTGACCATATGAAACGATTTATATTTATATTATGGGCATTCAAGAGTACATATTTGATGTGTTGCGTATCATATTTTTATCACGTAATTATTTTCATAAAAATAAAGTTCTTTAGCTATAGAACTAAGTTTCTTTTCCTCATATTCTCTTTTTTTTGTTTTTTTTTTGTTTTTGTTTTTGCATATTCCCTGCTAATCATTTATCCTCTAGCTTCATTGATAATAAATTATTATCAAAAGTATTTAAACGCTTCAAATTAAGGTTTTTTATTCATGAATTGAGTAACTATAGTTTTGAATGATGCTTGAAATCTTATAATATAGGTTTGTCAACATATGCCATTAAAGCATATCATATCGTTGATTAATTATTCAATTTCACATTTTTTAGAGTGTATGCTCTCATTAATCTCTTTTAATTGAAATAAATAATGAAAATTATAATATGTATGAAAATGCTTATTATGATTGTTCTAATAAAGGCATTAAACTTATTTGATGCTCATTTGTAAGAATGCAAATTTGTGAAATTATTCCACTCCATCAATAAACTCAAACCAATGGTTTATCATTTCATACTCATTGGTTTTTTCATCACTACAAAAGCTTATGATAATCCATTAAAGTGTGAAGAATTCTCAAAAATACTTACAAGTTAGATGAAGAAAAATGTAAGATATTGAATAATTAAAGATATTATTTTGAGTATTTTTAGCATTTGTATTTTATAATAGAAATCAGATTTTTTTTCCCTTTTTGAAGCCTCATTTAACTATTTTCTTTATTAAATGGATATAAAATTTTCTTACACCATTGATGTTATCTTCTACCAAACCTATATCTAACCCTTTCAATATGTGATACCCCTTCACATGATATGTTATCATATACTATTAAAAGTATGTAACATTCTCACTTGTTGAGCTGCTTAATTGCAATATGAGTATTAGATGCTATAATTATTATCATACAACTATAATTTTGTGGTAATTAATATGCATTATGTAACATTCTATTGACTGTTAATATCTGAGTACGATCAAGAATACTTGTTAGTTGAACACAATATTTGATCGTAACTCGATCACAAATGTCTAAATTGATTAGTGTGATTGAAAGCTCAGTCTATAAAAATGCTTCTTTGTGATCACCCCCCTAATTTTTTATTGTAATGCTAATCACAAAGGCATAATAATCTTATAGTGAAAGTAACTAAGGATCATGCAAATCAAATTTCACATATTATAATGATTATGAATCCTTTTATATTAATTTTGATTTATTTTTTTGTATTCCTCAAAGTACCCTCTACATCTATGTTGCACTAAGTGTAGGCTATTCACTTTTTTCTATGAAATTGTTAACAAAAACTTCTCATGTTACTATTAAAAAATTATTAGCTCATAAGGAATACTCCTATAATTAAAAAAAACCTCTCCACATTAAATAATTTAATTTTCAGTTAATTGATTGAAACTAATCCTTAATCATTGAAACTGAATCCATACATATCTAAATTTTTTAATTCCAAGCAAGAAAGGATAATTTGTAACTATTGAATAAAATTGACTGAAATTTTGAAATCCAATTAAAAATATAGAATCTACATTAGGGCCTTTGAGAGATAAGATTTGAACGGCCATAAAAATGTAAAAAAATTAGGAACTTCAACTATGATAAGTATATAGCTTGTACCACTTTGTTAATATCACACTCAAGTGTGATGTTGTGCTAAGGTAGACTCTTGAACTCCATGGCTCAACTATCTTGCCAAGGTGACAAGTTGTAGTCTAAGTGTAGCCAAGTATCAATTGTCGAGTACGAGTTACAAGTTCGCCTACTGCAGTCAACTAATACATTCGCCGAAGAGGGCTAATCTGTCTCATTTACTAAGAAATTGGCTTAATCGAGGAGGGCAACTCGGCTCAATGATGAAATGTGCAATGTCGAATTATCATGAAGGTCAAGTAGATTGATGATAATGTGACTCGATGGACGCATAGGAAATAGATGTTGAGATATGTCATTGCCTTACATAATTTTAAATATGTTGTCAAAACTAGAATTAGACCGAAAAATCAGTCAAATATCCTTTGACATTTGCGTGTAATGATTACCTTCTATGTATTATTTGCAAAGAACCTTCTATAAATAGAGAAAAAATTATATAACAAGGGATTGATTCTCAAACATTGGATAATACTCCGAGAGTTAAACTTTTCCCTCTCTTCTTGCCAATTCATCCTCATTTCTAATTCTTCCCTTGAGGTGCGAGTCCACGAATAATAAACACACAATCAACCAATAGGATGAAGGTGGATTTGATGTTTTGGGAAGGGATGATAGTCCAACTATAGTTATTGATCAATCTCTTTGGTAATTGTATTATTATTATGATTACTAAAAATATTTTAACCAGTCCTTTTTTTTTTCCAATTTTTCTCTTGAATCCGAGTATTATGATAATTGATTAATGCGATCTTACATGATATACTAGGATCAATACTCTTATGTTTAATGATCCATGATCTCCTTCATCTCATTCATACCAATATTATTAATTTCAACAACTTTTCACTTATAAATATACACTATGCAATTCAATCTCAAAAGTAGCAAGTACTTGTACAAGATCATGTAAAGAATGTAATTCCAATATAAGACATGTTGCAAGAAGTATATGTAAAAAGGAAATCAAAACCAACTTGTATCCTTGAGGCATGATTAATTCAAAATCATAAGGTGAGGATGATGTGTTCTTTGAGATAGATGATTAAGAAATTCTATCATTGATTGCAATAATACGTACCACTCAATTTCTATGTGTTTACATATCTAAAAGCTAAACTTCAATGTTTACATGCGTGCTGCCTTGACCTATACAAGAAAATATGTCTGTTTCTTAAAGGTTTAAATGGTAGTGTTTTTATGTGATATGAAATATTTATGTGGTATAATGTAAAAAACAAAGTATCGGGGTTCGATATGTAAATACATAAAAAGTGGGTGATATTTATGTAAATGTCTCATCTAAAAAGCAGTTTTAACTATACAGAAAAGAAAAAAAAAATCACTTTAACCCCTTAAATCACCAGCAATCTCCACAGGAGCATTTCCCTTTATCAAAAACATGAAAACCACTAGAATCTCTAAACAAAATTTCTCTGCAAGTTACAGCTGAAGCAATCTTCAAAAACTCATGACAATCCCCACACAGTCGAACATTCTTCACAATCCTCACGCGCCGAGCTTGAGACATCATAATCCCATAAGTTGCAGCAAGTTTAGCACTGTGGTAGAACAAAAAATCCCTCTTTTGATACTCCTCCACTTCCTGCAACACAAAGCTGGTATCGGCCTCATATCCAGCCTTCATACACTCCATTATCAACACATCCAATGCCCCATATATATCTTTCCATTGTGGATGTGATCCATCCCTGCAGAAAAAAGAATGAAATTCGTTCCTCTCTGCTACCCAGCTTCGCGCCGGATTCTTCCGTAGCCCTTTCACTCGCATCTCCTCCCTCAACTTCTCCGCGCAATGCCATCTCCCGGAAGCCGAATACAGGTTCGACATAAGGATGTAGGAAAATGGGTCTCGAGGTTCGGAGGCAAGGATCCTCTTAACCACCAGTCGTCCACGCTCGTGATCGGATTTTGACCTGCAACCATCGAGCAACGATCTCCAAATGCGCACATCGGGCTTAAAAGGCATGGTTTTGATGAGCTTCTCGGCCTCATCGAAGCGTCCCTGAGAGCTCAAAACATCCACCATTGCAGCATAGTGCTCTAGTCCAGCTTCTATATTCTGAGATCTTAAAGAGACAAAGAGTCTTTCGCAGGTCTGAACTGAGATTGTGCTTGTGTATTTACAAGACGAAATGATCAGAATATAAGATATAGAATCAGGGATGACCCCAACATTCTCCATTTGATTCCAAACGGATAAAGCTTCATCGCCACGACGAAACAGAAGGTAAGCATTGATCAAAGTGTTCCATGATGTAATATCGTGTTTAGGCATCAGATTGAAGAAATGCACAGCATCTTCCAAGTTACCACATTTAGCATAAAAGTTAACAATGGCATTGCTCACTCCTACTTCAGCTAAAAAACCTAGCTTTATAGCCAAGCTCTTAACTTGCTCTCCTAAACTAAGAAATCCTAGTGTCCCACAGACTCCAAGCAAGGTGGTTAACGCAAATTCGTCAATTTTTGCAAAATCTTCACTTTTTATCATTCTACGAAGAAGACACAAGGCTTCATCGAGTCGACCATCATGAGCATAAGTTTGGATCAGACTGGTCCAACCGATACAACTCGTTTCCTCATTGCTGCGCTGTTCAAATATCTTGAGCGCATCATCCATCCTACCACATTTGGCAAACATATTGACTAAAGATGAATCAATCCACACATCAGGTTTACACCCCGACTTGATGATAAAGCCATGAATTTGCTCGGCATTCTTCGCGTGAGACGCCAAGGTGCAAGCCTTCGCTAAACTTGTTAATGTAAAATCTGAAATCTCCACTCCATCCTCTAGCATCTGGTGGAAGAAATCCAGGGCTTCTGAACCATGGCCATTCTTACAGAATCCAGCTAAAAGGACATTGTATGAGATGAGATTTTTCTCAGGCATGTTATTGAAGAAAGCAACAGCTGATTCCACCATACCAAATTCCATGAATCCACTAAGCATTGCAGTCCATGAGATCACATCCTTCACGGGCATTCTAGCAAAGATGTACGACAAATCTACCATCTGGCCAAATTTACTATAAAAACCAAGCAGAGCATTGCCCACACTTAAATCCAAGTCCAGACCGATTTTAAGAGCATAAGCATGAATGGCCTCACCTTCTTCCCTACCAGAACCCTCGGTCCCGACATTCAATAGGGTCGATAATGAGAACCGATCCCCGCGCTTCCCATCAGCACCCATTGCATCAAAGAGTTCAAAAGCCTCTGCAAACCTACACTCCAGCACCATGCCTAAAATTGCAGCGTTCCAGGATGAAACATCTTTCTCAGACATTCCATCAAATATCTGAAGTGCAGAATCCACATGACCGCATTTAACGTACATACCCATCAAGGCATTGGACACATTGATGCCATTACAGTAATGGGTTTTGAACACCAAAGCGTGAGCTTGAGAACCTAATTGGAAATTGGGCTGCCGGATGCAGTTCGTAACTAAACCTACGAAGGTAAACTCGTTAGGGTTAATGCCCATTTGCCTCATACGCGTAAAGAGATCCACAACTTCATTCTCCATGCCGGACTTAGCGCAGTAGGAAATAATGGAGCCAAAGGAGGCAACATCCGGCAGAGGCATTTCGTCAAGCACCCCGAGGGCGTCGGAGAGTTGGCCGAGCTTGAGATAAGCGTTGATGAGGGAGTTGAGAAGCCAAGTATGATCATGGCGATTGTAAGCTTTGGTGATGATGGCGTGGATGGCATGGCCGAGGGTGAGGTCGTGTTGCTTGTGGGCGAGGTGAAGGAGGCCACAGAGATGCTCAGGTTGGTGAATGGGGAGGTTGGAGATGAGGTTTCGGGGAGGAGAACGAGAAGGGGTGATGGTGGTCGCCGGCGGTAGAGTTTGGACAGAGGGAAAATGAGCACAGAGGGAAGTCGCGGCCATTAATTGATCGCGATGGCCTGCGTAGTCTGCTCATTATCTCCCTCTACGTCGCACCTGCGCATCATCTTCAATGGAAGAAGTGTATTGACAAGTAAAAATGGAATCTTGCTCTCAATTGCTTGCAAAGCATGTGCTTGTTGGAGAGGATAGAAGTATTGGGAAAAAATGAGTCAAGATATCATTATCTTTATAATAATAAATAAATATGACAGAATTTTTTATTGATTAAATATATATACTTTAAGTTGTTTTAAAGGTAATTCAATAATGTTAAGATTTATTTTGATAACATTTTTATTATATGACCTTTTTTTTTTTGAAAATATATATTCTAATTAGATGAATGTGATGATATAGGGAAGGAATCACAACATATCAAATGAATGAACTAAAACTATTATTTAAGAAGTCAAGGATATAATATAATTGATTTTTTTTATTTATTAATTAGATGATAAAAAATTTCATATTTAATTCATCTCTAGTACTTTTTTTTTTAAATCATGTACATAAAAATAAAGATATTTTGAAAGTTGAGATTGAATATGTTAATTAATATAGGTTTCATCATCATCTTCTTCATAGTTAATAAGGCTTAGCAATTTTTACTTCATTAAGCATTTGAAGCTAATTTCAAACATCATTTCACATTTGATTTACCATCACTAGGAATCCAAAATTTACTATAGTATTACATGATGAATTGCAATAGAATGATTCTAATTCTTCTTAATGGAAATCTCAACTATGAAGTATCGGAAGAAAAATTAAGGTGGTGGGTTAAGAGATAAAAGAGAGGAAAATTTAGAGTACCAATGAAGGAGAGAGGGAGAACAAGACCAAATGAAAAAGAATAAAGGAAGGGGAAAGAGAAGAAAAAATTATAGCAACTATGCTTTTTATCAATTATATATTCACGAGTCTATATTGAAAACTTCATGTTCTATGAGAAACATCAAAAGTTTCATTTGTTTATTTGATAACCTTTTTCTTGCTCTTTATATTTATCTTTTAAGTTCATATACCTTCATCTTTAAACTCAAGTTCAAACCTTACACACACACACACACACACACACACACACACACACACACACACACATATATGCGCATATCACGTTAGCTAATATCGGGAGAAAAAAAAAAGATAATGGGAATCACCTTATTCGACTTTTCTTTTCAACCATTCAAACCCTCAATTAAAGTGGCTAATAATAAAAGAGGAAGCAACAAAAGTGTTTATCACTAGTTAAAACATAAAACATAGTATTTTGTGTGGATTCATTCAATCAAATTTGTTCACATTAAAAAAATAGAGAGATTTTTCTTAAATCATATGAAACTTGTAAAAAGTATGGACATAAATCATTGGCAATTTTTTGCTTTTGTCTGCTTAGTTATAAACCATGCATGGTGAACCTTGATGCTACCATATAGTTACAACACTTAATTATTAAGATTTGAAAGGAAAATTTGAGCATTAGGATCAAGTTATGATGAGGTTTGATAAAAATTTTGTGAGATTAATATAATGTATGATTAGTTAAGATAAAAAGCATATTTTAGAGGGGCGGGGAGGAGGGAGGGAACAATTCCAAAATTATAGAATTAAGATCAAGTTATTCTACTAAATTATCTATTTCTTTCACCTTTTTAGGCTCATCATTATTCATTGTACTAGCTTATTTCAGTCTCTTATAAGCATTCTCTTTTTATGGGGTAAAGCTTGGGATTATGATATGTATCAAATATGTGTTATTTTAATGATATTTTTATCTTTATTTATGTATTTTTATGCTTTATGTGGAATTATGATAAATATTAAATGTGCATGTTGTTTATATGATATTTTTATCTTTAATTATGTATTTTTATGTTTTATTTGGGTATTTAGTGTTTTATGTTGTATATAGATGATTAGATAATACGGGGAGCAAAGAAGATGAAATGGACTAAAAAAGGGTTGAACTGACGCTCAGGCGCTAAGAACTAGAGGACCAAGCATCCAGGTACAAGTCCTAGGTGCTCAGGCTCACAAATAAAAAGGACTAGGCTCCCAGGCGCCATTTGTGGGTGCCTAGGCACTTGAAACTAGAGCAAGCTGCCACTTATGGGCGCTCAGTGCTTGCATGTGCAGAATTACATTTCAAACATCTAATTTCACGTTGTTTCATTGGTGATGGCTTAAATTGGTGTAGTAAAAAGAATTGTTTTCCCCTCAAGAGTGTTTGAAGTTCATATCTCTTTTGACAACGTTTGAAGTCCAAAGTTTGTAAGAGTGAGATGGGACTTTCTAAGGGGATTGTGAGGGATTGTGTGAGTTGCGGTGAAACTTTGTGTGAGAAATTTCTCTTATAATTTGTACGTGTTATTAGTCAATCTTGTGGAGAAGGAAAAAAGTGTAGTGGTAGCATTTCAAAAGGGTATACTTTATCAGGTTCTTTCATTTATAAAGTCTTGTATTTGATTATCTTTGATTTATGAATTCTTTCTTTTTTCAAAATATTAGTAACACTTAAATCTCATTTTTCTTCAATGAATTGGTAGTCTAGATATTTGTAGTTTAACTATGTTATATGATTGAATTAAAATGTCTTCATGGTGATGTTTTAACCTTCTACTCTTAATTTACTCTTAATTTCGCCTGTTGTTTTGTTAATACTTGTTGTGAACTATGAGTTTTAGAAGAAACTTAGAGGATTAATTTTGTTAAATCACATTAACTTGAGCGAATATAAATATTGCATCTAGTTTAGTGTAATCATGAGAGAGATACAAATTAATGAGGATTTTTGCATGCTTTAAAGAACCAAATGGTAATATGAAATCCCAAGCTCTCTTTTGAACATAAGAAGGGGCTAATGAGGAAATCTGCTCCTAATTATCACCAATATTTGTATCCCTTAGTTAAATCTAAGTTTTTAAAACCCAATTCAGTGGATAATATTTCACTTGATATAAACCTTTACTACTTTACTTAGGTTTTTTGTTTTTGCAAATATTATAAATAGTAACTTTACTATCTCCAAAATTCAAACACTTTAAGCTAGACTTAAGATGGATAGACTAGAACTTCTCCTGATTTTGAGATTGACTCATTTCTCATGGGATCAACACACATAATCAGAAATGTATATTACTTGAGTGACACATATACTTGTTTGATTGCTATCTTATTCATCTTATTCTCAACTTTAGCTAGCTAGATATTTCTTTATGTTATGAAATTTTATAATCAAAATAGATGTTAAGGTTTTGTCTTATGGAAGTACAACTATTTTAGTAGGTTTAATGATCTCTCATTAAAGTTTTAATGTTCTCTCTAACCATATAAAAAACATGTAATTACAACTAATTATCATTATGATGAAATACACAGAGTGTATAGTTATACAAATAATAAATTGACGAATGAAAAATATCACTAGATAAGGACAATATCGCTAAGTACTAAAATTTAAATGACCCAAACTTTATTTGAATTATCTAAACAATGTAATGTTGATACAAAAATAAAAAGATTAACAATGATAAAAAAGGTAATTCTAATTATATATAAAATAAGGATAAATTAAGGCTTGTGACAAATAAGGATAAAATTTTAAAAATTTGATTTTACTAGAATTACTGTCGATAGATTTTTGTGAATTAGATTAAATGATCATCACAAAAAGTTAGTTTAGGAATTTTTCTAATTAAAAAAAAAATAAAAATATACTTCAAAATGTCATAAATCTCACCCCAATTACATGATATAACAAAAAGAATGCTTTTCTAAATTTTTAAAATGTAAAAATATATCTTTAAGTATTTAAATTCATTTTCCCTATTTTGGGTAAAAATAATTACAAAAAATAAAATAAAAAATTATAAAAATATGAAATCCATTCTCTGAATTATCTTAAGTCAGAGATATCAATGAAAAATACAAAAATAAATTATTGAAATTAAAATATTTTATTTATTTATTTATTCATTAAAATTCATTAAAAATATAAAAATTAAAATATAATTAAAAAATTCATGAAAGTTATTGCAAGTAGTCCTTTGACCTATGTGAACCTTCTAAAATTTCGTAAGAACAGAAGGTATGTTTTAACTAATTAAATTAATTAACATTAAAAATTCCTATCTTTGGAAAAATAATTATGAAAAATTAAATAAAAATAAAAAAATATAAATTCTACTCTGATGTGTAAATTGACCCGAGTAGGCTAACAACAAAATTTTAAAGCCTTTGGATTTAAATTGAAGAAATTATGAAGTAATGAACACTATGAATAAATTAGTAATTATGGAGTTTTAAACTCTAATTAAGATTTAGGTCAAGTTAGAGGGTAAATGGATAATGTTAATCATAATTGACTCTCTTAAATTATTGAAACACAAAGGGTAAATGGTAGAAACCAATTTATGTCACTTTCTACAAAAGGGTAAATTCATAATTTTCCAAATTATTGTAGTTTAGAAGTCAATTAAGTGTAGAGGGGCTTGAGTTTGGAAGACAATAACTCACTAATTGGAAGCCCCAAATCAATGATGGAATAATAATTTAAACTTTCAATAAGAATTAAACAACCTTACTTAACTTTTTTAAAAATTACAAATCCCCTCTTAAGAGAGCTTAGTAGTGAACTAGTCTTAATCTAAAACCATTTAATAAGATTTAGAAAAAGAATAAAATCAATTATCAATATCCATAAACTACAAGCTCAATTCCAATTAAAGGAAAGGGTATAAAATTGCCCAACGATTAAACTTACCCTTAATGTACTTACTCACATAATTCTCAACCATAACTAAGTTGTCCTACTCATGGTCAATTAAAACATTAAAGTTCACTGAGTATAAGTTAAAATATTACAACTAAAATTCAACTTAATCGGGACTGATTAATTTAACGAGACAGTAAGACCAAATGAACTGGAAATGGTCCAAAGAATTCTAATGTTGTTTGGGGTTATTCTCCAAACACCTTTGTGAACTTCTTGGACATTTTAGGGGACATTTAAGCTCACTATAATTTGTTGAAGGAAATCATCCTCAAACTTATAGAAATCCACCAAGATATGACTTAGGACCCATTAATTCGACAATTCTAATAAAATACCATACACTACTTATCTTGCATTAAAACACAATGGTTAAGGATTTGAGTTTGGGATAAAGTATTCAAATCCTTGTGAGCAACCGAGGATATTTATTAATGCAACATATGTATCATTGGACTAGTGTAAGTCGAAGGTATAAGTGGCAAGGGTGATGAATACATTGTGCATGTGTGTTAAATGTGGGACATTAGAATAGTATCTCCTACCTAAATGACCTTTGGAGAGAGTATAGGACCAATGATACTATTCCCTAACTCTTGGTAAGAATGTTGCTCTTAGCTCTCTTAGGCTGCTGGTAGATCCAGTCTAATGAGGGAAATTAACTTGTGGACTGCTTAATTTTACCAAACTATATTTTTACAATATAACAAAATATATCTTTCTCATGACAACAATACTTTTGACAGTTAAGTAAAATCTACATGCATGCAAACTTAAAGAACTTTTTAAATCTTATAAATGTCCACTCGTTAATCACTTTAAGATTAGAAACTGTCCTTTGATTGAATGCTCGGTTGGTAGCTTTTACTGAGTTTGAGATTATATAGCATACAATCTAGCTCTGAGACCCCACCTTTACCAAATTGATTGTCTGAGTAAGAGTTTGTGTAAGAGTTTAAAGAATTGATTGAAGGAGACTCCAAGAATTATGTGGGGAGAAGATATAAGGTAACTTGTATTTGTGTTTAAGTTTTTATTGTTATGACTTGACTTTCAATACAAATCATATTTTTTTTATCTCCATGAATTATGAGTAGTTCCCTTTATTTCTCCTTGTAGTTGGGAATTAATCATGTTGGATTAGAATGATTTAATAATTTCTTTTTATTTTAAAATTGTGATGGAATTTCTACTGATTCTTCATTGACTTTGCAAATTGGCCTTTTGTGATGTTAAAATCTGTTGAGAAACATAATAACCCAGGAGGGCTATGATTACACCTAGCTTGTGAATGCCACACGTCACTCTGGAAAGAGTCGTCTCGATCGTCTAAGGGAGAGTATAAATAGATAGGGAGATAAGTTTTGATAGACATATAATTTATGTTTTTAGGGTGACAAACTATATTCTTTTATCAATTTGATCTTAAATTTGGATCTAAGGGTCCCTAGTAGGTCCTATAGAAATAGTATTGTGGATAATCTAGAAGTGAGAGGCTGGAATGTACTCAGCACTACTATATAAGCTGGAGACAAACTTTAGTTAGCCAATGTTCTTTGCTAGCACCGAGAGGGGGTAAATGATAGATATGTTCTTATTTGTCACAATACATGATTTCATATTTTTAATCATTCAAATCATATACTGATTAATATCTTTTTTGCAAGGGGAAAGATTTTTTCATAACGTTCAAACTCACTTTTAAACTTTATTTGTCTTTGGAACTTTATTAATCTGTTAAACCTTGTTTGTACTTGTTGCTTAAATTTAGTTTTAAATCCATTGCAAACATTTTGACATTATTCTCCTATCATATTTATCTGTAATTTAGATAAAAGTTTTTCTTTAGTTTTTATTTAGAAGTTACTGCTTTCCCAGTGGAATTAATACCGAGGTTTTTTAAAAAAACTTTATATTATTTGAAATGATACATATACTTGAGTAGTACCCATAGTGTGAAGACTTATTATAATTTTTAATAATTTCATTTATTCTCATTAGCCGCTAAACATAATTTAGGATAAGTTTTTGACAATCTTTTGGAGTATAAATATCTATGTAATTGCTGGTCGGGTCAATCTTGCACGATCATGCTGTGTAACATAAGCCCTAACTCTTTTAGGATTCTGATGTTGGCATTCAGTATGACATAAATCCTCCTGTTTTTTAAGTTATTTGCATGATCAAATATTTTGCAAATGTAAGTCCTAAATAAAAAAATAGCAAAATTGAAATATTAGAATGACATCATCTTTAAAATTGAAGCCAAATAGTAGGATAATTTAGGAAGTCACCGATGTTTCCCTCAAGATCTGTGTCATCCCCTACTTTTCTTCCCTTTGGATTTCTAAAGTAATTGTTCCTATTTGATCCACTCCCATTTGATTTTCCATGTCCAACCTTTCAAACTAAACTTTGAAATCTTGAAGAAAAAATCTCTAATCATTATCAAGAGATTTCTTAAAGTGACCTCGATCGCTTATGGTGTAATTAACTATAGGGTCTTGCCTTTATGGGGAACTAAAAAAACCAAATAAAATAAACCCTACTTAATTCATATATTATGTAGGGGAATCTTTTAGTCATACACATTGTTTCACAGACCAAACGAATGTCATATACTTCCTAGTTTACGTAGTTGAGTGTACCGTAAAGTGATAAACTTATCTCTCGAGATGTTGTACCACTTGCGGTATTGCACTCGGTTATGTAATATCGGCATATTTTTAGGTTTGTGTGTTGTATTTTAAAAAAGATGTCGCCTACAGAAGTTGTCGGCGAATTTTAGAGAAAGGAGCAGGCTTCTTTTTTCTCTCATTCTGATGACGAGATGATATCGGTAATGCAGCAGCAATTTTTGAAACGTCTTCTTCAGCGGGGGCAACAGACAAAGGATGAAAACTGCTACCTCTAAGAAGAGGTTAGGTTTCAAAGAGTCCAGTTTCTTCCTCCAATACTTCCACAGGAACCGTAACCTTAGCAGCTGCCAATCTCTTGATTTTAGCTATTTTCTTGTTTCTATTTCTCCTTTGTGTTCTAGTCAAAGACACAGACTTAGAACTGGACCCAATTTCAAAAACAGACGGTAGCGAAGTGAAAGCCAAATTTTCTCCAATTACTGGTTCATCGGCCATCAGTACACTTTTCCCTTTTGCTAACGCCGAAGTAACAGCAGACGTAGCAACAACCAAATCAACAGGAGCAGCAGAAACATTCTTGGGACTGACCTCAATGGTTTTAGTAACAGATTTCACAGCAACAGCAGGATTATTTTCAACCAATACTCGCTTCAGAGGAGGAAATTCATCAACAGACCTCAGGTTGAATTCTACAACAGGCTCCACTGACTTATTTTCCTCAGATTTCACTACTGCGATTGGAATACTTGCAAACTTGATCTCAGCGTCGTCAAACCCTTGACCAAACTTGATCATCATCTTGTCAGGTAATTGATTCTTATTAACAATGATATATTTTCCAGTAACGAAGGAGAAGATCAATTTCGGGGAAGACATTTCTGTCATTGAGAATTAACATCAAGATTAACTAGGTGCCCTTTTCAGGTCTTATCCGAACAAATTATAGAAAGTTTTAATTAGTTGACTTATTTAAAATTAAGGCAAAGCAAATACAAAAAGTATAGGATCCAATCTGAGATTGAAGGACTCATATAAAAGATTAAATTCGCATTGAACTCACTTCGATAAATCGCTACTAACCTACCACACCTATTGGAGGTCCACCCCACCTTTAGGACTCCAGGATTGTGGAACCTCTCTGTTTAAGGATGATTAAACAGTGGCTCCAGATTCCAAAAAAGAGTTCACAATACTTGCTCAAGGAAGAAATGAGCGAAGCACATCAACGAAAGAATGATAGTCTGACCCACTAGGGATATGAGCGCACTATCGATGTATGAAGATAAAACCTCATGATCTAAAATGAAAAGAAGAGCTAATCCCCAGCGGAGTCACCAGAAAAAGAGAGGAGAAGCTCCCACTTAAAACTCTCAGCCGATAACCACTTCCCCTCTTCCTCACCGATGAAACTTCTGAAGCCCTCCCGATCTCCACTCTCCCGTCTCAATGCCCCCATTTAGCTTCTTCTTCCTCGCTCCCCTGCAATAGCGACCCTCTCCCCTGATTCTTGGTTGATTCGACCCACCTTCTCTTTCCCTCACATCCGATTCTTTTATTTTTTTATTTTTATTTTTTTTAATTTCAAAGCATTCATTGATTGAGTGATTAAGTGTCCATTATATGACATAGCTATACCTCTTTCAGGCTTTCGATGGGAATAACAACTTGGACTGGGGCTGCATTTAACCTTTTGCTTTACATGCTTGTGAATCATGTACTTGGAGCATTATGACACCTGCTTTCAATTCAACAAGAAGATGCATGCAGGAAATATGCTTGTTCCAATCTATGAAAAAATTACTGTTCCATGGAGACGAAGGTATATTTCCTGTTTTTGCTTCATTTTATTCTTTTTTGACACATGCCACTTAGATATATAGATTTAGCAAGATTTACATACATACCACCAACTTTATATGTATTTACACATCTAATACATAAATTTTATTTTTTTTTACATTTATGCCACCCAAATATTTCTTATCACATAAAGATATCACCCTTTTAAACTAAAATAAAAAAAGGAGAAATATACAATTTCAAATGGTTCACCCCACCCGGCTAAAATCGACGTTCCGGACGCATCGGCGCGGTCCGTTTCGTCATCCAGAGCCGTTCGGACAAACTCGCCGACGATCGAGCCAATTTAAATTCAATTTACGCCACGTGGCAAATTAAATTATTTTGGTCCGATCAGGGCCGATTAACGAGCAAATCGTTGACCGGTCCTCGCCTGAACGACAACCATAGTCAAACATATTGCTCTCGGCAAAAAGTCAAACGGCGCACGCAGTGGGGTCCGCCTATGGCTTTCAAATCCCTATGGAACTCATCAAGAGTTTCAATACGTCGGCTTTTAATCGATTCAACCTGGATGTCGAAGATTTGAAACCGTCCATACGAAACTTCAGGAGTGAGGAGACGACTTGAATTTCTAAATACGTGTGTCCCGTCTAGTCCTCTAAGAGAGTCCAAAATAGGAAAATCCTAAGGCTAGATCCTAGACTATAAGGAGAAGGGAAAAAAAGACCTCAGAAATGAGGTCAACATGAAAACTACGAAACACGTGGAATATTTACAGTCTCATTTTCAAAATTAAATTTAAAATACTATTTAAAAAATCAAAATTTTACACCTGCATTAAATCCAAATCACCCTCGAGAGAAACCGACCAACAGATTCTGACGACCCCATCAATGTTATATGGTAGTTAAAGACTTTACCTTGTGCATTTAGATGCTAGGTTAGGACACCATCCATTTGATGGTGTGCTAGGCTTGGATCTTGGGTGCTAGGTAGTTTATTTTTATGCATGACTATTGTTCCTTGCTTGTTTGGTTGCCCCAGTCAAGTATCTTCTTTTGTTTTGTGCTTTTGGTGTGCGTTGATACTTGATATGCATGGTAGTGTATTAGAGAGTTCTTATATAGGGAGTTGTGTCTCTATATATATATGCACACACACAGGTACAATGAAAGGGCAGAGCATGTAATGATTTACATGTTGACTTTTGCTTACAGGTGCTGCTTAACTCTCTTGACAAATACGACTCATTATATGTGGCATGACTTTCCTCGTAAATCTTATTTTTCTTGCAGGTCGAGTCTTTTCTCTTTTTTCTATGTACCTTTTTAGAGTCCTGGGAGAGTCCTGTAGTAGAAATAAGATACGAGCAAATGTTTCAAGGTGTTTAGCTCCTTGAGAATCATGTGATGGGGGAATAGAAGCAAATGAGCTTGTGTTGTACCTTAATTATGCATTTGATATTCATATATATAATTAGGATAAGACATATGTATGCAAATTCTAACTGCCTCTTTCTTTTCTGGGTTATGGTGCCGACCCAGTGACACCGGTCTTTCTTATTTATTTGATTTGGCTTATTTTCTACCTTATTACGTGCATGAATTCTTGGAATTTTTTTTTGTTTATTTATGTGGTTTGTCTGGGAATCACGATTGCAATATTGGCACTTTAGAATTTAAAAATTCTAAAATTTTCTACAAAATTTTAATAAAATATTCAAGATAAATGAATTTTTAGGATTAAAATATTCATGATTTTAAAAATCTATCTTTTACTTTCCCGCATGGCCTTCTGGCCAAATTTTAAGTGGGATGCAATGTATGGGTATAACCCAAGTCATATTAATAGGGTCTTTATAATGATTAAGGAATGCTCTAGGTAATTGCATTCATATTGCATGTCCCAAGCAGAAGCCCTCATGCTTTTGCAATCCGCTAACCCAACACACCATTTTATATGTAGGTATAGATGGTTATCTAGTGTGCCTAGGGTACTAGAAGGCTCCCAAACCCAGGCGGGGTGTAAGTCCTTTTGTTAGGAGTGTTTCCAACTTTGTAACTGAACCTTCTTCTCCTCTCTTTCCCGAGAGATCTTTGTCATCTCTGCGGGTATGAGTCTCACCTCTCAGAGTGTTAGTCGATAGTCATGGGATAGAGTTTCGTTCCTTTAACCTTAGGGCTATTGAGGTCCCCCTGAATGACGCAATTCATAGATTACTGAGCGGGGTCACTGGACGTGTTGGGCCGATTACCTTCATGACTAGGTAGACTTAGGGACCTAGTAGCTTAGGATGATGGGTTAGTGGTACCTTGACCCGACTACCTCTACGTTCTATGATCACTCTACTTTTTCTGTTATTGAGCTCTTTTGAGCCCTGTCGCTTCTTTGAATTTGTCGATAATATCTTGATGGCTCGATGCCGACGAGCTATCACCGATATAATGATTTTTCCTCTACACTTATGACTCGGATGTGCTTTGATGTATTGGCATACCTCTGTCAAGATGATTATGGTTATTCCGTGGGCTATGTATGTGAATGAGTTGCAACGCATCTGAGATGTGAGAGACTCGCTCTCTGCCCGATGACTTAATGAGAGGTTTGAAGCATTAAGGCATTCCCACATTAAATAACCTTCCTTTGATGACATATTTCTTCAGTAATACGATAATATAAAGTGAAACCCTATCATCGAGAGTATTCTTGGGTATCCCCCAAGATCTAATTAACCAAGTGAGATACGTCCCTTTAGAAGTGCTCTTGATCCCAGAATAAAAATGTTCTTTTTAGTTCTCTAGTTACAAGTGGCTTATGTTGGGATTCTCTTCGTGGATAACATGTTTTAAGGTATTTCGGTCCGATCTTGTTTAGATGTGTACTCTCGACCTATCACACGATGATTACACATATATAAGTCTTCCATCTCTTTTCTTTTTATTGTTTGCTTATTTATTGCCATATGTCCTTTTTTCATTCTCTTTCTCTCCTCTTTGCATGATTTATATGATTCAGGAGGGAGTTTTACTTGAATAAGGGAATATATCCGACAAAACATAAATAAACAAGTTGTGGACTCAGAGATCTAAAAAGAAACGAGAAAAAAACACACGAACAGGAGATGCTTTCTAGAATTCCTACTTTAAAGAGAAAATAAAAGAAAATGTGTTTGGTAAAGATGAAAAATATTGACAGATAAATCTTAATGTTCTTCAAGATATGTGAGGCTCGCGCTCACGTGATAAGGTAATATGTTAATTCATGATTTTCGTAAACATTTCTCAACGTGATTGTTGTCAACAAAGATAGAAAATCCTCCTTATACCTATGTCTAGTCAATTGAAGGCTAGAATCCAAAAAGTTGAGGCTTCCTCAATCCTCATGGCACCCCACAAATTTGTTTTGATCCATTTTCTAGGTTACAAATTTTAGATAAAATGTCTGTTGTTACTCAGATTTTGTGATTAATCATTTTATTCCTTTGTGCAATGGGTATGAGTCACAGATCATGAAACGTGTTAACATCCTAATTGATTAGATCGGGATTAAATGGGAATCTATGGTTAACAAAATAATGAAAAGTCCTAATATCTCAGACGAACAATACAGGGAAAGAAATCATCCAAAAAAATAAAAAAATCACGCACCACAAATCACAGAGGCACAAAAGAAATTTTAGCTACACATAATAGAAAGAACATTAAAAAGCATCCCAATAAAACCATTGTTGCAAATAAAATTGAGAAGTAAACACGTACAAAAATGATTTGTTTGCTTTTCCACAACAACCAACTTCTCTCTCATACAATAAATTCTCAAAACATATAGGAACAATACAAAGAGAAAGGCAGAAGAAACCCTTAGGACCTCAAACTTAAGAGAGAAAGACTCTAAAAAATTTCTTCTCTAGTCATCTCCAACTCTCCTCTCCACCAAAGGATTCATCTATTCATACCCTAGCTCCCTTTTGAAGATCCAGTAAAAATCAACATAAAATAAAACTTCTAAAATGAAATTTGATGATGAGGCGGTGTGACCATGTTAGAACCCGGCGCGGTCATGCCCAAAATTGGCGTGGTCACAGTTCTGGCATGATTGCGCCAGATAGCACTATCTCACGCATTTTGACTCAATTTTGTGTGTTTGACACCTGTAACCTACAAAATAACACAAAGAATCTTCGACAAGCATAAAATCATGATAAATAAGGTGAAATAAAAGATAAAATGTAGGAATAAAAATGGGTAAAATCACTAAAATTTGCGCATGTTAATTACTAAGTTAAATCATCTTTTATCATGGAAAGATGCATCTTTTATTGGAAAAATTCATGTTGATTCTTGTTGCTATGACAAGTTAATATTTAAAGGCAACCCTGACAATTCACCTAGTAAACATATTTCTAACAGTATCAGAACAAAACAAACGTTTATGTCTAAAATCTCAAATGGCTATGGTTTTCACAACTGAAGCCTTCTATTTTCTTCTTTGCATGGAGAACCTTGCATTCTTTCCTTCCTCCTTAAACTGAAAGGAATATTGCTTCCTTCTTTTTGTCATATTTAATGTCTGAGGAGGAAACCATTTCCCATTTATTTCTCTCATGTAGATATACCAAGGCAATCTGGGATATGTTTATTGATACTTTTCAATCTAATTTGGCTAGGTACCAATATAGAACAATTTCTAATTACTGGTAGGATTGTTGCTAGGGATATGTTTATTAATACTTATCAACCCTATTATTAAAATTCTACCTATCATTATTACTTGGTTTATCTTGATGACTAGAAATGATATCATACATGGTAAATGTGATTCAAATAGATCCCCTCATGCTACATATTGTTTGGCTCTTGCACACCTCAAAAAATTTCTTAAATTTAACAAGAGTAATAAGTCCTTTATATCTTCTATAGTTTAGGTGCTGAATTTTGTTACCTGTTGTACCAATGTTAAACATAACCCCTCTCTGATTTTTGGAAGAATCCCCATATTAATTAGATGAAGATAAATATAGATGGGAGCTTTACACATTCTTCAGCTGATTTTGGTGGCATATGTTTGAATCATCTGAGGAGGATTGTTTTGTTGTTTATTTCCCCGCCCAGCCTTGATCACCTTTGGTCTCTTAGACTTATGTTGTCCCGAGTGCTCTTAAAATTTTTGCTTGTCTATATTAGCCTAATGTTGTAGTAGCGATGGACTCAAAGGTCTTATGGAACTGCTGATGTACTCTCACTACTTCCCTTTGGAAGATTTTGCTTCTCATTAAGCAGGGAGCTCTGATTTCTCAAATTATTAATGTGCAGTGGCTTTATATCCCTAGAGAAGGAAATGGTCATACTGATTGGCTTGCATGGTATGCTGCTAGTAAGCAATATGTGTTTTCTTCGTAATTCTCCTCCTCTAACTCTAGAAGTTTTGGTCAATGGGGATGGACTCAATCTTCTCTATGTAAGCCCCCCTCCCCCACCCCTCCCTCCCCAAGAACACTGTATACTTCTTCTTCTTTTATTACAAGGTTATTTTTTAGTGAAAAAAAATGAGACCCCGTCGAATGATTAAGCAAAGCATCAAAGACCCAACAAATTATTGTAATTATTATTTATCCTGCGGAAAGTGGGAAGAGGTCTTTATGAATTTTTCTATGAGTTTTTTTAGGTATAGAAAGGAACATGATGTAATATGAATTGTGATTTTATTGACTAAAAAAATATGTATTTTTTTTCTAAATGAGAAATATATATTCAACTTAAAGGTTGGTGCTGTTATTCGAGTGTGAGACTATCATATTATATTTGATATAAATTATTATTATTTTTTATTATGATGAGAGATTTACTTTCATATTATGGAGATGTATAAATGAGGCTTAAAAGTTTAGGTAAAATTTAAGTATAGCCTTTTACCCATAAATTGATTGTCAATCAAGAAAGATCATTCATTTTTCTAAAAATCATTTAAGATTGTATGTACTTAATTTTGGACTGACCTGAGAAGTCCATATAATTTTGATCGAGTTTGCATGCAATAATAGCTTTCAATCAAGTATCAATAATATCATACAATATATTATATTATAGGAGTTGCAAGATATCTTTGCCTTAAACAAAGACACGTAATAAAGATTGATGCGTCCAGAGTTAGTAGATGATACCACTGAGAATATCAATTTAATCAATGATAGATTGACAATATGGAATAGATAAGAGAGGTATTATGATATAAAATATAAGACACTTGTTTTTAAATTTTTTGCTTTATAATATTAAATGTTAGAATGTGAATAAATTTAGTAGAGAAAATGGTTGAGTATTATATTTATTGGACTATCAGAGGTTATTAACAGCTTAAAAAAAATTATTTATAGGTCATTACTACTACATTAAATGTTAGATGTGCACAATTGTTTCTTTTAATGTGCTAAAGAAATAGATTATATATATTACGGAGAAAGTGTAATAACTAAATCTTATGCATATGGGAATCAACTACAATATTTCAGTATATATTTTATTAATACATATTAATTTATACTTTTATATTATTTTCTTCTTCAAACTAATTTTAAAATAATTGATTGATAAATAATAAATAAATATTTTAAATATATGGAAAAAAAAAGATTTAATCTATAAGTTTTGAATAATTTTTATAAGACTATTATAAGCCCAATTAACAAATCCTCTTTACAAAACATAGAAAATGATGAACTATAAATTTTCATATTTTTATGATAAATATAAATATAAAATAAAAGAACGATGGTACAATTATAATTTCTTAAAAAAATGTGTAAGAGAGGTATATGCTTTGATGATCTCTGCGAATACATTGGTCTTTGGATACTCGGTGTCCAAGAAATGATCTTTTATGGTATCTATCCTCCAACTCTAGTTTTAAAAAATATTCAGTAAAATGTGTTATGCTTCAACTAAAATATGGTCATTAGTCAGCTGTAAACGCTCGACTAAAGTTATTGATTTTGAGTGTAAACGAGCCGAACACGAGCGAGTACAGACTTAGCTCTTTAAAAATACTATTGTTCTTGTTCTTGTTTTACTCGTTTATATTTCAAAAAAAAAAAATGTGTTAGTGTTCTGTTCTGTTCATATTTGCTTAATGAGCCGAACACGAAGTCATTTCTTAACGAAGAGTCATTTTGACTACTCTAATCTCACAGTCGTAGGATTTTAAGGGTTGGGTGGAGATTTAAATCTTATTATTTTTATTAAAACATCATTTAAATACAATTTTATATATTTTTATTCAATTTTTTAATTAATAATTTTAGTTGATTATAACTCATTGTAGCCTTGTGATCAATTAATTTTTTTAAAAATACTATTCATCAATTATATATATATATATATATATATATATATATATATATATATATATATTATTTTGAGCCAAAACAAGTCGAACTCGAATGAACAAATCACTGTTCGTGTTCGGCTCATTTATACATTGACCGTAAAAAAATTACTTGTGTTCGGCTTTTGTTAACTTAGCGAACGAATTGAGCACAAACGAGGCAAACACGAACTGTTCGCGAACAATGTACCTTCTTGACAGCCCTAAGCACATATCTGAATGGACCTTCACACAGGCCTTGGGCCATGTCTGTGTGAGCAACAACAGGTTCAAGCTATTTCATGTCCAACATTTCTTACTGGAACAAAGTGATGAAACTTCTTAGGCTTTTAGAAGATGCTTGTTGAGCTCATTTGTGATTTTTTACAATTGACCAATTAGGTCATGAATATTCGCTTGAATTCACTGAAGGAGGCAATGACTCCTAGCGACTGGATATTAAATTAGTGTAGAGATGAATCTTTGAGCACCATGAGGAACAAACATCATTTAATGACATTGTTTATCTGTAATAGACATACTATCAATTTAAAAGAAGTTATATGATTGGCGGTATTTGTTCATCTTTTAGAAGAATACAAGGAAGAGATTTTGATATTTTTGGGTGCATCAACTTCAACCATCTCTATCGAGAATTATCACAAGCGGCCTTTGTCCACTTCTTCTTTCACCCTTAAAGGATTCTGAAGTATCATCTTCTGATGCATACAATTCAACATCTTCCTCTCATTTTAATGTATAGGATGGAGCTCTTCTTGGACCCGCCCTCGATGATTCTTTTCCTTGCAATTGACTCCTATGCGTTTTTTGCCTACGCACTCCTGGTCCTAATGATATTGTATAGCTTCTCGAATGATATTTTGAATGGGATCTCGAGGCTTCCTGCCTCACTTCATACATCATTGTCCTCATTTGTTCTTTAGTTTATTCATATGCTGTAACACGATTTCACTTGTGCAGTCCATCGTTGACCTTTATTTTTATTCGTGTCAAATATCTCCTTGCAAGATTAGAGTATGAGATCAACACTCACTACACATTTCAGGACGTTGAATCCTTTTATGATGTAGAGTTATGTATTATTTGTGAATCTATACAATTTGTGAAAGATCTTGCAAGTTAAAGGAAACAAAAAGGAGTAGAGGATTTTCAGGGGTATTCCTCGCCCTTTTATTCAATGGAATCCCTTTGAAAGAGTGAGGACTCTTCTATCTATACGTTATGTAGCCAGCTGAGCTATGGATGTCATGCGATCCATATATGTGCATAGACAATGATGAATAGGAGTTCCATTCTTCTTGTCACTTATGCAACTTTAATTGGTTATCCAATGGCCTTCTTGGTGTCGCATGGTGACTGCACGCGAGCTCGTTGATGGCGGGCGAAATTGATGGAGGAGTTCAATGAAAACATGCGAGTTTGGAGGAGAACCTCGATGAGTACAGGTAAACTTGGTGGAGGAGCTTGCACTATTGACGAGCTCACTGAAAGAACTTGCCAATTCCTTTTGAGAAATGAGTTTTGTAGCTTTGATTGTGGTGAATGTGATTAACAAATACAATTTGCTTCTTGCTAGACTTTAAATGGGCAACAAATGGCTCCATCTTTTGGGCCCAAAATGCCCATTTAATATGTTTAGGCTTTCCTCACCTCGACTTTTGAATGCATAGTATATAAATGCCCCTAAAATGAAATAACATAAAAAATAAAAAAATAATGTTTTTAAAAGACCTTTTGACAAAAAATTGGTCTAATATATAAGTTGTAACTTCTTGTAAGCTGAGGGGACATTGACTAGCCTCTAGAAAAGCGGATCGAACCGACTGATTTAACTGGTAGTTCGACTGGTTTGACTGTGAACCAACCGGTGGTACAGTTTGAGTTAGTTTACAAGCCATCACAACATCAAACAAAATTGAATCGGTTTGAACCGGCTTGGAACAGGAAGAACCAACCAAATTGACCCCAAAACCGAAAATTATATTTTTTTTACATTTATTCCACCAATTTTGTGTAATTTAAATATCTAAGGCCTAAACTCTATATTTTACATTTATACGACCAAAAGCACTCATATCACATCAAAAACATTAATACTATAAATAAATTCATTTTACATAGATGCCACCCAATTTTATTTATTTGCATATCTAACACCAAACTTTTTTTGTTTTGCATTTATACACCACCAAAACCATCCATATCATATAAAATATCACTATTTAAAAAAAAAAGAAACAGAAGTTTTCATACATAGATAAAATGACATGCTAAAATTGAATTTTAGGTGTTAGATAATTAAAAACATAGGTATTGAGTGTGATGTAATTCTTATATGTTGTTATTTTTAAATATATTTATGATTTATAAGGTCCGGGTTCAACCTTTAAATCTTGAACCTCTTCTAATACCGGTTCAATGTCCGATTTGATTTTCAAAACCTTAACTAAGGATCTATTTTGGGGTAGCTGTAGCTTGTTGAATAACCTGCTTATAAGCTGATTAAAATAATCTGCTGTAAGTTAGGTTCGTTGGCTATTATAAATTTTTAATTTTTTTTTTGAAAAGTCAGACCACAGCCAACAAATTGTTATCGCACTTAGATAAATGTCATGTGAAAACTCTATTTTCAATATTTTGAAAATGTATAAATTGTTAAAATACAGTTCACCCAAATAGACCCGTTGCATTTTCAAAACGCCAAAAAGTATACGACTATATTATTATTTATTACTGTACTTGAACTACTATTTTAACAACGGATAGTCCGGGCCGACTTTATACCCGGCGGAGGCGAAGAAACAAAACCCAAATAGCTCACCAGGTAACTGTAATGCAAATAACATTACAAAATGGACCAAACTGCAAATACATTGTTCGTAAGCAATTCCCAATCAGTTCCCGCACGATCTACGCTTCCATTTCCGCATATACCCTCATAATTTTATTTTCGAGAAAAAAGAAAAAAAAAAGAGAGAAATTCAGGAAGGCGAAGAGGACGCTTGTCCACGATATCCTCCATTTCCGGCATAAGTCCAATCGCCGATCTCCTCCCTCCTTTCAACCGGGCTCCGCCGCCTCTGCAGACGCGCACCGCTCAACTAACTTCCATTGAATCCTTAGAGCGAACTTGTCCCTTGCTACTATTCGCTTCCCTTCTCTTTGCCGTTGTGCCGCTGCATCAATCTCGCGGGCGGCACTCTCGACGGGCACGCCCCAGTTTCTGGGGTCTCCAAGTCGGTTGACGTTGGGATTCTTGTCGTATTTGGTTATTTTTGGCAGTTACTTCTGCATTCGGCCGCAACTAGGGCGTGGTTGGGGCATGGGCGGTGCTTTCTATGGTCGCCAAGGAATGCAGCATGTATGAGTGCCAAAAGTTTTAGCCGATTCGAGAAACTTGGGCATCTGGGTGATTTGGGACATCGATGCAATCGGAGTATTGGAGTTCTCTGCTAGATTTTGGTACGATGTTCGCTCATTTCTTTTCCTCCTTTTTTTCATGTTGCTTTGAACTGTTTAATTTCCTGTTTAAATCTGGTTTCCCGCTTAGGAGATTACTGTTATCATGGTTTTGATGGCGGGGCGGAATCCTTCTTTTTAGGGCTAGGATTTTGCATCGTTGCTCAGTATAGCTTGGTTATAAATTTTGTTGCATGGCTTGAAAACTTTTGCAAATTGCAAACACCACGTGTTCTATCCATCGTTTTGGATTAAATGGATCGTAGGAGTTGTAAGTTGTATATCTGTGGCTATATGCTAACGTAATCAAAACTTTACGACCTGCTTTGGTATGTGGCAAACAGGTCATTCCTTGGTTGAAATTTATTGTTGCAGTTAGGAAAATGTCTGAAGTTAGTGGAAAATGGAGGTAAAAATTGGCATGAATCATAAACTTTCCCCCTCCTATTGCCAAAGAAATAACATCATATATGGATATACATATTGTTTAAGCTTGTATTATTTGTACGGCAATATGGTTGTTGTTGAACATTAATTTTTGCTCATACTTGCACAATAAATAATTCTATATTCTGCTTTTTTATGCAATAACTCGTCTCTAAGAATTGTTTTCTTATAGTTATATTTTCTTCTTGATTATATTTATATAGGCAGAAAGGTCAGGATTCTTAATTTTGTAATGATACTTGTTGGATGTGTTTCATTATTATTTTGTAGAAGCCATGTAATCATAACTTTGATTGAAAATCTCAAGAAACATCTCCTTCTAAGATAAGGGGGAAAGTTATGATATTAAGTTTTTTGCTTTTTGACACCACAACTAGGACAGACATTTCTTAAGATTGTGAATTTGTGGCACTATAGTCTTCAAGAGGAAGCCTTGAACACAAAATAAGGCCAAGATTGAATTACATTTCTTTATTTGAGGGCTTGCTTTAGCGGATTGGATGAGTGTACAATGGAAAGAATGGATAGTTTATAGAAAAAAATATCTATATATGCAAAATCATAGACTTCACTATGACATCCCACAAACCACCATCTCAACTCAAAAGTTTAGGATACAGAGAAATAGGAGAAACAATAGCTCTCAAAATTCTTATTCAACAACTTAAAACTAATTTTTTTAAACAGCAGAGATGATCCTATCCTTTCATTCTTGTTGCCACCTTCCCACGCTCCAAAAAATCGCTACTTATAGACATTCTATACAAGAACATAACAGAAAACAAAAAAGATAAAAAGCATAGCATCTATGTCATGCTTTCCGGAGTGGAAAGGCATACCTTCGATGACTTCAATAAGCTTTAGTTTGTACTAGGATAATAGGTTGATAGTGTTGTAAGGGATGGCTATTTTAAAATTGCTTGGTCAATAAATTGTGTATGTATTGTCATTGATGCACTTGATCACTTTCAACATCACCTTAAGTTTTGGTTTGAGCTTCACATGTTTTCCAAGTGGAAATCCTTCTTTAGGTGAATCCACACCAACTCTCCTCCCTTCAAGGCTATTGCCTTCTTGGAATTATTTGCTTATTTTAATATTCGGTATTTTATTTTACGATCACTTTACATATCTATTCATGAAGTTATTTAATTTCTTTGTCCTTTTTTGTGTCAATGACGAAGTTGGTGGTTGTATTTCTCAATATTAGCCCTGTCAGTGTGACGGTGTTGCACTTATATTGAGCTTTAAATTTGTTTCAATTGATTGTTGGCAAAAAGAACAATTTCATGCAAATTCTACTTGTATTAGAAGCTGATCTCATCAACTATTGTTTTTACCAACAAAACACCTTAGTTGATTTCTCCAAGCTTTATTTGATAGTTTTGATTTGGATGCGTATTCCTTGGTGGGTTGTTGAGCTATATTAATATTTGGTTCCCATTTTCCACAACATTATTCTTCAAAAAGATTTAAAAATCTAACAATGTAATTAAACATAATAGTTCTAGGAATGCCATGAAGTTGAACTATTTCATGGAAATAGTTTTCAACAATTTGTGTGGCATTGTGAATCATTTAACAAGGTATGAAGTGTGTCATTTTAGAAATTGATTTGCTATCACCTTGATCAAATCTTTGTGCATTGTGTGGTAAGGAGGTTGACAATGAAGTTCATGTTACTTTAGCTCGCAATAATTCTGGTATAGGCAAGGGGATGTATAGTCGAATATTGTGTCCTGAGGTTCTGGTAAGATCACACTGTCGACATTACTTGATATGGCAATCCCCATTTTGAGAAGTAATGTCAAAGAAAATATCTATTAAACAAGAACAAGATTCTTGTCTTGTTCAATGTGACATGCAATTCCTCCAGCATGACATTCGAGTAAACAACTTCTCATAAAGAACACCTTGGGAATGCATACTCGATTTCCAAAGAAGAGTTAGCCATTTCCACAATGGAATTGTTGATATGTTTCTGAATTGCATTTCAACCAAATTTCTTTGAAATTAGGATCCGATGGAACACAAATATTTTATTATTTTGAAGCCTATTGCTTTCACTTATAGAGAACAGAGTTCTATATTTATGCTTCAGAATATGATAAAAGGATGAAATGAATTCTATCTGAGTGGCTTCTTTCCATTTCAATTTATTTTGATTATGAAAATATTTCAAGGTCCTCATCGTCGGATGTAAAAAGTGGAGGGTTGCCTTAGGTAGTCAACAGCCAGCGTAAAACTTGTCGAAAAATTATGACATGAATCATTTTGATCATTGTGCAAATGCTAGGTGTCCCTGAAAGCGACGCGTTGTATGACCTGAATACAGTGAAAAGTGTGCAAGGGCCATTACACTGGCGTCCGGGTTAGTGTCAAATAAGCAAGGGTTCCCACATTATGGACGGATGCGGACAAAAAATTTAGTCCATAAAACTAATATTAGGATAAGATCTTGGAATATAGGTACTCATAGGTAAATATAATGGAATTAGTTGATATTATGATTCATAGAATAATATCTTATGTCTTCAAGGAACTAAATAGGTTGGAGAAAAGACTAAGGGGATTGATAACTTCGGTTTTAAACTTTGGTATTTTGGTAAGAGTCGTAGTTAAAATGTTGAGTAATTATAGATAAGAGTTTGAAAAATAATGTTGCAAAAATTAGTAGTGTTGGAGATAGAATTATAGCCCTTAAGATTATTGTTGATAATAAGACTTTTAATATTATAAGTGCTTATGCTCCTCTAGTAGGTTTGGATATTGGTTATAAAGATAAATTCTGGAATGACTTAGAAGACTTAATACAATTGAAACTTTTTGAAGAAATAATTTTTATTAAAGGAGATTTAAATGGACATGTCGGTAGAGTGGTAAAAGATTTCAGAAATATTCATTGTGACTATGGTTTTGGAGTGATTAATGAAGAAGGTAGAACTATATTGGATTTTACTTTAGCGTATGATTTGTTTATTTCTAATACGTTATTCAAGAAAAGAGATGAAAATTTTTTTACTTATAATAATAAATCTAATAAAACACGAATTTATTATTTTCTTATGAGAAAAAGAGGTTA
The DNA here is from genome assembly GCA_022702705.1 of Papilionanthe hookeriana x Papilionanthe teres. Taxonomy (NCBI): domain Eukaryota; kingdom Viridiplantae; phylum Streptophyta; class Magnoliopsida; order Asparagales; family Orchidaceae; genus Papilionanthe; species Papilionanthe hookeriana x Papilionanthe teres. The sequence goes on along the minus strand of CM040433.1, from coordinate 30,784,974 downwards.
TTTCGAGTGAGGGTTTAAGTACCCAATCTCGATTATTAGTTCTAGATTTTTAAGATGAAGAGTTGTAAAACAAAGAATACTAGGATTTATCGTCGTAGAATTAGATGAGGGTACCTAAAAGACAGATAAAATTATTTTTATGAGTAAAACTCAAGATTTCAAAATTTAGGATGTTCTTGAAGAAACAAATACTATGTGGGATAAAGTAATAAACATTATTAAACAAGTGACAAAAAATGTACTTGGAGAATAAAAAATAACTTTCTATAAATAAAAATAGTTGGTGGTGAAATAATAATGTGCATAAAAAGATAAAATATAAGAAGTTATGTTATAAAAATTAGTTTAAATATGAAAGCCTGTAGAATCCAGTAAAAATATCAAATTAGTCCATCGAGAGTTTAAGAGAACAATATATGCAATTAAAAATTTTGCTTTTAGTGATCTTTATAATAAATTAGATACTAGGGAGGGTGAAAAATATATGCATAAACTAGCCAAACAAAGAGAAAATTTAAGTGAAGATTTAACTCAAGTAGAAGTGTATTAAAGATGCAAATCAAAATGTGTTTTTCTTATAAAAAAATATTCAACATGGGTGGGTGAGTTATTTTGATAAATTTTTTAATGAAGTTTTTGAAAATGCGATCGACCATAGTGATCTTAATATCGTAATAATAAAACGTTTCATTTTTTACCGTTGCATTAGTAAAAAAGAAGTTGAGGAGGCTTTAAAGAAACTTAAGGGTGGAAAAACTGTAGGATCTGCCAATTGAAATGTGGAAATAATTAGGATATTTGGTAGTTTCTTGGCTTACTAAAATTTTTAATATTATTTTAAAAATTAAAAAGATGCCTGTGGAGTAGAGGAAGAGTATTTTGATCCCATTTTTAAGAATAAAGGGGATGCACAAGAGTGTGCAAAGTTTTGAAGAATTAAGTTGATGTGTCATAGTTTAAAATTATGGGAGAGGGTAATTGAATATAGGTTAAGACATATTACAAAGATTTCTCATAATCAATTTTGTTTTATGCCTAACAAATCTATTATGGAAGCTACACATTTATTGAGAGGTTTGATGGAGAAGTTCATAGATAATAAGGAGGATCTACATATGATTTTTATTGATTTAGAAAAAAACTTACGATAAATTTCCAAGAGATATCATTTGGAGAGTTCTTGAAAAGAAAGGTGTTGATATAACTTATATTCAAGTCATTAAAGATATGTATACTAGAGCTGTTACTTGTGTTCGAACAGGAGGAGTGACAAAATATATTTCTATTTCTGTTGGATCATATCAGGGATCAGCTTTAAGCCCATATCTTTTTGCTTCAGTTATGCATGGTCTTACTGGAGACTTAAAGGAGGATGTACCTTGTTGCATGCTTTTTGTTGATGATATCCTTCTCGCGGAAAAGACCAGAGAAAAAACTCAGGAAAACTTAAATGATGGAGTTCTACATTGGAGTCTAAAGACCTTCGTTTGAGTAGAACTAAAGCTGAATGCATGGAATGTAATTTTAGTAGTAGTAGCTCGAGTGGCAGAAATATAACTTTGGGTGATCAAATTATTAAAAGGGGTGAACAATTTATATATCTCGGGTATATTGTTCAAAGTGATGGTGATATGGATGGGGATTTTATTAGCAAAATTCAAGTTGGTTGGTTGAAGTGGAGGGATGCTTCAGGCTTATTGTGTGATAGAAAAGTACCGCTTAGATTGAAAGGAAAATTTTATAAGATAGTGATGAGACCTGCAATGCTCTATGACGCTGAATGTTGACCTTTAAAAGAGAAGCATAAAACTAAGTCAAGTTTCGCCGAGATGAGAATGATTAGGTGGATGAGTGGCTTTACCTTAGAGGCAAAATGCGAAATGAATATATCCGTGATAAGGTTGGTGTAGCTCCAGTGACAGACAAAATTAACGTCGACCATCTGATTTAACGTCGATGAGCATTGCACATTTAGATGGTTTGGTCACATTTAACGTCGACCATCTGATGACCTGATTAGGAGAGTAGATGTTTTAGATTCGACATGTTAAGAGAGGCAGTGGTAGACCTAGGAAAACTTAGGCTTATTGTATAAAAAAGATCTTAATTTATTAGAATTAAATGAAAATATTACACTAATTAGACGCAATGGAGAAAAAGGAGGATAAAGTTTTTGTTGTTGTTGTTGTTGCATAAAAATATTTCAGGGTTTAATGGTCGAAAAAAAAGAATTTGTTAGCTAACATGTAATGACCACAATGGGTTAGGATCCTTCTTTACTTAGGACAGCATGAATGGCCACATTGGAAGCATTAAAATCCACTTCAAAGATTTCATTGAAATTAACTAAGGCGAGACCGAAGGCTGTAGTAGCTTGCTATTTTAGGTTTTCAAAATTGAGTTGGCTGTTTTAGACTTATTGAAACGGTCATGTTTGCGTTGTTTGTTTAGGGGTGCATCCATTGAGCTGAATTGTTTAATGAGCCGACTATAGGAAGACACCACTTCATGAAAATTCTCACGTAAAGAAATGATTGAGGTATTAGATATTCTAGGATGGCCATAATCTTCTCATGATCCTTTTCAATATTTGTTGAAGTAATAATGTTACTGCCACAAAATTTTCAATAAAGGGTCAAAAAATTTGATTGATAAGGTGCATAAAGGTGCTATGTGCGTTGGTAAGTTAGAATTGCATAACGGCCTGCTTGTAGAATCTAACTTGCATTTTGAATACCGTCCTTCCTTCATCTCTTGTTTTCTTTTGAATTTGATGGTAGCTATTCTTCTAGTTGATTTTGAAAATAGAAATAATGCATATAATTAGTATATTAAATCATTTTGGCAAGAAATTGAAATCATATATTAGATTGTTATTTTGTTCACAATCTTGCTATCAAATAGATATGTGCTAATACGTCTTTTTTGGTACAAAAAGCACGGAGACATCATACAGGCTTTCAAAATTTTTAAACACACCTTCGACCATTTATTCATTGACTTGTATATGCAGTTATTTGTGTTTTGTATTCTTTTATGATAAGTGGGTCATAGAGGAATGAAAACCACATAATGCGGTCGATGAGATGCTGAGTCTCACACATTGGAGGCAATTTGGCAGGTATTTACAATTCTAATATGTTTTTCGACTATTTAATAACGATTGCACAAGAACAAGGGGTGGTGGAATATCTTGATTCCCTTCAAGTCTACAAGAATATAGCCCATGCTAGCCTCCTTTAGTGCTTGTATGAACATCAGTTAAGATACAACTATTTATTTCTTGGCTCCTTTGATACTTTCATCTTTGAGTGGCATAAAAAAGATTCACTCTCCATCCCTTCCAAATGGGTTAATGTTCATGAAGCCATCATGGACGGTATGTTGATTGTATTATCATGGTCTGCCCAGTAGGAGGTGACAAATGTCCATGGGTATTATGTCTCACCATACTTACTTTTGTTGTTTTATGCCAATAAAATAATGAACTAAACTGTGTTTCATTACCTTGATTTTGCTTCCTTCTCTTAACTAGGAAAGCTTATAAGGATGTGGATGTTCTTGTGTTGTAAGAGTTTTCTTTTTTTTCAATTTCTTGTGGACACACTGTTCTCGAAACTTACCCCGTCAATGTGCGATTACAAATCTTTATTCGAACTGTATGGCTGGTATGGAAGATATTGTAGCACAACCATTCACGATTGTAGTCCGCAGTCAACTTTCAATGAATTACGAGTTAGTCTCCTTCATCAGCGTAGAGAATTTAATAGCTGCTTATACCATTTGTTTCCATTCCCTTTTCTTATTCTGGAAGCTTTTCTTTGACTATTGAAATTATGCACTGGCTTGGATAATTGAAAACTCTTTATCCAAACTCATGACATTTAAAATATTTTTGGGTTGAAAGGATTGCCGTCGAGATGTTTGCATTACTTGTTGCAAAAACTTTGCCCTTTGCTTTGAAGTCGGAGGCGAATTTCTTATGATGGTTCCCTTGATAGGATCGATGTCTCTGTGGAATTTTAGTTTGTTGAATTTGGATTGGCTCTATTATTTTCTTAAATTTTAACAACAATTTAATCTCATTTTGAAGCATCCAATATTGCTATAATGGAATTAACTAATGATTTTTTAACATAGCTCTCCAAGAAACCCGGCAAGCGTGTTTATTTTGGTTCAATAGTCTCATTTAAACACGAGTTGTTCGAACTTTATTTCATACTCAACATAGAAGTCTTTTTGTTGAATTTTATGGATCTTAATAAAATTATCTTGATGATAGTGATTTGGTAAATTTTGCTTCTTTCGTGTTGACAATAATTACACATTAATTTTTTTCACACATTGAAGTATTCTTTTTCAATTTGATTGACCATCTGTACAAGAGGCACTCCTTCAAACTTCAATTCATTTTAATGTACGCACCTTTTTTATGAATTCATAAATATTCAGTCTTCTTTTGAAGTTAGGTCTGTCTTTTTTATTCCAACTTTTGATGGATGTCTCTTTGATTCACAATATTGAGGTTGTTAGGGGTGGATCTTCCTTATTTGAATCCTGGGATCAAAGGGGAGCTTAACCCATTCCATCGAGAGGAACATGTTGATCAATATATTGAATCGTGTTGGTGACCTGTTGATCTCTTGGTTTCTTTGCTGGAATCATAGAGCTTACTACGACATCCCATGAACCACCTCCTAAACTCAGATGTTTAGGATATATAGAAGTAGTAGAAATAATAGCTCTAAGAATTCTTTTTCAACCACTTAAAATTGGTTATTTATAGAACAAAGATATACATACATATATAGAGCCAAACTAGCAAGGCTATTGGAAAACAAACATTCATGACCTTGTTCTTGCTTTTCAGTTGCTGCCTTGATACTTTCCCACAATCCTTACTAGCAAAAATCTTTTGTAAAACTGCAAATTCCAGAATCGAGCATTTGAGTCACATTTTTTAACTTTTTAAACCTGACATGACCTTAAGTAGTGCTAATATCTATTAAATGTGTTATCAATTAATATTTGTTGTTGACATCTTGACATTCATTACACTATCTAGTTGAATTTATAGCTGGCAATACGGAGATGCCTTGTTCTCTGAGTTTACTGGACTTTGGAGCATATATTAGCATATTCTAACGGACTTTGACATAACTTAGAGTACAGTTTGCATTTCATTGATATAAGATTCTCTTAGCTTAGAAGTTGATTTCATACCGAGTGTGATTAGTCTGCCATGATGTGTGTGATTCATTGGCTTTTAATTATTTTGAATTCTGCACGAGGAGTTGAGCTAAGTTTATTCAACCAACCTTAACAATCTTAAATGATTAAGTTGGATCCATTAACACTTGCAAAGTATTTACTGTTTCATTAAGCACATGCATGGATGTTGAACCTGCTAATATATTTTAAAAGATTGGAATACAAGCAAGTCTAGAGAATAAAACATTTGGATAACCATGGTCTAGAGAATATAGTGGTACCATCTTATTCAAATTTAACTGCCTTTCAAGAACTGAGGTTATGTTTCCATGGAAACACGAAAGATCATTGACTTGTCTAGGAATGCAATTAATTTATATAGGCATTTTTAGAATGATCTCTGTGGGAAATCAGAGAAGATGGAGAATAATTATGTATCTTCTTTTTTGAATTGATAATACAAGTTATTATATAGAGGAGATTATAAGGAGGAAAAAGGAAACTGACTCACCCCTAAATATGGAAACTATCTAGCTAATTCCCGCAATTTGAGGGATTACACGTTAATACAAATTAATACAAATTTATTCTCAAATTTGTTCTCTCAATCTATTTATAAATTAAATCTAGAAACTTCGGCACTCCCCTCAAGCTGAGGAATAGATATGTTCCATTCTCAGCTTGGATATAAGATCATGGAAACTCGAACAGTTCAGCCCCTTTGTTAGAACATCAACTAGTTGTTTCTCTGATGGAATATAAGACATACATACTAACCCTTCCTCCAGTTTTTCTTTGATGAAATGTTTATCAATTTCGATATGATTTGCCTTATCGTGTTGTATAGGGTTATGTGCTATATTAATAGCCGACTTGTTGTCACAGTAGAGCTTCATAGGACCCTCCTGTTGGATTCTCGAATCATCCAAAATGATTCTCGCCACGATAATTCACATAATCCTCGAGCATAACACTCGATTCCGATTCACGAATGACCTTGCTACTACATTCTGCTTCTTGCTCCTCCATGTCACTAGGTTACCTCCGAGAAAAGTACAATATCCTGTAGTTGATCTTGTGTCCGCAAGGGAGTCAGCATACTCAGTGTCAGTTTAGGCTTCTAGAGTAAGAGCGTCATTCCTTTTGAACAAGATTTCTTTCCCCAGATCGACTTTCAAGTATTGTAGTACCCTGTAAGCAACCTGAAGATGAGGTTCTCTTGGATCATGCATGAATTGACTGATCAAACTTACAGAATATGTTATGTCTGGTACAGTGTGGGCAAGGTATATGAGTCTGCCAACCAACCTCTCAGTACATTCTTTTGTCTACAACTGGTTCTTCTTTAGCTTCTCCCAACTTATAGTTTGGATCTATTAGATGTAGATTAGCTTACACCCGCCTTTCCCCGTTTCGCCAATAAATCAATCACGTACTTTTGCTTGAGATATGAAGATCCCTCGTGTGGAATATGCCACCTCAATATCGAGGAAGTACTTAATTTCCCAGCTTCTTTGTTTCAAATTCTTTTACTGAGCCTCGGCATTAATTCATGCTTCTCTTTTTCATCATTTTCGATCACTATGATGTCGTTCACATGATTAAAGGTGGTAGTCACTCCTCCGCAACTCGAATGCTTAATAAAAAGAGCGTGGTCACTTCGCTTTGTTTATACCCGGATTCCTTAACGACTTTTGTAAATCCGCCAAACCATGCTCTAGGAGATTGTTTTAATCCGTAAAGGGCTTTTTCAACTTAGACACTCTGTTACTCGTGTCCCTTCAAATCCCGGTGGGATGTTCATGTAGATTTCTTCATTTAGGTCATCATGGAGGAATGCATTCTTAACATTATATTGTAGCAGTTGCCAATTGAAGTGAGCAGCCAATGATAACAGAATTCTCAGTGTTCATTTTTGCTACTGGAGCAAAGTATTCCTGATAATCAACCCCGTAAGTCTGAGTGTACCCTTTGGTTACTAACCTTGCTTTGTATCTTTCAAGAGATCCATTAGCCTTGTACTTTAATATAATGATCCACTTGCAATCAACAATATTTTTTCCCTTCGGTTTATTAACTATCTCTCATGTTTTATTTTTTTCGAATGCACCAATTTCCTCTCTCATAGCATCTCTCCATTCCCTTTTTGACAATGCCTCAGACACATTGTTAGGGATGGCAATGGTGTTCAAGCTCACAATGCATCCTTTTTGAGCTGGTGATAAGCACTTAAGAGAGACATAGTGAGATAGTGGATAAAGTGGTTCTGATCTTACCGTGACTTCATTTCCATAATTTGGATTGAATTCTTGGGATTGTGTCGGTTCAGGAATGGTCTTTCTCCTTGAATACACCTGAGAAAATCTTGTGAAATTGTGAGTGATAGGATCAGGTGATTTAGATGTGATTGGTTTAGAGGACTCGAGTTCACTTGAATACGAGGAGAGTTTGCTCCGGGATTTCTTGCTCAACAACACTGGCCGACATACTGCGAAGGTCAAGGTTTTTAGTGGTTCAAAGGACTAATACGTACTATCTTCCATCATCGAAATCTCCCCGAAGAGAGGACTCGAAGAAAAAGCGTTTATTTTCTCATGAAAGTGACATCCGCAGAGATGTAAAATTTTCTGCAGAAAGGGTCAGTAACACTCGTATCCCTTTTGAGTGGATGAGTAACCGAGGAAAACACATTTGATTGCTCTAGGGTCTAGCTTCCCTCTATGTTGTTTGTGGACACGAACAAAGGTAGTACACCTAAATATCCTAGGTGTGAAGGTTCTGAAGTGAGGGTAGAAGCTATTAAGGACCTCTATGGGGCTTTTATTTTCTAACACACGGAAGGGAAGTCTATTTATCAGATGCGTGGCGGTAAGGGCGGCTTCTCCCCAATAGGATTTAGAAACATTCCCTTGAAATAGTAAGACTCAGGTGGTGTTGAGTAAATGCCCATTCTTTCTTTCAACTACCCATTTTGTTGGGGTGTCTCCACACATGATGACTCATGGATAATCCCCTGTGATTGAAATTAGGGTGATAGAATCTGATTGAAGTAGTCTCTAGCATTTCTGTCCTAAAGCCTTTTATTTTTACCCCAAATTAATTTTGAATCATTGAATGGAAATTAGGTATAACAGTGCTAACATAGATTTTTGTTTAAGTAGAAAGAACCATGTAACCTGGGTGCAATCATCAATTAAGGACACAAACGAACGAGCCCTAGAGACATTAAGTATAGTGGAAGAACCCCATATGTTACTATGAATCAAATGAAAAGGATAAGAACTTTTATTGCTAATAGGAAATGATACACGGCTATGTTTTACCAATTCACAAATGTCACAATGAAACTCAGAAATATCTAATCCTTGGAATAAATGATGAAACATTATATTTAAAACCCTAAAAGTGGGATGACCAAGACGCAGGTGATATAGCCAAAAGACAGATTTCTCCTAGTTTTCTGTGATGGTTCAAGGTGATAAAGACAGGTCCTTTCCTTAGCAAGTCCAATCCTCCTCCCTGAGTCCTGGTCCTGAAAAATACAATAAGAAGAGTAAAAAATAACATAGCATTTAAGATCATGAGTCAACTTTTGAATGGACACAAGGCTTGTTGATAGTTTGGGTATATGGAGAACGTTTTTAAGGATAAGGCTAGGTGTGATATGTATATCTCCAATCCTCGCAATAAGTAGCTAAAGAACCATCGACCACGACAATTTTCCCGTTACTTGGACATGGGGTATAGGAATGGAAGAGTTGAGATGTGCGGTCATATATGCCAGAAGACCGAGATCGATGATCCAAGAGTTGATATAGAATTTGTCTAAGACATTCATGCAAACAGATTTTCCTGAAAGAGCCATCGAACATGTTCCAGGAGTTTTCTCAAGAGATCCCAACAAGCTTCTCAGTTTCTCAATTTCTTCGCTGCTGAATCGTCCTTTTCCTGAATTTTCTTCAATATTGGGCTGCTCTGTCATATGCGTTGAGGCCTTTGTTGCCCCCATTCTCGGCTTGGAGGTTTACCATTCAACTTCCAACACTTCTCCCTTGTATGCTTTGGTTTCTTGCAGTAGGTACACCAAAAATTGTCTTTGTTCTCCTTCACTTGGTTGTCTCTACCCGAGTGTTTAGGCGCATCATTCTTCGACTTCTCGATTTATTTTGTCTGCTAAGGCGGACCCATCCATAGTATGTGGTTCTAGCGTGACACTCCTCCGACTTTCTTCTGCTCGGATTAGTGAGATTGTCTCTTCTAGAGAAGGTGTATCCTCCTTGCCAAGGATTTGTATCCTAACCTGATCGAATTCAAAATTCAATCCTGCCAAAAAATTATATATTTGATCCTTCTCAATGAACTTCTTCAAGGTGGCAGTATCATCAGAGCATTTCATCTTAATTACCCTATAGTGATCCAATTCTTGCCAAAGATTTTGCAACAGAGTTGCATACTCCGTGACAGATTTGTCTCCTTGCTTGGTGGCTCTAGTTTTCGCCTTGATTTCATACACAAGGGCTGCATCACGGGCCTTCGAGTATGTGCGGTTGATATAGTCCCAAATTTCCTTCGCGGTATTCAAGAACATGGAAGTGTCACTGATCGTTGGGTCCATGAAATTCCATAGCCAGGACATAATTATGGAATTCTCATCCCATGCTGCGAAGGTTGGATCCCTTTTTTCTGGTCCGGTTCCAAGTAGGTGACTAAGCCTCCCTTTGCCCTTTAGGTATGTGCGGACAATTTGGGACCATTTGAGATGGTTCTTCCCGTTGAATCTGCTGGATGCTTGAATATTCTGCAACTCTCCAATTTTCTAAACAGCATTAGATTGATCAGACGGGTTTGAATTGCTGGACACGGTAGTTTCTGACATTGACATGGTGAAGAAGAGAAGTTCGTAGCAATTAAGGCTGGAACACAAAGAGAAGGGAGCCTCCGGGCGGGAAAAAACTCCTTTGGGAACGTACTGCGGGAAAGGCTCCTCCGGGCGGGAAAGAGACCGAGAAACGCCTGTTTCAGGACGACGCGGGAAAGAGACGGAAACCGCTTCTGCTGGAACGACCGAAGCGGAGAAGGCTCCTAACTACGCAGATCGAGGAAGAGTGCCGTAGCCGAAGCAGAGGAACCGAAGTCAAACGGGATGCAGCAGCGCGATGCGAAGATACCAGAGCGGACGACGCGAAAGAAGCGGACGAAGCGCACGAATGAGCCGAGCGGTGTGGGAAATAGATGAACCGAACAAACACTCAAAGCGAGTGAATCACACAGCCTCTGGAGCAAATCGCAGGAAGAAGACACGCAGGAATGAAGGCTGCTTGAAGAAAAATACAAAACCCAGAAAATTTCTTGGGCTTTGATACCATGTGGGAAATCAGAGAAGATGGAGAATAATTCTGTAAATTCTATTTTGAATTGATAATACAAGTTATTATATAGAGGAGATTACAAGGAGGAAAAAAGAAACCGACTCACCCCTAAATATGGAAACTATCTAGCTAATTCCCTCAATTTGAGGGATTACACATTAATACAAATTAATACAAATTTATTCTCGAATTTATTCTCTCAATCTATTTACAAATTAAATCTGGAAACTTCGACAATCTTTTTGGGACTAGTTTAATGTGTCAAATCTAATTTTGGTTCGTTATTTCCGTAAAGGGGATGGAAATAATGAAAGATCAATTTTCAGAAACTTGACCCTGCATCTGTTAAAAGTTTGATATTGATCAATTAGTCTCATATTTTTATATTTACACCATTCCAGGGAATATGTAAAAAGTTTGATCAATTGGTCTGTTTTTTTTTTTGGTTGGTTAAATCATTCCAGGGAACATTAATAATGATTGCTGTCTGAAATTATATAATAAAAAAAGGACTATTTTGAAACCATTGTTAGCCAAAATAATCATTTACTTAAAAGATAAGTTAAATCTTTGTTGTGGTTTTTATATCTCATGAAAGTATTTTAAATATTTAATTATTTTCTATTCGGACATGTAATAACGCATTGTTTATTTTTTAGGTGATTCTTTACATTGCACAAATTTGACTTTATTTTTATTAAACAGTGATTGCACCTGGCCATCCTTATTTGGTCATTATTATTATGATTTTTATGGCGTAACTTTGTTTTCCTTTGAGAGGTCCTGCATCTTAGAAACATCTTTTTTGGTCAGTTCACTCAACCTTTTTCTGTGTTCCATTTATTTTTGTATTGTTAATGTACATTTCGGCCATATGGTCATTCTCTCAATTGCATGTATCTTGTGTTTTCTTGCAGGTATTTTTTGAAGCATGGCACTCAGGAAGCTCAAAGTTTCTGGTGATCCATCTTCTGCTGCCTTGACACCTTTGCATTTCGTGAGAAAGATGCCTGAGAAGGGGAATTCTGTTGGGGCAGATATGAAATCCTGTGTTTCTCTGGAATCTCATGTAGATATAGACCCAAGGGAAGTTTATTTCTTAATCATGCATTTTCTTTCAGCAAGTCCATGCAAGAGGACTTATGGACAGTTTTGGAATGAGCTTTTGGAGCATCAACTTTTACCAAGACGATACCATGCCTGGTATTCCAGGAATGGTGTGCGAAGTGGGGATGAAAATGATGATGGCAAGTCGCTCCCATTAAGCTATTCGACCTTGGTTGAGAGGTATACCCTTAGAGGACTATCTTTGCTGGTAACATGTTTTGTAGTCTTTATTATGCATAAAAATGCTATACTCCTTGCTTCATTTTTAATTTTAAGTTTTCTCTCTGTTTAGAATTTACTGTCTTTTGTGTCTTCCTAGAGCTAGTCTCGCTGTGGTAATTTCATAATTTGGAAAATAGAATCATTACGCCGAACTGAATCTTCTTGTGATATTACACGAAGAATAATCTTGAAGTTTTATGCTCAGGTATGGATTGTCTGTTGTAATATTGAAGATGCTTGTTTTAATTATATTGTAGAAGTATCAATCGTGTCTCTGGTAACTTTAAAATCCTTAGAACCATAGATGTTTAATATGGAAATCTAAGCGGCCAAGTCCAAAGTGGCTGGTTGTCATGGGAATGGAAGCTTTCTAGATACTGAAAAACTGGGGCATTTACACACACAGCACATAATTCTAATGTATCTACATATCTCACACATAAACTTTCATATTTACATGCTTAGTATTTAAATTATTAATATCACATTAAAATATCACTGTTATAACTTTTTAAAAATGAAGTACAATTTTTTCATGCATAGGCTTAAAACACTAAAGTGCTATGTATCTAAGTATGAAAGTTACGGTTTGAGATATGTAAATACATAAGAATTGTGTGCTAGGTATGTAAATTTCCCTAAGAAATGCAAATTAATATTCGTTGAGTATTTGGTATAAGTAATGCGATGGTGAGGATTAGTTAACAATCATCATGTGATATGAGCTTTAGGAAGCCCAAATTTCAAAAGAAACACAATATTGTTGCTAATTTGAAAGAACTTACAAACACGACACTTGGAAAGTAGAAAATACCAACAAACAAACACAAACAACACAAACAATAAAAGATATCCGCAGGAGACGATGAGGACAGAGGCTGCGAGTTGGTGGTATGAGAGGGCTGCGGTGGCAACAACAGCAGAAGAGGGCAGACCAATGATGAGGGCAGGCCGGTGATTGGCAGCGGGAAGGAAGGAGCGGCAGTGGATGGAATGATGGAACGATAGCTGGAAAACAGACGTACGGTAAGATCAATGTCTCCTCGGGGTCGAGTGAAAGCTAGAGTAATACTCGGAACCTTGGAGACGGTCACCATCTAGGACGAGGAACAGCCGTAGCACTTTCTCGCCTTCGGATACAGTCCTCAAAGGGGAAAATAGGACGTCGGTGGTTGTCCAAACAAAACACGGAATTCTTAAGCAACAAAAGACCTCCCTTTAGCAAAACAACCTCTATATATAAAAGGGATTAGGACTTACATTAGGCAATGCATTTAATTAAGAAATAGAATATAATAGGCAAGGATTTATAATAGGCTTTGATTTAAAATAAGGAAGAGGATAAAAATAATAAGAATTCATAATTTAAGCAATATTTATAATAGGAAGAATTCAGGATAAGCAAAGACTAATAAAATTAATAGAAATTCAGAATTGGCAAGTGTTAGGAAGGAAAGTTGGAATAGGAGGAAAGGAAAGGAGGGAATGGAAGAAGGGGAAAGGGAGGGTCGCTAGCGCACCCCCACTGCCCTCCGGAGGACGGGCTGGCTCCTCTCTAAAGCCCCGCCTCAGTTTGGCACTCATGTGATGCCATTTTGTTAAATTATTTCTCATCCGTTCGGATGCTTTCTGCACTTTTCTGCTGTTAGCAAGCCATAACTTTAATGATTAATGGTGGCTTACGTAGCAATGATCGCAGTCCTTTTAATAAAGGAAACTCAAACAAATCAATAAACAAAATTATTGGAGTTTATTTTACTTTGCTTTTTGCTCATTCACATGTGATTTTTTGGCTCTTCTACTACATGCGAATATTGTTGCTGCATATCTGAGTTCTGGAAAGATGGATAGGTTTGGTGAGATGCAAGTAATCATGATCCAAATAAACTTCAACTTCTGTAGAGTTGCTCGCTTGTTCTTTTCCTAATAATTTCCACATTTCCCATCAACTTCTTTTACCGCGCGGTAATTGTATATTTGATTCCTATGTCTGTTGTTGAAGGGAAAGGCCAAATTTTTAGGTATTTCTTCTAAACAAGCAAAAAGCACCGAAGGACTATACTAACACAAATGCAAGCTCAACGAATAATCTCTCATAATGATGAGATGGTTACAGACTTCCACTTAAAAAAAAAAAAGAAAAGAAAAAAAAGGAGAAAGGAAGTAGAAGAAAGAAAAGGAAAAAAAAAAGAAACGGCGGGCATATGCCATTAAATTGGAATAGGCCCATACATTATCAGTGGTGCAAGGGAGCAATGAAGGGTGGTTAGGAGCGATGTGGGAAGAATGAGGAAGGGGGTGGGTAGATAATTACCACTTGGAGACCAAGATACAACCGAAACACCACTTGAAACCCAAGGATACGACCCTCGAAGGGAAGAAGAGACGCTTGCGGCTGTCCTGATACAAAACACACAAAAAGTACCATCCTAAAACACTTGAAGAAAATATATATGCTCTAGATAAATTAGGATTTGGCCCACAATTGAAAGGAGTCGCCAAATCCAGAGGAGGGAGTTGATAATTGGCTTCTTTAATTCCTCGTACTTGTTAGAGTGTGTTTGGTAAACAATTATGTAAGGAAGATTCAACTCCGGGATAAAATCTATGTCAGACTGAGCAACTGCCAGTAGCAACAACTCAGGATAGGCCTATTTTTCTCTCTCGTAGGATTTGAATCCTATTGTAGATTTTTCTTTCCATCTCCTAAGATAATTTCAAAAGCTACGGTTCATTCTTCATGCCAGGACATCTGTCGGTGGGTATACTGTTGAACTGAATTTAATATCCAAATAACTCCATATAACCTTCTAGAACATGTTGGACCTCCCTCAGTAGGGGTAACTCAGGAAGTAAACAATATATATCTGAAAAGTCTGAATTTTTTTTATATGGGATTTACATGTGTCTTGTGTCGATTCCTCAGACTTCACCATCTTGGACCACTAATGTTAAATTTGTTGGAGTCTCTCTCATGGTCTCAGCTTGAACCGCGTGCTTTCTCCCTCATAAGTTAGAATCTTTTACTTCTCTTTTATATTCTCACATTTTCAGTGTCTTACTGTTTCTTCAAGCTCCCTGCTCAGTGAATTATATTATCCCCTAGTTGTGAATCTGATTCAACATGCTCAAATATGCGACTCTTGAAATACTTCCTGACTGAGATTTGAGAATATGGATTAGTTCCAGCTGTTCTCCACTTTGAACTAGTGTCTTCTTAGGCAAAGTTAGCTTGAATATTTTGCTAGATGTATTGTTGCTGCTTAATATTGGGTTTGAACTCTGTCTATAAGATGCGATAAACACCCAAGGATGTTGTATTTGTTGAGGCCTTATGCACGTATCTTGCCTATAATGTGTGGGTAAGTATTGACAATGCATTTCCCTTTTCATCTTGGACTATGTAGTGATCTTGTCTTTTCTCTCACACTGGTGTTGATGCTTCAAAATTTTCTACCAGGAGAAAACATATTCTTCTTTAACATGCTGGCAAGTAGCTTTACCATTTCGTGTGGTAGGACGTTTAGTACTCAAAGACACATTCAACTGTTCAGAGCTACTCGATGAACTTGTCCGTATCCATATGACCATCAAGATAAGACAAATCCACTTATATTTCAAAATCCTTAATTAATTGCTATTTTATGCCAATTCTTAGGGGTAGTGGTTATTCATCTCTGAAATTTGTCTAGTAGACGTGATTCATTGTATTCTTTTGATCGAACAAGTCACTCTTGTGGCTGCAAGTGACTTTTCTGGATTGTCTTCTCTAGAAGGCGGTAAGCTTTTATTGCAGTTGAAGAATTTCCTGTTGCACATTTGCTATAGAAGATTCTCACACATCTTTTTATAAATTTCTCATAAAAAATATTTTGGCATTTCTTCATGAATAGTTCTTAGACGATAGTCCCTTCAGTGGCGTTGTTGGGGTTGGTTTTGGGAAGGTGGAATAGGGTGTAACAGGATGATGTAGGGTATGAAAGAAATTTTTGGGTGGCTAGTTTGAAAAATCGGCAAATAGAAGTATTTTTAGTGGCGATAGAGATGGGTATTGGTGGATGCTAGAAACTCCAATATAGTATTAGGGTTAGACTAGCTCTGATACAAAATGATATTGAAGTTAACCCAAACAATAATAAACAAACAAATCTTAATACTGAAAAAATCAGTAGACGATTACAATTAACACATGGGAACATAATAAACAACAACATGACACACAACACCTTGCTAGTATGGATCTCGGGTTGTGGTCGTACAGGGGACCTTAGAAAGGTTGCAACAACGATTATGGACGGCTAGAATAGCATGGAAGCAAGGGACAATGGTCCCAACAGCAATAGTTTGCTGTTAGGGGGTGGCAACAACGAGGGGGAGTTGGGATAGTTGGCGTCAAGTTCGAAAGAAAAGGTGGTGGCTGGGAAAGCAAAATACTTCAGGGAAATACGGATGTCCTATAGTTTCGGGTGGCAGTAGTAAAGGATGTAGGCGGGAAGGAATATGGGATGGTTGGGAATGGTGGAGGGCAACTGTGTGGGGTGGAAGCAAGTCTAGAATTGCATGATACTGTAGGAAAATAGTCAGGGTGTTGTTGTCGGGGCCACATCAGTATTGAAGGGCAGTCGGGAGCGACATGGGAAGAATGCAAAAGGGGTAAAGAAGATAATCACCACATGGAGACCAAGATACAACCGAAGCATCACCTGGAACCTTATGATATAACCCTCAAAGGAAAGAAGAGATGCTGGCAGCTGTTCGATACAAAACACAAAAATTGCGAACTTATAACACATGAAGCAAATATATAAGCCCTAGATAATTTAATATTGGACCCACAAATTAAAGGAGGTGTCGAATCCAAAGGAGGGAGTCGATCCCTCTTCAGTGGACCAGTCACTCCAAGAGCTTGATGCGCGCTCACACAAGTTCTGCGTTAGAAGAGATGCTTCCGCATCACAAAAGCTTAGCAATGCATGAAAATACCTTTAAAAGGCTTATATGATTTAATGGTGAACAATGTTATCGAAAATAATTTCAATTATAGCCAATCTCTTACAACTAATTGTAAAACATACAAAACCTAGTCTCCAAATAAAATTAAGAAAGAAGTCGTTGCATCTGTCGTGCTCAAGAAGACTTAGTGATGATGATCATTTTTTTCTATTTGAGGTGAAACCTTTAAGCCCGATTCTTTTTCTTAGTTTTTTCCTGAATATGTATGTTAAATGATTAATCTTTAAGCTACGTTGATTAATGGGCATGTGTAGGAGCAAAAGGAGATCAGGAGTGACTCAGAAGTATATTCTTAAATGCTCATTTAGGCTTAAGCTAATTTTCTTGCTGTTAGAAGATTTGCCCATTACCTTCTAATTCTAACAGTTTGTGAAGAGCCATAAGTTATTTTATGGCAGGCCTATAAGAGGACTAGTGTATTCAAAGAACAACTTCATACTTGTTCGTATGAAGCTCATTTATTTTCATTTATTTAAATGATTGAACAAGGTTTAAAAATTTTCGAAAGAACAATATGTAAATGTAGAAGCTTGAATAATGATGCTTGTTCATTTATGTTTATAAACATGATCATTTGTTATTCTGCAAGTAACTCACAATACCTGTATAAAAGGCTTAATTAATGATGTCTAATTTCTTATTTTCTGACATTTTATTTTATTATGTCAATTTCATAATATCTTGTGTTTTTTAAAAATTATGCGTATTATTAAATATATAGATGAGATGAAACTTGCAAACAAATAAATCGATATATGTATTAAAATCATCTTTTCATAATTATTTAAACTTCACATAACATTATAAATAGTACTCAATGAATTATAGTTACTTTGGTTAAAACTTATAAATCCATCTATGCCTACCAAAAAGATTATATATATTCATATAAATTATTAGCATTAATCATAATTTAGGCTCAATTAACAAACTCAATGAGAATATTAATAAACAATCTTGAAGATAATTTTGAAATTCAGGTAATGTTCAAACTTTGCTCGAACTCAACTAGAAAATAAATGAGAAAGTTTGAACAAGATAATACTCGTCTTAACTCCATTCATTTGGAACCCTATTTTACGAGGATCTTTACCCTTTGAGGGGAACCACAATGCTTTTTATGAAAGCATGTGAACCACACAATGGGGTTTGCAGATGTCCATCTAAGTCTACGGTACACATAATAATGCTAGGGAAAGTTTATAACGAATTATTGTGTAATAAACATTCAAATTAACTACTGGATGATTAAAATAATTTATAAATAAAAATTTTCATTTAATGCAAATAATTATTTAATTGTAACTAATGTTTGCGAAATTTTAATTATGTGTGCATCATCTTTAAATTTGCAGGGTAAACTATAAACTCATTTAAAACACGACCCATGAACTCCATCTCTAAGTTGTAGAGGCTCCGAGATAGCCTAGTGCACCATTCCATTGTCACCATGGGTTAGGAAATGGTTGAATAACTTGCAGTACTTTCATCAAATTATTAGATGATATTTTTATTATCATTAAATCCTTAATAAGCTAATTATACATTATAAGATGGACATTGAGACTCACAAGGTCAATACTATTTCTCCCTTAGACTTTGCTTAGAATTTTGGTTTGCACTATTCTTCACTTTCTTGCCTGCTCTCTGCAGAAAAGGCATGCTCCCAGCATTGTCCTAGCTGGCAGTGTACGTCCAGTGTCAGGACATACTAGAAATTGGAAGCACCGGTGCCACATCAAAGAATTATGCATTTTTTTTGTGACTGGAATATTTACTATTTGCTCTTATTGCATGATAGGTACCCACATGTTGAAAAAGATCACTTGGTAAAACTTTTCAAGCAACTGATTCTTAACTGTTCCCCTCAAGTACATGGTGCACTAGGAAACACTCCAAATGCAGCTGATGTTCCTACTCTACTTGGATCTGGCCCTTTCTCACTTCTGTCATGTATGTTTTGACCTTTTGATTGCAATAATAGTACATTTACATCATGTTGCCTAGTACGCATCTCTTTTAATTCACCATATAATTAACTTCTCACTTTTCTACACTAAGCTCTTGCTAACGTCCTTTGTTTTCAGCTGATAAAGATAGGGATAACAAAATACCGGGCCGATTGCCTGGTTATCTGCGTTGGCCGCACATGCAGGCTGATCAGGTTCGTGGATTAAGTCTGAGGGAGATTGGAGGTGGCTTTACTAAGCACCATCGTGCTCCATCTGTTCGTGCTGCTTGTTATGTCATTGCTAAGCCATCCACTATGGTACAGAAGATGCAATTTACGATAAAGTTGAGGGGGCATCAAAATGCTGTCTATTGTGGTATAATTACATATATTTTTATAAAGTACCTACATTTCATATATAATTATTGAAAATACCTTGCAATTCTTTAATATGATATAGCCCATAGAATGTGCTTGTGAGAAGGTCAACTAGTTCATCCTTTTTTTTACCTATTTTCTTAGGAAAAAAAGGCGTGTGTGGTGGTGGGGGAAATTTGCTTCTCTTTGGGCTTGTCCTGTGGATCTAAATTATCTTCTTTGCTGAAGCAAATGCTTATCTTTTTTGCACTTTGAACAGCTATTAGTTTTTTAGAAAGATCAAGCCAAAAGTTTAGTAATACTTGAAACATTTGTTCATTACAAAACTTTATTTCCATAGTTTTTTTGGTGAAAGTGAAAATCAAATTTGATGTTTCTGTTTGTATTGATTGACTGGACAATTCATTTGACAACCAGTGCATGTATGAGGTATGCTGCGTTAGTGCCTAATCATGCTTCTGTTTTCACAAAAAAAAGCTCGTTCTTGTGATCAAGTAGCCTGATTGATGGTAACGATAATCTAAGTGGTGTGATAGCTTGAACGAAGGTAATGATTATCAAGTCTCAGCATCCTAGTGAAACTGTTGTTATCAAAGAAATTTTGTTGATGATGCCAAGGGGTAGTTAAGTTTTTACTAAGAGAGTTGTTATCTTAAGTCTTTACTTGGCAAGGCTTTTCAGCAGTTTTTATTTTCATAACTTGACAAATCAGTGTTTTGATTTACATTGGAATCGTATGCTGATAGGTACTATCATGCAACTCCTAATATGTTCATACCAATTTTTTCACGCACATGTTGAGTATTAGGTACTCTATCAGAGTAATAATAATTTTTATTTCACACTAAACAACGCAACACAACAATGACATTACCATCACTAAACTTTTATTTCCTTTTGTGTATTCACAAAGTTGTATTGAGGTTTGTGATCGAGGGGTAAGGTTTCTTATGCTCACTTCTTGACTTATAACTGTGACTTCTAGGATCACCTATTTGTAACTGACTGTTTTTGCTGTCTCTTGTCTAATATTTCATCAGTTTATGGTTAGCCTGCGGAAAATGTTCAATGATGGCTTTGCAATAATTATCACTGAGTTATACTGCTTGAGTGCATAATCATTCTTCTATCTTCACAAGGAGACCTACTCTTGTGATATTGAAGCCTGATTAGAAGTAATGGTGATTAATGCAGTCCATTACTTTGATCAAGAGACCTGACTGAAGAAGTTTTGTTGATAATACCAAGGGCTAGTTAAGTTTAACTGTGAGAGAGTTGTCTTAAGTCCCTGTTCGGTAATGCTTTTCAGCAACTTTGCATTTCAAAAACTTAAATAATTATATATTTTTTTATGTATTAGAAACATGTGATGGTAGGTGCTATACTGCACCTGTACCTCCTACCATCCACATGCTGAGTAGCTGGTCAAACTTTACAAGATTAATAAAGACATATTTTGTACTAGATAATACCACATGATGCTTTTCAGTTTAGGATTAGAGTTTTCTAATGCAATTAGAATAATGTGATATATGTTGATAACGGAGAACTTAAGATTTGCAGATAAAAATACCAAATAAACTAAGAACTTTCCTTGGATGCAAATAATAAATCTGACCAATGATAATGTAACGATCGAATAAATCTGAATGAATAAGTTAGTAATTCAAGCCATGCAAATGCAATGAACAATTTATAATTTAACAATCACAAATAGAGTGCCCATTCTATTAATGTTGAACAAAATCAAGAGAAATATTTAATAACAAATAATGTAGATGAAATAGAATTTAAGATAGAAAATTGCTAAATTAAGAAATTCAGGCTTCACATTGCTACGAAGAGATGATTTTCTATAAAATAAAGTTGTTCCACTTGTGCTATATTTTAAAGAATCATATCAAATTGGCAAAAACAAGATTGAAAAGTGAGATTATTTTTTTTATTCAATTGAACTTTTTATTTACATGCCTCTGAACATCTTTATAGATTGCTCATCCTTAGATTAGTAGAAATGGTTGGTACAAGATTAGCCCCATCCGATTCCTAATAAACATCAAGTTCACATCTAAATTTTATTTAGAAAAAAACACAAGAATTTAAATATTATTATTTACCTCTTAGTAAATCTCACTAAAATCCTTGCAAGTGACATATTCCTCTTTGATATGCTCAAATCATTTCGCTTTATCATGTTTTGTCTTTTGAAATACACAAATGTTTTTAAGAATTTAAAGAAGAAAAGAATATTTTGTTTGATTCAACTCACTTCTTATATCTGTATTCAAACTTCTTTCAAGTGGTCATTATCATTAGCCCTTTTCCAATTATTTCGTGTCGGTGTATGAATCCTCATTGTTTATTCATTTATGTTGAGTGTTGTTCTAGTTAAACCTTTCATTTGTATTGAGCAACTTCTATTCATGTAATTTAAAGTATATGCCTTTTGCTATCTAATCCATTGACATTATTTTTATCTAACTCATGTAATGAGTACGTTTTCTACATTATGTTACACGTCCAAACCACCCAATTCTATTCTCAAACGTCTCAATTTTAATAGATATTACTCCATTCGCTTTAATATAATCATTACTTAATTTATTTTGTTAGCTTTCTCACTCATCCATCTTAATATTCTCTGCTCTGTCACAGCCAACTTAGATATTAATGAATTTTTAACAGTAAGATATTCAACTTCATATAAGATTACCTTTTCTCACATACATAATTTTAGTTTTGTAAACATTACCTTTAAGCCTCCATCGCATGGTCTTATTAAACATAATTGTTGATGCATTTCTTCATTTTAGTCACCCCGCTTTAACCCTAGAAGTTATATTTTAATTTATAGCTTAATTGTTATATATTAAATATTCAAAATATTTAAATTTGTCACATCTAATTGTTACCTCATCTTTTAATAATATTGAGCGATATTCTTTAGCATCATGCTCATGATAAGTATATATCATCATATACTTTATTTAAATTTTCCATTTTTAAGGTTTCCATCTAGTAAATTTTTTTCACTAATTTCAGTGGATGTTTTATTATTTATAACTATTTAATCCAAAAAAAAAAAGCATTAAGATACTTTGTTTTGAATATCCTTTATAAATATTTTTTAGAAGCAATACAGAAAGATATAGACTGGATACTAATCCTTGATATAAACCATTAATTTTTTAAAATTCTAGAGTCTCTCCATTACTATTAATAGTAGTCAGCACTTTATCATGAATATTTTTATTAATGCCAATGTATATATTTTTTGGGATCATACCAAATCAATTCTCATATTGCTTAATTATAATCCTTCTCTAGTACCTGCTTTGTTCCTATGCTTCTCCATTAATTGTTTTGACACAAAAATGGCTTTCTTAATAAATCTTCTTTGCATGAATTTAAATCGGTTCTTTGAAATTGATGTGACTTTCTATACCTATGTTTCATTGCTCTCTCCTATGGCTTTATTGTATGTCTCATTAATTTGATTTCTCTATAATTAATACAATATTGAAGAACATATTCATTTATATTAGTTCCAAATATTTTTCTCTAATCATTTGACATTGTCTGTCTTTAAATTTCGTTAAAAAGATTTGTTAAAAAATCCTTAAAATATTGCTAATATTCTGGGGCTCAAATATTTCAGACCTTAATGATACGAGTTTATTATAAAATTTTTAGTTAACATGTAATGCCTTCAACATCCAAGAGTTTGATTGAAAGTGTAGTACTCCCTATCATAGTTTAAATATTTTTATTTAGCTTCATTCAATTTCTGACTTAAAATATAATGGGATGCTATTTTGATCAATGCATAAACCTTAAACTTTTTACTAAAATAAAGTGATTAAAATACAAGCCCATTCCATTTGAAAGCTTTTGTTTGCTCTCAGTAAAATCACAATTAACAAATTTAGTCCATTTAGTTTTCTTTTCTTTACTTTTAGTAAATGGTTCCATGATGGTACCAAATGCTTCAATAAATTATTATAAAATATAGCAAAATTATAAAAGCCTGGATATCATGTATATTAGTATGTTTTCACAGTCATTAATTGCGTTGACCTTATTAGAATCAATTAATAATCTATTTATAGATGCAACTTATATTAAAAAAATCACATGCAAATTCACCAAACATTTTTTTTATTTAAGATGCACAACTGCTTGTAAAATGTTAAATATATTTCTTAGATGAAATAAATAAATGGCCATCTTGTATTTTGCTGTAAATTTAATATCATGAAATAATCAACTATAATTTTCCTATAAAAAGTTACAAGATGTGGTTCATTATTTTTATGATATATTAGGTTCTTGGTTAATCTAAAAGGAAACATTATCATCCATATATATATATATTCCATTTTTTATCTTAAAACTAGTTTTTCACTCATCATATTCTCTCATTCTAGTTTGATAGCAGCCACTTGCCAAATCAATAGCAAAAAATTTCACAATGCCATTTATCCTAACTAAAATGTTATTTAAACTCACTTAAGGAAATTTATATTTAATGATTATTACGTTAATGAATTTACTAGTAAAAAATATATTGCCAGCTCTTATCTTTTTTAGGTGTAAGCAAAGCAGATATACCACAACTTTGGCAAATAAGTT
This sequence comes from Papilionanthe hookeriana x Papilionanthe teres, assembly GCA_022702705.1. Classification (NCBI taxonomy): domain Eukaryota; kingdom Viridiplantae; phylum Streptophyta; class Magnoliopsida; order Asparagales; family Orchidaceae; genus Papilionanthe; species Papilionanthe hookeriana x Papilionanthe teres. Next base: position 30,761,091 of record CM040433.1, on the reverse strand, counting down.
ATTTCTTATGTAACTCCTCAATTTGTCTTCTAACTGCAACATATTATGTTGGATTTATATTTGCATGAGTTTTATTAGGCAATAATGATTTACTAAATCAATAACATGTATATTATTTATTGATGGTAATTCTAGATGAAGCTTATCAAGACAAATTGCTTTAAAATCAATCGATAATTTACTAATATCATTAGATAAAGTCAAATCTTCAAGTATTATAGTACTTAACTCAATAACTACTGAGGCATGTATCATAATCTGACTGCTCTTTTTCTCAAATGCATGTCTGCTTAGAATGTCCTAATATTTTTTCACTTAATGTGGAGCACTAGATACTTTTGTAGATTCAGACATACTCGTAGATTTTTTTCCCTTCCATTTGAGCTACAATTTTAAATTTTGTTAGTTCTTCACTACTCCTCTCATTAGTCTTACAAGCACACATATTAGAACTCCCAAGTGCTAATGTGAGTAAAGTCCAAATCATAAATAAAAGGTCTACCTAAACCACATCATCAATATCCAAGGTTAACACATCACCTTTTATTCTCTGAGTATATGTAGCTAATTAGATCAAAACTAGGGAACTCCAAGACAAAAATACAAGTTATATCTATCGATATTTTATATGGATATTGATATTATTTAGTTTCAAACTCTTGCTGTATAGGATGGTAGACACAACATTTATTCTCCCATTCTCAATTACAAATTTGCAAAGTCTCTCTCTTTTTTTTATAAATAGTTTGAAAAGTTAATAGTTGTCTTTCAATCAGATTCAAATTTAGAAGTAGTTAAGATGTAAGACATAAAAAAAACAACAAAAACATGAATCCTCTTTCTCCATTGCATCCTATTTAGTGTTATGTTTTTCATGTTATGATGTAAGACATGAAATGCAAAAATTATTATCAACTAAAGGTTCATTAGAATTACTAATTTTCTCATCAACTTCATGAACACCATTAATACCATTCATTTAATTTCCTTCCTCCGCATTTGCATGCTTGTTCTTATTAGGATACTTATTAGTATAATGACTAATTTGATTACTCTCAAAATAATCATTTGCAGAAGTTCTAGACTTTGATTCAGATGTAAATGTAATTGTTTCTTATTAACTGTTGTGTTATTATCATAAATGTAGTAGGTAATTTGATTGTTTTGGTGAAACGATGATTATTTAAATATATACTAACCTTCATAGAAGCACAAAAGTTAAAAGTGTCCTCAAAATCTAATACAAGTGAAAAGGTATGCTCCATTGATGGAGTGTGGTGAGTGGTCATCACTGTTTTGCATCACGTTTCTAATTAGATCTAAACATAAGAGTGGTTTTAGGATCTTCATTGACCTCAGAATGTTAACATTAATTTTTGGAATTTGCTTATGTATTAAGCGACAATTTTGGTCATTTTCAAGATCGAATTAAATTCATCAAGTGAATGATTGATAAGACAATGAAACTATTTATCTCATAAAAGTTATTTCATTTCAGCCTATTTGGTTGTAGATTCCCATCCGAACATTTCCCTTTATTTTTCTATTCTTATCTAATAAATTTTAGAGTCGTCGTAGATGGTTTGGTCACATTAAACGTTGACTATCTGATCCGATTAGGAGGGTAGATGTTTTAGATTCGACTTATTTTAAGAAAGGCAGAGGTGGACCTAGGAAGACTTGGGCATTTTGTATAAAAAATGTTCTTTATTTATTAGATTTAAATGAAAAAGGATTCATGTAGCCGACCCCACTTAGTGGAATAAAGCTTTTGTTGTTGTATCAAATTATTTTAGCTTATCTAATTAATTTTGCAAATATCACTTGCAGCTAATCAGACACTATTTTCCATTTGAAAAGTTTTGTGAATCTGAGACAGTAAAGTATAAGAATCAATTTTGGTAGATATTTCAAGTTCAATTTTTCTTGTTATTCAATAATCTACATCAAACTTTTGATATCTGTAATTTTCATAAACAATTTTGTTGAACACCCTAATTTATGTATCATAATTATTTTATGGGATTATAATCCACTCTAGATTCACTGGTTTGGAGTAGATTGGCTTCAATATAGTGTTTGTTAATGCATGCTTCGAAGGTGAAGTGTTGTGATGCGGAGGAATTGTGCTTTGTAGCTTTCTTAGGTGTATAGAGAAAGCGAACCACACATTGCAAGCACTCATACAAAGCACTCATGTGGTTCATTGTGCCGTCTTTGGGCGTGAAACTTGTGAATATTGGATTTGGTTCACATGCCTATTTGAGTGGTCAGTTTAAGGTAGAATAACAAAGAGGGAGAATTGTACTTGATAGCTTATCTCTAACTAACTGATCAGGAGAAGATGCTCAAACTTGTCTTCATCTACAGTTTCTCCTCAACATGCGAACATAGCATGAAAAACATTATGCTAATTTTTGTCTTCAATTTCTTCTCTACATGATATCAGATGTTGGCGTTTGTCTGTCCCTAGTTTTGCTCCACACGAGCAAATAAAGACAATTGTGCTTCATCTCATACTTTTGTAGAAGCTTCTAGTGTTCTATTTTGTTTTATATAATAAACATTTCTTTTTTTTTTCTATTAGGTAAGAAGTTAGAAAAAGGATGTTTTCATGTTAAATTAAAACATTTTGTATCATTAATATTTGTCTAAATGATACTCAAGTTATAAGTGTTCTAATTAATAAAAGTGTTCACTGCATTTTCCTTATTGGAGCAAAAAGAAACACTTGCTTCAAATTATCAATTCTTGTTTTAACTAAATTGTGTCATCATTGTTTTGCTTTTGCTTATTTAGAATTTAGAAATATATTCACTTGCTGTATGGTGGTTAAAGTTCTAATGTTATGCATGCCAGATTAGGGTTAGTGTTTTCTAATGCAATTAGAACGATGTATTGTGTGTAGATAATGTAAGGATCTTATGATTTATGGATTACAAACATCTAAGTATGCCATTGATGTATGTAGTGCCTTGGTTTGGAGCGATTTGCTTTTGAAGTTGGTTGCAAATGTGGACCAAAATTAAAAGGACCAACAAATTATGCAGATGAGATCAGATCAAGGAAAAAAATATAAAATTAAGAAATTCAGCGACATATCGTTACAAAAAGATGACAGCTCTCTTGAATTAGGAACTCATGTACCACACAAAGGAATCACACATTCAACCAGCTCACAAGATTGAAATATTGAAAGAATAAATTCTTTATTCAGTTAGAGTTTTTATTTGCACGCCTCAGATTATTTATTTGTATATTCTGATCGTTAGGTTGGTAGATATCTTTTCCAGATAAACTTCAAGTTCACATTTAAACTTTATCCACTTATAAATTTCTTTTCTTTTCCATTATAAAATTTTCAAAAGCTACAAACCATGGTACTCCGATTGCAAATAGCAATAAACCAGGCATTTTAACAATGCCTGCAAAACAGGCAATCCAAAGGTCACGTAACATCTGTGAATCGCACACCATTTAACTGTAACACTAGTAGTAGGCACTGTCCCGGACAGAAAGCAGGGCTGCTTACAGTCCTACATCAGCAAAACAATCATATAACATTTCCTATCAAAGAATTGTTGTTTTTGCTTTTATGTCGTTCTGTGCTCAGATACTTGGAATGAGATGTGTGGTCAATGGGATCTTATCCTTTGAAGGATGATTATGTGACTCTTCTGAATCACATATATGTATCTGACTGCTTTAGTAGCTTTTGATCAAGCTTTTGATCAGTTTATACCTACTCTGAAAAAAATATTTTCTTTCAGGGCTTTGTGATAATGACCACTGTTTACTATTTCCTTTTTTTAGCAACATTTGACCGCTTGGGGCGCTATGTAATTACTGGTTCAGATGATCGGCTGGTAAAGATTTGGTCCATGGAAACTGCATTTTGCCTTGCCAGCTGTAGAGGACACGAGGTGACAGGATTTTTTTTGTACTTTTAGCTCCATTATTTTGTACTGGATAGCTCAACCCCACGGTCTGTTTTTCTTTTCTCTACATCCAAGGGCGACATTACTGACTTGGCTGTGAGCTCAAATAATGCTTTGGTGGCATCTTCTTCAAATGATTTCACCATCAGAGTTGTAAGTTGTTTACTTCTATGGATACTTTTGAAATCAGTTTACTTTTATGGATACTTTTGAAATCAGAATGATTGAAATCTTTTTGTTAGATTCTACTGCTGAAAGGGTGATCCTCATTCATTTGCATAGGATTCCTCTATGCTATTTTTTGCTTTTCTTGTATTCAGCACTACACACAATTTATGATCTACGCTGTATTTGGATATAAATTTCCATCTTATTTGAATGCAGTGGCGCTTGCCTGATGGTTTACCAATTTCTGTCTTGAGAGGGCACACTGGAACTGTAACTGCTATTGCTTTCAGCCCCCGGCCAAGCTACTGCTATCAGCTGTTATCGTAATTTTTGTTCTCTCTCTCTCTTTTTATTTTTTTATTTTTTTTATTTTTTTATTTTTTGGAGCGGGAGTTTAACCCTTCACCCTACACAGATGGGTGCAATACCTTCTAAACTATTTATATACCTAAAATTATTCTTGCATTGTAATGCTTATTCGGGTATTCATTAAATTGTCTGAATAATCGACTTACAGTAGGTCTGAGTACTTTTTAGCTAGTTTGTTTAATACCTGAGCACTTCTGTTTGGTTACAATTAAAATGCCTGATTTTTTAATGGAGTTGATACTTATTATATTCCATTTTGAAAATTTTACTATAATTTACATTATTGTTTCATGTACAAAGGTTTTTCAAAGCATGAATGATCTTATTTTCTGTTATAATTAAAAAATCAAATTTCATAGACATAAAAGAAGAATATAAAAACATTTTTAACAAGTTTGAACTTGATAGAAACATAATGGGTTCCTACTTTTAGCTTTCTCCGTACTGTCTAGAAAAGCTATTTGTAGTTTAATTGTTAATTTTTTCAAGCTTTTGGAGATTTGGATGTGCTTTTGGGTAGTTATATTAAAACTGAATATTCCTTCTTTTTCTTAGTAAATCCTTTGTTCATGCATTTATCTGTTGCATGATTATCATCTTTTGCATATTTAATAAAACTACTTTTACAATCACCTGGGAATGGGTGCAAAAGTGGGGTTTATGTGAATCCTAGTGACAAGTTTTGCGTGTTTAATGTATTTAGTGTGAATCCAGATTTCCGCTCTTTTGGCTTATATGTTGAGAATCCATGTGGAATAATTTTTCTGACAGATTTATATATTTTGATTTCATTTTCAAAGGTTTTTCAAGGCTTTGCAAAACTTATTTTTTGTTCTAATTAATTGTTCTTCATTTTCAGAATAAACAATTTAAATAAGTTTGAATTTGATAGAGGAAATTCACAAATAAAGGAACTTCTTTAACATGCATACAAAATGCTTATAAAAGCTGATTCCAATTTAGTTCTCGATTTTGTCAAGTTTTTAAAGATTGTGCTGAAGATTTCTGCAGTTACATGAAAACGGGATATTTCTTCTCGCTGTTACCAAATTTTTCGTGTATACTTTTGTCTGTTGCATGGTTATCTTCAATTTTTGTATGACTATTTTTATGATTGTGTTGTGAGGCATTTTAATGGGACAAAAGGTGATATGCGCTTTGTATAAGAGGCAAATTTTGCTTGTTTAACGTATCTAGAGCTGGAATCAGATCACCAACATTTTGACTTTGCCTGATACTAGCTTGAAGCTGCTTGATTACCTCGTTTTTTTGGAATTTAGGAGGAAATTTCTTAGAGGAAGAACTTTCTAATTTTCTCATTGAACTAATACAAGCAAAGAACAAATATATACTAGCTCAGACTAACTCTAATACAGTTGGAGGGAAATTCAAATCATCCTGATAAGAAGGAAAGAAATTAAAACACAATAATGGATAATTAAGAGAATAATTTTTCCCCTTCTAATCTAGCAGTGGAACCATGGTTTCCTAAACCATGGGTGGGCCCATGTGGTCCACGGTTATATCATATCAACTCTCTCCCTCAAGCTGGGTTTTATATGTCATACATCCCATACTTGCTTTTGAGATCACTAAAGTGATGCGCGGAAGTGTCTTAGTAAAAATGTTAATAATCTGATGCTAAGTGGGATATAACTTAGCCAGATGAAGTGGCGTTCTTAGGGATGAAGTGTCTGTCACTCTCTATATGTTTAGTTCAATCATGTTGTACTGGATTCTTTGAAATATTGATGGTTGATTGACTATCACTGAATATCTTAATAGTGCTTTTGTGCATTCTGAAAGGAGGAAAATTTCCAAATCATAGCATATTTGAATGTTACTCAAATTATTAAATAATATATTGACGAATCCTAGATAATTATAAAAGTAAAGCGTAAGAATCAGTTAAAGCCAAATTAAATGGCCCGACATATTTTACAGCTAGCACGAGGGATGCAAAATTGTTTTACAAACTCGCATGTACCATGAAAGACAGATTTACAAATTCATAAATCAGGGATTCAGGAGCATTTCAAACTCAAAAGTACCAGTTACTGAGCATTTATGCTTACTAAATTTGATGATTATACCTAAGATGATTAAAAAAGTGTTTTATCGCCTCTACAAGAAATAAAAACATGTTTAAGATTTTATGTGCTGCATATGTTAAATATACATAATGTAAGATATTTGTTTGTTGTATTTTTATTTTGCTCTTTGTTCTTGTAGTCATCTAAAGGTTCTTTAAGAGAAACTTTGAATAAGTGACTTATAGAGGTGCCCTTGCCCAAAATTGAGGTGAGGGTGCTCTTCCTTTTGAGGGGAGAAGGTTGTAACAATTTCTCTACAGGGTTATTAGTGAAGTAATGTTTTGGGTCTATGGAATCCTAAGCGAAATTGTTCTTAGGCCTAAATATAGACCAATTTACGGTGAATCATATAAATATCATTATGTTAGTTTCCTTCACTTATGGGTGCAATGATCAGTTTAATTTGATGAAATCAACAAGAAATTTGAATTATGAAGAACCAGAGAACATTCAATTTTAAGTGTAATTGAAATCTCAATAGTAGCAAATTTGATCAAAATGAAGGATTTGGCAATGCCAAAAGTAGCAAAGTATAGAGATCACCAAAGTTAAAAAGATCTTGACTTTGCACCGGTACAATGAGATAATTTCCCATATGGGTTGCTTATCACAATTGACTGAACTAGAAGGATCCAACATCTAAAATGTACATGAGATTGAAATCTAAAATTTTATTGAATAAAATTTAATGCTATACATGCCTCGTACATCTCAATTTTCGCTGCCAGGGAGCTGTTGAAAAAATAAATGGTGATCTAGGAGAAAGTGAAGATTTTAAAGATTATTTTCAACTGCCGATCGACGAGGATACACCAGCGATTCGAGTTGAATCTATGAGAGGGACTCCAATTGAGTTGACAATAACTGTTTTAAAAGATAATGTTTGAGGTAATAGGCATTTATGCAGAGTGTGAGATATTGGTACCTTGAGCTACCGTTTTACTAAAGTCGACAAGTGCATCAACAAGACTAATATTGGATGTCCAAAAGGGCTATGAGTTTGAGGAGTCGATATCAACATAAGACAATCCTAGATAAGAAAAATTCACACTTTTCAGATATATCGCCTACTTATTGAGTTGCCCCTGCTGAGGGAGGTTTAGTATGTTTGAGATGAGACTATTTTGTGTCCCTTTTAGAAGCGCGTAAGGAGTCGTTGAGGTATTAAATTTAGTTTAGCAGTATACCCATTGATAACTAATTAGGCAAGATGGATGAACCACACTGTTTTAAATTACCTTAGGAGCATTTTAGGAAGGAATATCCTACAATGGGATTAGATTCCTTTCAGAGAAGAAGAAGAAGAGGCATCTCCTGAGTGGTTATATTTCAGCGTGGTCTAACTTGCCATAGATTTCATCCTTGAGATACAATCAGACGAGTTCAAAGTGTCGAAGAAGCAATTATAGATTTGATGACTCGAGGTTTGGTTCGTGAGGATACTCATCACTGCACAGTTCTAGTTTTGATTGTGCCAAAACATGATGAATATATATTCTATCAAGATGTGCTTTGGAATGCAAATGCCAACAGGATTGAGTTACTGAGAGATTACAACATTTTCACCATCTTCGATGTGGTCGACCTGACGTCATATGATGAGGAAACAAAAGTTTCGACATATGAAGTCAAAGCTCCCTCCAACCTAGGGAGATTGATGCGAGAGCTTTTGCTTGAAATTTCGCATTACTGTAGCTGCTACAATAACTATTACGGGAGAGACACCAAAATAACCTTGTTTTCTTTCGTATGCTTTCTTTTTTTATTGTTCTTCATTCTTTATTAGTCATTTCCTTTATATGTGCTGTATTACGGCTTGAAATTTAATTTTTTGGTGTCTTTTGTATTGGGACAGCCACCGACGTCTCTTCTTCTCTTCGAAGGTTGTATCCTAGAGTTCCAACTGGTGCTTCGACTGTATCTTGGTTTCTAGGTAGTGATTATCTTCCCCACCCTTCCCGCATCCCTCTTCCCTCGCTACCACACATTCCTCTTCTCTGCAGCCGCCTCGACAACAGTCTCGTTGCTGCCTTCTTGAAGCTCGTCGCCGTTCAACCATCCTTCTCACTGCCACAGCCCTTGGAAAATTCTCCTTTAGCTGTGCCGCAATCAGACGCCCTCAATGCTGCTGTGGCCGTCATTTCCGCTCACTGTTAGCGCTGCTTCCTCTGTTATTTCTGCTCGTTATTGCCGTCTGGCCTATTTTCCGTTGTTCCAGCCACCCAACCAGCTGTTTTCCCTCATTCCAGCTTGCTGCCATTGTTGCAACACCTCCCCCTTGCTGTTTTCCTGTTGTCCAACCACCTCAAACAGCCAACTGTTGCTGTTTGGGCTGCCTCCCTTTGCCTCCTCGCTATTCCAGGCACCCATAATTGCTGCCAATCCTCATCCACTGCCTGATAACCCGTTCCATACTTTGTCGTTTCCTCACCAAACCATCTAATTGTCACCACCTTTACTTGGCATCAGCTGTAACGTGAGTTTTCTTGTCTCGTTGTTGTATTTTATTTTCAAGTGCATTTGGTTGTTACCGCAAATTTGCTTCCAATAATAATATTTGCTTTTCCTAATATGGTTTGGGTTAACTTCGGTATAATTTTCGCCACTGGTGCAAATGCCTCCTGGTAGTCAATCTCATAAGACTGAGTGAACTCTTTTGCTACAAGTCTAACCTTAAATCTTTCTAGGCTCCTATCTGCTTTGTATTTAACATCAAATACCCATTTGCACCTAAGCAGTTCTATTCCTAGGTGGCGGATTTGTTGTGATCTTTGTACTATTCTTTTCAAGGGCAAGAATCTCTTCTTCCACATGACTTTTTCCAAGCATGAATAGATAATACCTCTTAGATTGAATTTGGGGCCCGCACATTATTTAAGTTTCGAACAAAAGATTTATAAGATAAATTTTTCATAGGTCACAAATTTTTTTATTGGGTGTTTTATGCATTCTTGTGCTTCTTTTCCCTCTTGGTACCCATGATGTGTTGACCCAACCTCTGTGTGAATAATTGGGCTGTGTGGAATTGGTTCCAGTGATTGGCATTCTTGATTTTATGTATTTTCCCTTACATGCTCGTTGAGTTTTTTCTTTCTGCTGTACAAATAATTTTCTTGGTTCTTGGTGAGAGTTGTTTGAGGATTTAATGGAGTTGTAGGTTCATTTTCAGATTGATTTATGATAGTAGTACAATAGTTGGTTCATCAGGGATATTAGGGAGGCGAGTTTATCGTTTCTGAATGGTACCCCAAATCTGATATTCTCTCAAACTCTCTCTGAATAAATTTGGGGTAATATGTTTTGTTTTTCTAAAGGTGACATTCATAGAGTTGTAGAATTTGTGTTTCTGGAGAGTAATATTTATACTCAGTTTTATTTAAAGGGCAGGACACAAAGATGCATTTGATTGACTTGTGATCAAGTTTGGTTTTGTGTGGTTTATGTAGATGAACAAAAACGATGCAATGAAATTTTTTTAGTGGTAGGTTAGAAGTGAATGATTGAATGTGGGGGCAAGATTTTATGAGTGTGAGGTCTCTTAAAGTTTAGCACTCAACTGTCCATCCTATTTACGAGATAATTGGTTGTGAGAATTACATCCCCCCATAAGTAATTGAGTACATTGTTCCTCCTCTCGTCACACCATTTTGTTGGAGTGTGTCAACATAAAAGCTTATATAAATGATGTCATTTTTGGATAGGTAAGAGCCAAAAATGTTGTAGTAGTCTTTTGCATTTTCAGTATTGAACATTTGAATTTTACTCTGAAATTGGGTGATGATCATGTCGTGGAAGGTTTCAAATATGCTTGCAGTTTCAGATTTTTTTTTCATGAGAATGGTCCAAGTGATTTCGGTGTGATCATCAATGAACGTGACAAATCACTTAGCCCCATTTATAATAGTATTGAGGGCCTATTATATCACTATAAACCATGGAGAAGGGATGTGTTTGTTTATATTTCAGGCTTGGGCATGTTTGTTGAGTTAGTTTGTTTAACAACTTGGCAAGTTTCACACTGATATGAACTAGAGTTTTTGTTAATAAGTAAATGTGGATATAATTTTTCAATATAATAGGAGAAGGGATGTGTTTGTTTATATTTCAGGCTTTGGCATGTTTGTCGGGTTAGTTTGTTTAACAACTTGGCAAGTTTCACACTGATATGAACTAGAGTTTTTGTTAATAAGTAAATGTGGATATAATTTTTCAATATAATAGAAATTAGATTGCTCGAGGCGAAAATATCATAACATAATTCGAGTCTCATGAGAAACATACTCAGATACAAGATTTGATTCAAAGAATTGTGAATGCAATGGTCCTTATGAAGTGAGAGTTGTAGTAAGCAGATAAAGTCCAACATTCACAATCTCCTTCCCCGAGTTTATCACCTAAAATTCACACTTTATGTTATAATTTAGTAACCAAAGTCATGTAGCGAGTAAGTTTATTGATAGATAGTAAATTGTAATTAAGTTTAGGAACATAAAACATAGATTGAAGAAGATTCTCTCTGAGTTTCACACTTTCTCTTCCTTCCACAAATAAGAGAGAATTATCTACGGTTCTAACGACAGCATGATACTGCAAGAATGGAATGATTAGAAAACAATGATATCACCTGTCATGTGATCATATGCTTCAAAGTTCATTATACAAGATTGATTCTTCATGTTGAGAACAAGAATGGCAGATTGAGACTATGTTGATGTGCTAAGAAACCAGCATAAGTCTTAGAATATTCCTTTGGAGAGCTTCAAGTTGTTCCTTGATGAATGAACTATGTTCATAAGGCTTATCTTTCTTTGATATGTGTTTGATAGATTTTTACCATCACCTTTGAAATTGTTGGTTCCAATATGTAGGCTTTCTATAAATTTTCTAACAATTCTCCTTCAGATGACCGAGCTTCTTGCCATGTTCACATTATAGTCTATTCCTCCTTAATTTGTTATCTTGAAATAATTTGAGTGCATAAAGTTGAGTTATTAACATTTGATACAGTGAGATTACATGTCATCATGAGTTTCTTTATGCTCTTTTCTCTTCGTACTTCAACAAAGGCTTCACGAATTGAGGGAAGGAGTTTGGTTTCCATGATTCTTCTTCTAATTTCATCTAGTTCCTTGTTTAGTCCTAGAAAGAACTTGAAGATTATCTGTTGTTCAACAATGGTTCTGTAAAGAGGAGTCTTGTGAGCACATCTATGTGTATGTTTCATACATATCATGTTGGAGCCAATATCTGTAGAGAGTATTGAAGTATTGAGTAACATTAAACTCATATTGTCGCAGGTCATGTGATCTAGTTTCAATGTCAAACAACTCAAAGGTGTTGTCAACATTTGAATATGTTTCCTTTGTGGCATCCCACATCTCTTTTGTCATTTTGTATGGTGGGAAGTTTTTTCCAATTTTCATGGTCATGAAGTTGACAAGACATGATATGACTGTGATTTTCATCTTCTATGCCCGATGTTTTGGAGCAATAATATCTTGTACAGGATTTTCCCTCTTGAGATGATAATCTTTTTCTTTAGCATAGATGTACGTGAACACATATTTTCCTCCATAGTTTGTGATTGGTGATGTAGGAAGAGATTTTAGATGTTGGAGAACCAAATATCTTAGGTTCATGTTCAGAAGTTACTTCTGAAGAGGAAGAAGTAACTTTCATGCCATAATTGCTCATGAGATTGTTGTCATGAAGGATTTTCATCAGGGAGAAACAGTTTGTTAACTAATATAGGATTTCAATGACAAACTATCTATCATCAACACTTGATTTCCACCACAGAGAGTAACTTTCCGTCGACGACACAGGATTTTCACGGGAGAGATGTAGCCATTGCCGAAGATAGAATTGTGGTGGATGCTTGGACAAGCAAATTCTGGTCTTAGGTTAGGGTTTTTCACTGGAGAGTAAAAATCAAACGACGTGTTGAAATCCAATCTGGAATTTCTCTTAGAAGATTGATGCCTAAGAAGTGGTTGGGTCACTGATAGGAAAACTAGGAGTTGGTTGTTGCCTGTGTCTGGAAGCCTGTTGGGAGTGATGCCTGGCAGGGAGGGCCAAGGAAGGCGCGAATCCGGCGGAGGGCCTGCAGCGAGTGGCGGCTGTAGGGAGAGACTCTGGTGGAGAAAGGAAAGCTAGGGTCTTTTTTCTAGGCCCTGATATCACGTAGAATTTAGGAGGAAAACCTTTATTTTTTCTCATTGAACTAATACAAACAAATAGTAAATATTTAGATCTAAAGAGTAATCCTTATACAATTGGTGAGAATTTCAAATCATCTTGATAAGAAGGAAAGAAATAAAAATACAACAATGGATAATTAATGGAGAATTATTCCTCCCCTCCAAATGTAGCAGTGGACCTACGGTTTTCTAAACAGTGGGTGGGCCCATGTTGTCCACGACATACAACCCTTTTGTCTTTTCCTGACTTGTTTGATGTTGAGAAATCCTGGTTGAATAATTCTACTATCTTGAAGCTGCTTTATTCCTACATTGCTTTTTCTCTTCAGTTTTTTCATGGTTGTCTTTTGACTTACGGATGAACCTGTTTTACTCTTTTCAAGGAAACTATTATCTTACATCCGTAATTTTATAATGACCAGAGTATTCCTCAGTGTCAAGATAGGGTGGAGTTGATTTGGAGTGGGAGTGTGTTTGGAAGAATCGCTGTGAGCCGAAGGAACCCCATATACATCTAGTCATATTCAGGGCTTTAAATGTTTTTGGCCTCTTAGACAGTTGAAATGTCAGGGTGGACTGAGTGACTTGGGTCTTGCATTATGAGCGATATGAAGAGCCTTTGATGCTGCTTTGTTAATTCCTTTGGCATTTGCAAGCAGTTAACAACTGTTTTTTTAAGCTCTGCCGGTGTTACTGTCCTTGTGACTTGGTGAGATTGTTTGCTAGGTGTTTATGTTCATGCCTGCCATAAGTTAGCAAGATATAGGGACTTCTAGTGCAGTTTGAAATTACAGAGACCTAATTTTCACGTTCATTAATGCAATAGGGATATCATTGTAATTGCCATTTTTTTTTTGTAAATTCTTGCTCTATTAGAATTTCATTTTTTTCATACCTAGAGCTTCAATGTTAATGATTATTAGACTTTTGTGGATTCTATGCTATGTAAGGTGTCCGTTTGTTTTTCTGAGGCTTCTTGAAGCTTGCTGAATTTGATTGACCTTATCATTAACTTTTTGGCTTCTGTTGATGCATTTCGGTTCAAAGTGGGATTTATTAATGCACTTTAATTTGCGATGTTTTTTTCCATTTATTTCTGAATCATGTATGAGCATTTTAATAGGTCCTCTGATGATGGAACATGCCGGATCTGGGATGCTAGGTACTCCCAGGCCAGCCTGCGAATTTATGTTCCAAAGCCTCCAGATACGGCAGGTGAAACTATTTGATCTCATTATATTTTTGCTGTCATATTGGTATATAATATCACTCAACTATAATTAAGGTGTTAAACTATGGAAATGATTTTAGGTAGGGTGAATGATACCTCAACAAATTCTATTCAGCCAAGTCATCAAATCTTGTGCTGTGCATTCAACGCTAGTGGAACTGTTTTTGTTACTGGTAGCTCAGATACTTACGCAAGGGTATGAATCCCAATAGCGGGTGTGAATTTCTTTTAGTAGGAAGCTGTTGGATAATGATTAAAACAAGCTGATTGTTTGTAGGTATGGAATGCATGCAGAAATAGTGCAGAGGACTCTGAGCAACCAAACCACGAGATGGATGTCTTATCAGGCCATGAAAATGATGTCAACTATGTACAGTTCAGGTTTGATAACTGAAGTAAATTGTTTTTGGGCAATTTACAAACATAGCACACAATTCTTATGTATTTACATATCTCACACCTAAACTATTATATTCACATGCATAGCGTTCAAATCTTTAATATCACATAAAAAATAGTACTTTCACCACTTTTTAAAAGTGAAATGCATATTTTCATGCATAAGTTTAAAATACAAAAGTGTTATGTATGTAAATATGCAAGTTCAGGTGTAAGATATACAAATACATAAGAACTGTATGCTACGTATGTAAATTTCCTCATAATCTTTTTCTTTCTTTCTTTTTTTTATTTTTTATTTTTTTATTTTTTATTGTTGTTGTCGCTTTTGGGTGTGACTTTTATTTCAACGGCGATTGTTTCTTGCCAGTGGCTGTGCGGTGGCTTCTAAATTTTCCAGCACTGATACTCTGAAGGAGGATAACATTCCGAAGTTCAAAAACTCCTGGTTGTTATCTTAGCTTTTCATTTTAGGTGTAATTTGATTAAAAACTTTTTTTAGCATTGATGTGATCTTTTAATGACAATTGAAGACTGCGTACTGTTCTAATCATGTTACTGTAGAGTGAGGGAGGGTTTATAGGGTTCCTTGAGAGTTGGGATGAGACTTGCTCATTGCCCAGTACTAATTTTGTGTTGTTCAATGCCCTAGGTTTACTCATGACAACATAGTTACCTGTTCACGTGACGGCAGTGCAATTATTTGGATCCCAAGGTCTAGGCGATCTCATGTGAGCTTATTTTTTCCAATTATGTTATCTCTGTGCTTATTTAAATTTTTATCTCTAATTTCCTTTGTAACGTAATGCATGGTTTTGCCTTTGCTATGGTAGTCTTTTATACCTACTCATTTTGTAGTGGTCCAAAGATTCTTCTGGATATTTTCTGTAATATTGTCACTCTTCGGCTGTGGTAGTTTTGTACTTCCTATTTATTTTGTAGTGGTCTAACGAATTTGGCTAAATGTTTTCTGCTTTGTCCAATAGGTATCAGACAGTCTGCGACAAGGTTTTTACCTTGACGTAATTCTTTCACATATAAACACATTTGCTGTGTTCTTATTTCTTATGGTAGGGTAAAGTTGGACGTTGGACACGTGCATACCATCTTAAAGTTCCCCCACCGCCCATGCCTCCGCAACCTCCTCGTGGAGGTCCCCGCCAGAGGTTTCAAACCACTCCTCGTGGAGTTAACATGATAGTCTGGAGTTTAGATAATCGATTTGTGCTTGCTGCTATCATGGGTTGGTATTTTAATGTTCCTTATGTGCTTTATGAACTTGATCATACCTACATTCTTCATATTCCTTTGGGCATTCAATATTTGGTGTATTAGTCAGTATTTTTATGTGGCTCATGTGATTTATGATCATTATTATGCCTAAATTTTAAATATACATATCCTCATTGTGGCACCCAATGTTTCAATTTCAGGAAAATACAATTCTTACTAATCAACTGTCAAAAGAAAAATTCTTCATGGTCTTTGGGACCAATAGTCCTTACAAATAAGCATTCCAATGTGAACCAAACAAGTGTTCTGTGTGATAAACGACTTGGTTATGAATTGCTTATTTTGGCGCAGTTCATGTTGGCTTTCTCTCCAAATCTTTTATTATATTAAATACCCTCTAAACTGCTATGGAGACATCAAACAAAATTTACCATCCAACTGCATCTAATAGTAAATTTAATTGTTGGAAAGTTAACATAACAATCCAACAGTGATAAGAAAAGTGATATAAAATATCATTCAGTTTTTGATATTCTTTGTTTACTGTTGTAATTAATTAATTATTTATTTATTTTTACAATTCTTTTATTTTTCTTTGCTCTAACTAGTTTTGATAAGGTGATTCCGTTTCCCAAAATTACTATCATGTACCGAGCATGCATTTTTTTTATTAAACGTATTGTGGGATAAGCTATGGTTCCATTGAAAAGAAGATTGTTGTAGAAGGTTTATGAGGGTCTATAAATTGATAAAAATTAGGTAATAGATTTGGTGATAGAGTGGGGAGATTGAAAATTCTATTGGAGAAAGAAATGTTATTTTAAAGAGTGGCAAAAGATTGTATTTTGAGGCTTATATTGGTTGTAAAATTAGCAGCCTACAAAGTGGATAACGTACGAAGAAAAACTTCACTTCTTTTGAGGTTTGTATAATGTGTAAAGTTTTAAGGCAGGAGAAAACATGATGTATAAAATAGCTAGGGCAATGGATATAAGGTTTGGAAACTTTGATTAGGTATATACATTATAAATGATATTTAAAATTTGAAGATATCAGAGACAGAAGGAAACTCTATTTTGAAACATTATAAAATGTAAATTTTATTGACAAAATTACTTAAAATATAAAGAATAAAAAAATTAGGTGAATTATAAACTGATCCAAGAAATAAAGGAATTTTATTTAAAAAATGCAAAAGAAATGAGGGAGTTAGATTTAACGAAGGAACATAAAGGTAAGTTTTCGAGATATTTATGTCTGTTTGGGGAGTTATTGATCATTTTTTTGTGATTTAATTGTTAAATCTTTTCAATAAAATATTGATGACTAAAATGATACTAGTATTTATGAAGAGAAGATATATTTCCGATTGCATTATTTGTAGAGGAATCAAACTTGTGAGTTGTAAAATATAGTTATGAGGTTAATATTTGAACATAAATTTGAAAAATGATATTGCTATCAAAGAGTCAATTTTTGTTTCATGCCAACAAAATTCAACATAGAATTAATTTTTGTGTTAAAACAAGAAACAGAAGATTCCCCATTCAGTTTTTTTTGACGTTGACAAGGCAGTAATTGAATATCATGGAGCTGATTTGATTTGCATCAAAGAAAATGTGTATCAAAGAGATGTAGAAGTATTGTGTCTTAAATGTAGCTTTGATTTGACCGAGTTCCATTAAGTTAGTGTTACATTAATTATTAATGTTGACTTTATATCCTTTTGTGTTGGCTACATGATGTGCCATGGTTTCTCTTTTTTACATCTAATAGTTCTAATTAGTGAGACTTTTGCTTGAATAATTGAAATTTTGAGCAATAGAGAAAAATGTGTAATGTCTTAAGCATATATGATTACTAAGACAAAAACTAAGTATGTGCTATGTAGTTTTAATTGGTTTAATATTATCAATTGTTGGTCAATCGTATGACTGCAAAGTGATATCTTGATGTGATTGATTTCAGTATGCAATATTTGATTACATGAAAAATGAATATGTAAATGAAAATTTAACTTTTAAAGTTACAGATGTTGGTTAAAATAAAGAAGTGCTTCAAGAATATCATTTGGTATGAGAAATGCCACGGAAACTTATTTGCAATTAGGTTGAATATATTTGTAAGGATGTAGGTATTGAGTAGTAAAAAGTTTGTTGGTAGTCATTGGCGAGTGTAATAGCAATGAGAATATTAAGATGAATGTTTGGCATAAATAGAATTAATATATTAAAGAGATGGTGGGAATTGCATCAAATGTAGATTAGGTGGTGAAAAATAGGTTTTAGGTACTCTGGGCATCTACAGTTAGGACTAGAAAATGCACCCGTTGGACTTGTAGACAAAATTAGGGTCAAGGGGCTAGGAAGAAAAATGAGTGGATCTAAGACAACATTTGTTCAAAAAGAAGTGCATACAATAGATTTAATACCTTGCATTTATAGGAATGAATGAAGAGTATGAATTTATAAAGTTTGCCTGTAATTGTTGGGATGATGATAATTCATCTTTTATGATAGATTTTTTATGCTTAATACAAATCTTCAATGGAAATTTAATGATCAGGTTTTTCTTCTATTAGGGCCTAGAGGTCATGGATTTAAATTGCATGAATAGCCTATTTGAACTACATGGGTAAGGCTAAATATATCACCCTGCATTGGTGCGTTGCTATAATTCAATCAGTTGATTTGATTTGGTCACATCATTAAAAAGGTTAAAGCTCTGAGTCTTTGATTGTTGATTTACACAAAACCCAATTTGCTCTGTAGTATAAAACTGGTCAACCATTTGGCATTGTATTGGGCTACAATGAATTGGAAATTTAGATGCTCTAAGTCACGAAACCACATTTCTGTGGTCAAAATTTCTCTTGGACGTTGTTTATTTTTGTATTATGTTTAAAACTGCTATTTTTATGTAATAATTCTTACACAACAGAGCTGCTAGAACAATGTTGTTGTGCTCATATCAAGGGAAAAATTATGTGAAAACTAGGCTCTTTGCATGCAAGGTAGATACGGGACTAAACTAGCTATTACATTTGACAATTATGACCTTGAGCTATATGAGCCCGTTAAAATTTGTGGAGTTGGTCAACAAACTAATTGGTGGAATGTTAATTTTGGAATCTATTTGTTGAATCGTATATTGGTCAGTTCAAAAACGTTTAGTTTGTGTGTAGTCTCAAGATGGAAGTGCTTATGATGTTGACGGATTACCTTTTAATAGTATTCTTATTATTTCTCCTCACATTATATGCTCTTTATCCACTAAAGCAGCATGCAAGTATTTTTTGGCGTTACTGTTTTCTGTCTTGTGTTGTTCATTTGTGTTATCAATTCCTTCACTTGCTGCTATATGTGCATTGCAAAGTTGTTCGTAGTTGCTAATTGATATGCCAATCATACATGCACCCTAAAGCGCCATCCAGCTGTTTGTATTGATTGAATCTCGAGTATTTGCAAAAATATATCCAATTCTATCATGAATGTTAAGTTTGTGTGGACCGCCTAACTGAAAGTTGGAATTCTATCTCAGCATATTTTTTTGAATTTTTTTTTCTTTATTCTGTTGAAATTTTTATATGACAATTATTGTACATATGCTGTGCGCTTTGCTCAATCTTTTCAACCTTCTATCGCATTTCAACCAAGGTTTGATAGATCTTGTGTATTTTTTAGCTTGAGAGGTCATTTTCTTTGCCAGACTTAACATGCTTTTGTTTCCTGTAGATTGTCGAATATGCGTTTGGAATGCTTCTGATGGCAGTTTGGTCCATTCATTAATTGGTCATACTGAATCAGTAAGTGCTTTGTTTGTAGTTATTTTGTACGTTTGATGAAATTTTTTTTTTTGTTTTGTGCTGGAAAGTTGTTTTTTATTTTGAATGTACCATTGAAACTTTGCAAGAAAATTAAATCTCAAGCTTGTAAAATGCGGTTTCCTCGGGATAATATCTCTCACCAGACTTGGCTGCATGTGCTTCCACTAAACGGTTGCATTGTTCCGTATACTGCAGTGTTTATTAGGATTTATTAGGACAAATGATATACTACGTTTCCCTTGGAGGCATTTGGTGTTATTCAGAGCTGTGGGACAAACGTTTTTTGCCTATTCTCAAAATTAGTTTTCGTTGTAGTAGATCAGTCAGTCCTACCGGTATTTCAGTCAAAATGATTTCTTGTGGAAGTATAAGTATCTTACCAAGTTCATGAATGCAATCTCAAGTTAGGAGCTACGGAACTGCTTTGTCCATGCGGCTTGTGATCTTTCTCATGGGAAGTGGGTTTTGTTTTAACCATTATTTTAATCTCTCACAACCTTCATACTTTTGTTGCCCTGCTACCAAGAAATTTTCATGATTGAGAGGGGGTTTAATGACACTTTCTCTAAAGCCTGGATGAAGATGTGTAATGATTCAGTAGTAGAAACATTATGGCAACTAGCACAAAATATATAAGTTGATACGTGGTGTCGGCCGCTGAAAAATGCGTGTTTTGAGATTTAATTTAATGTATAAGTATATTGATTTTTGAAAGTATTATGTGCCAGCCGATCGAACGGGTAGGGATTAGGGCTTAGGATAGATTAAATAGGTTTAAAAAAATATATATATTATTAATTTTATTAAAATCAAGCCCAAAAAATCACAATTTCCGCTCCGGCAGGCGATCGTCGCAAATCAAATATCAATTTTAGGCAGAAACGACGTTCCGGACGCAACGGCGCAGTTCGTTTCGTCATCCGAGGTCGTCCGGACAACCTCGTCGACGGTCGCGTCGAAAGTGCGTCAAATCCAGCATTTTCTGAAATTCTAACTCGATGTTGGTCGTCCCGGCGTTCTGGCTTCAATCTTGATCCGCTGCGAGGTGGTTGAAAGCGTCGAGGCCGTGGTTCGAGGAATTTGTGCTCAGTGGTGCAAGAACGGCACAAAGCTATCCTAGCGTCCGTGGTCCTATAGGAACTCAATTTGGATTTCTAACGTCAATTCCAACCTGCTATGAGCTAGAGGTACGGAATTTCGTCCGGGATTCCAAAAGAGTGACGAGGTGGCTTCGAGCAAACTAAAACAAGGTGGGCCAATTGCTAAGAATCTAAGATCGTCGGGGAAGCTCCTAAAGCTAGAACCCTAAATCCTAAGAGAAAAGCTAAACTCGACAAAAGTGAGGTCAACAAATGGACCACGATAGTGTGGTGCGCCGGACAATGACACCGTGCGTATTGGTGTTGACCGAAGAAGATCAACAAACCAACACAAGCGCTGCCAAGTAAAATACTCGGGACGGAACATAGGATTGAAAAGGAGAAGAGAGAGTAGCTTCCGCCGGGGAAAGAAAGGGGGAACTCTCAATTAAGAGAGCCGCAACTTTAATTTTCGAATTTCAAATTTCAAATATAGATTTGATTTCGATTTCGAATTTAATTTCAATTTTGATTTTAATTTTGATTTCAATTTCAAATTTCGGATGAAAATTTTCAAAATTAAGGGAAATGAGAAAAAAACCTGATTGAACGAAAAAGAAGAGAGAAAAGGAATTAGACGACCCTGCACCGATCCTGAAATTTATGGAAATTTACAAAAAATTTGCGGAAAAAGGAATCAGAAGACCCTGCACCGACCCTGAAATTTATAGAAATTCACGTAAAATTGCGGAAAAAGGAATCAGACGACCCTGCACCGACCCTGAAATTTATGGAAATTCACGGAAAATTTGCGGAAAAAGGAATCAGACGACCCTGCACCGACCCTGAAATTTATGGAAATTTACGGAAAATTGCGGAAAAAGGAATCGGACGACCCTGCACCGACCCTGAAATTAGGAATCAGACGACCCTGCACCAACCCTGAAATTTATGGAAATTTATGGAAAATTGCGGAAAAAGGAATCGGACGACCCTGCACCGACCCTGAAATTTATGGAAATTTACGGAAAATTGCGGAAAAAGAAATCGGACTACCCTGCACCGACCCTGAAATTTATGGAAATTTACGGAAAATTTACGGAAAAAGGAATCGAACGACCCTGCACCGACCCTGAAATTTATGGAAATTTACGGAAAATTTATGGAAAAAGAATCGGACGACCCTGCACCGACCCACGAAATTTATAAATTTATGGAAAATTGTCGAAAAAAGGAATCGGACGACCCTGCACCGACCCTGAAATTTATGGAAATTTACGGAAAATTTATGGAACATGATGGAAAATTTATGGCAGATTGATGGAAAATTTACGGCAGATTGATGGAAAATGGAGAATTTATGCAGAGAATTTGCGAAGATTTGTGGAAACTTGTGAGAATTTGTGCAAGGAGTAAAGAAACTTAGGAAGCTTGCGAAGAATATCGCAGAATTCACGGGAATTTGATCACGAGAGACGTGGAACTCGGATTTCACTTTAAATTTCATCATTTTTTCATTATTTTAAGTTTTCTTAACATTGCAAATTTTGTTTCAATTTTTCGCATTTTTTTTCGTTCTTTATTCATTGTAATTTTCGACCAGCGCGTGGTCATGCGGCTTTTCATTCGTAGCGCAACTGGAAGTATATTTCAACACAAGTATCTGACTTGCAGAAAAGAGAGTATCTTCATTGATTTTGATTCAAAATTGCAGTACAACTGATGTCTTGTTGAATGGAACATCCAAAATATCTGCAGTATATCTGAAAGTAGATTGAAACATCGCATGCTGAGTGGCCGATTGGCACAAAACAGTAAACATCTGTTCTCTGAAGTTATCATGTGAACAAGCCAACCTATCAGGCTACGCTCCGGAACAAAAGTCCCCTTACGTACGCCAAAGGTATGGCTATGTCACAGTGGCAGTGAACGGAGGCCCTCCAACTCTGGGTCTGGCTCGTAATAGTACGGTACTTTGTCCATGTCCATCCTTCTGAAGGTGACTGAGACTCTTTCATATATGACTCCCGGGATGCAGTGCTTAGCCAGATCCGCTCCATTTCCTTTCAAGACTAGGACGAATCCGATTGGCAGCGGAATCTTCACAGAACCTCTGAATTCTACGGGTCCAACGATCTGTATTTCTCTTCCGAAGAGAATACCGCTCTCGCTAAGAAGCGAGACAGTGCAGAAAGGCCGAACGAAATCATGATGATCAATGTGAGGCGGGATGCAGTCCCCCTCCTTATAGATATTTATAATGCAATGATCGGGAACACTACCGCGGGCAACACGTGCCACTCCACCATTCTCTTCGATCATTTTCTTAATTTCCGTGGCATTTCGTCAACTTCATCGTATGGTAGAATCCCGAGGGGTTCCCTTGCTTGTCCTTCGCGAAATTAGTAGCGAAGAACCACACCGAATCGTGATCCCGCCCTTGCCTCGTTTCCACTTTCCGGGCTCGGAGTACGTCTTTTCCTTCGAGAGACCCGCCCTCGCTTCGTCTGCGGCTTCGTACACACAACGTAGAATTTCTTTCTGATCCCTTTGCGAGAAGACATTCGTGTACAACTCGAGTCCTTCTAGGATGTTAACGGCTTTGTACTGTATTTCTTCATAGTGTTCAAATTCTTGCTTTTTGACTTTTCTGATCTTAGCCATCACATAGTCTGGAATTATTTGTTGCCGCCTGGGCTGTACAAACTGTGGCACGTAAGGCTCTACACCGGGGTGCTCCCCATCTCTCCTCCTCAGGGAGGCAGCTGCGTAAGCCTCGTACGTCCCAAATTCCTCCAGGTGAAACACATGGCACTGGGCATTCTGAGAACGCTCCCACGCGTCAACTGTCTGGGAAAGTCCGTACTGCACCTCGGGCATCCTGTGAAAATTTCTTCAAGCAGGTCGACTGGCGGCACTGGCTCCGAGGCGTACTCAGGCTCTGTCTTGGTAGCAGGTGGACTAGCTGATGTCTCATTCATCTTGGGATTGTAGTCTTCCTCTTCAGAAATTGGCGGGAGCTCTGAGGCTATCCTCCGGGCTTGTCTTCTCTCAAATGCTTCCATCTGACGGCGCTTTCGACGGTAAGCATTCCTCTTTTGAGTGCGCGTCAGCGGCGGGTCTGGAACTCGTCCTATGTCAGCAGTGACTAGGTCATTCTCTGGTGTGGCGATCACTGACAGAATTCTTCTGTCTCCGGCTGTGAGGAGGTGCGAGTCGACAAAACCTCCAGTAGCACCCTGTCTCGACGTCTCCCCAACTTCGCGGTGACTGATTCGGACCACAGATTTCAAATTTGCAATGTCAGAGTGGCGGACTAGCTTCATGAGGGATCCCTCGTAGTCCACGTTGACTTGTGAGAAATCCAAGTCAAGATTCACCACACCGCCCTCCGGTGCTTTCTCTTCATCCAGCGCTAGATTTAAACCGTCTTTAAAGGCGAGGACCAGCTTCTGACCCGTCATTCTCCTGCGGAAAACAGGGGACTTGTCAGCACGCTGAAATTCGAAAACGAACAAGAACAAAACAATTTATTATTAAGTGAATTATTTCATCAAATGTATGAGTTTTATTTAATTTGTCTTGAGAAATTTGAGATTTTAGCAAAGGTAATTATGGAGCGAAGAAAACTTAACGCACTTTATTTTATGGAGATTTATTTTATTTCATCAAAATTTTATTATTACAAATTTTTCTTAGAACCCAGTCCCAGACATTGGCCATAAAGCTATTCCTAGGAACTAGTGTCGTCCTTAGAACTCGTTCTTTGGCACATCACGTAGCGTAGTATTTCTTCAAGTATCGTCCATTGATCGGCAACATGGGTCTTCCGCCTTGGGAATCCACCAACTAGTACGCTCCTCCGGAATAGACTTTCTCCACCACAAATGGTCCTTCCCAGGTTGATTCAAACTTTCCGCCTATCTTGCGGTGTGCAAGGATAGATCTTCTAAGAACAAGGACGAGGTCACCAACTTTGAACGACCTCGGGCGGACCAACTTGTCGTGGGCTTGAATCATCTTTGCCTGATATAGTTCCAGGTTCTGCTGCGCGAGCAATCTTCTTCTTTCGAGACTTTCTAGTTCTTCAAGTCTGAGCTTGGCGTTGTTCTCTGTCGTAATCTTGTTGGCGACGGCGATTCTGAGCGAAGGTAGCTGAACTTCTAACGGAAGAACGGCCTCAGACCCATACACGAGAACGTACGACGTAGACTGCGTCGGAGTTCGACGGTCGTCCCGTATGCCCACGAGGCTTCTACGGCTTCTCGTGCCAGCTGTCGCTCGTTATCTTGAGTGTCTTCTTCGAAATCCGTACCGAAGTCTTATTAAATGTTCTTCAGCTGGCCATTCGCCCGGGGTAATAGATTGAAGAGTATCTCTAATCTATCCCGTGTCGTCTGACGAAATTGTTGATCTTTGTGCTCTTGAAGGCAGACCCATTGTCGGAGATAATTCTGCGCGGAACACCGAAACGGTAGACAACCTGATTTCTGAAAAACTGAAGAACGTGCTGCGCTGTAACATCTCGTAACGGCACCGCCTCTGCCCACTTAGAGAAGTAATCCGTAGCTGCGAGAATGAACCGGCGTCCTTTAGAAGACGGAGGGTCTATCGGACCCACTATATCCGTGCCCCAACACTCGAATGACCTTGACGCGACTGTCGGGTGTAGCACATTCGGAGGTTGGTGCAAGACCACTCCGTGCACCTGGCATTGGTGACACCTCTTCGTCGTTTCCATGCGATCGGACATCATTCTTTGCCAATAATATCCGAGCCTCTTAATCTTCATCTTCATTTTCGGCTCGACTCAGTGAGCACCGCACAATCCGGCGTGAACTCTTCGACAATATTCCGCGCTTCGCTCTCGCTTCGTACATCTTAACCACATCCGATCGAAAGATCTTCCGTACAAAACATTGTCGATTAAAGCATATGACATCGACCTTTCCGGATCCGATGCTGCTGCTGACCTATCTTCTGGCAACGCTCCTGTCTGTAAGTAGTCGATGAACGGCTGGCGCCAATCCTTTGTATCTTCGACAATTGCAGCTATTATTTCTTCCTTTCCCAACTTATGCAAACTATCAAGATCAATCTGAGACAAAACCTGACGTCCTTGCACAGTGATGTCGACGGAATCCTCCGGTGGACATGTCAATTCCTTAGCGAGTTTAGCTAAAGTGTCCGCATGGGCATTGTCCGCTCGAGGACTCGTAGAACACCACATCGGAATCCGTTCCAACAACTTCATCGCATACTCGTGATATTCTGCTAGTCTTCGGTTTTAAAATCTTACACTCGTCCGGCCACTTGCTGAATGACGAGCTGAGAGTCACCATGGATGGCGATGTCTGTTATGTCCATCAAAATTGTCAGCTCTAATCCCGTAATTAGCACTTCATATTCTGCTTCATTGTTGGTATATGACTCTGACAAATGATAGGAGAATCTCAGCATTCTCCGATCTGGTGTAATGAAGATCAAACCAATTCCGCTTGCCAGGGTATCATCGTTCCCGATCCCTTATCTCTTCCGGCGATGAAGCTCCATCGAAGTACATCTCCTAACGTTGAGCGTTGGGGTCTTCTACTTGCATTATCTGTTCGTCTGGTAGATCGTCGTTGAGAGGGGACCCAGCTAGTAGTGGGTGCGCTGCGAGAAAGTCTGCAAGAATCTGTCCTTTGATAGCGCGAAGAGGCACGAATGTTATATCAAATTGCAATAAAATCATCGACCACCTTGCTAAACGTTCGGAAAGTGTTGGTCGGGTCATCAAATATTGCAACGGATTAACCTTCAAAATCAGGTTGACCTTATGGGACAACATGTAATGTCTAAGCTTCTGAGCGGCGAAAACTAAAGCTAGACAATGTTTCTCAATAGAAGGATACTTTATCTCCGCAGGTATTAGACGTCGGCTCAGGTAGTAGAGCGCATTTTCCTTACCCTCATCATTGACTTGAGCGAGTAAGGCTCCGAGGGACTCGTCTAAAGCTGCGGTATAAAGTATCAACGGTCTACCCGGGATAGGGGCTGCTAAGACTGGAGGCGTCGTCAGGTACCTCTTAATATCTTCGAAAGCACGTTGGCACGGCTCTCCCCAGACGAATTTAGCATCTTTTTGAAGTAAATTCGAGAAGGGTTGACACCTTCCCGACATATTAGATATAAAGCGTCTTAAGTATGCCAAGTTCCCTTGAAAAGATCGTAATTGCTCGAGCGCTCGTGAGGAGGCATTTCTAATATCGCTTTAATCTTCTCTGGATCGATTTCAATTCCCCGATGACGGACAACAAACCCTAGAAATTTCCCAGAAGTAACCCCGAAGACGCATTTTAAGGGATTTATCTTGAGATTAAATCATCGTAATCGTTCAAACACAATCCTCAAGTCATACAAATGGTTCTCCTTTACTCTGCTCTTGATGACTGAGTCGTCCACGTAACATTCAATTTGGTTGTGAATGAGGTCATCGAAGATCTTGGTCATCGCTCATGGTAAGTAGCTCCAACGATTCTTCAAACCAAACGACATTCGTGTAGCGAAGTAGATCCCAATCGGAGTTCCGAAAGTCGTAAGCGTTGCATCCTCCTGAGCCATCTCGATCCGGTTAGTACACGACGATCCATCCATGAAAGCGAAAACCTCGTGTAACGACGCGATGTCCACCATCAATTCGGGTATCAGCAACGGAAATTCGTCCTTCAGGCATGCTTTATTGAAGTCTCTGAAGTCGTCACACACTCGGATTTGTCCATTCTTCTTCTTACTGAGTACGACATCGGCTAACCACGTGGGGTATTGCTCCTCCCGCACAAAGTTGGCGTCGATTAATTTCTTCACCTCGACGATGACTTGTTGCTCATTTCGAGACGCATTCTTCTGGAGCTAGCTTTACTGGAGTTATACTTCGATCCAATCCAAGCACACTGATCGCAACCTCTCGAGACAAACCCGACATTTCTTCGTAGCTCAGGCAAAACAATCCTCGAATTCGATAAGAGCTTAACCAAATCTTCGATTCTTCTTCACCGAGCGGAGAGCTTATAAAGGTAGGTCGAGGCCGATCTTCCGTCCCGAGTTAATTTCCTTCAACTCATCGACCGTCGACTCGATTTCTTCTTCAAATTCTGGTGGAGCATTATCTATCGGGAATCTTCAAAATTATCCTCGATCTGTAAGCACTCTTCTTCCATTTCGGTAGTAACAACAATGCAAAATTCCGAATCATCGACTGGTCCTAACGTACCAAACTCGAGACCTTCTTTTGAATTGAGTTTCTTTCCTTTTGTATTCCATAATCTTTCAAACGATTGCAACTTATCTTTTGACATTTGTTTCGGCACATATCCTTGTTGAATCAATTTTTTTACACATGACGAAAAGTAACCAAAAGGTAATTCCATTAATTCATTAGAAACATTTTCATCCAAATTTACAGAGATTTCTAAACTAGAAGAAGGAGAAGCACTGTGGAAGTTGATCGGTTTCATGCCCGCACTATGAACTTCCTCAACTTCTAGACTCCCAACCTGGTGAGGGTTGATTGGGGTTAAGGTTAGGGCTTGAACATAGTGGTTGATCCGATCATACATCGACTCGTATTCACTTTTCTCTTATCCTCCGAGAGATCTCGAACCGAGGCTTGCTTGGTTCATTGTCATTGCATCTTTGACGAACTTTTCCTCTTCGAACTTTCTTCCACGTCTATCGTCGATAGTCGGTCTCTTCCGTTCAACAATATTGTTAGTTCTTCCTCGCCCGCGTCCCCGGCCTCGACCTCGAATGCGTGGGCTAAAAGAACTTCCACCCTCTTGCTGTGAAGGAATGGTGGGATATCGTTGAATCGGAATTGACCGGTCTTGCTCTTGCGATCCCTTGGAATCTTCGATCTTGTTTAACATGACATCTCTGGACAGAACGGTTTTCTTTGGGGGGTGTAATAGGCGGCGTCTTCATGAATGCCTATTTCGTGTATTGAAAACGGCTGTAAGTCTCCTTTTATGCAATGTTCTCGGTTGTCTTTGCAGTATTTGATGCACCGGTGCAGAGATGACGGGACCATATTATGCTCGTGAAGCCACGGTCGGCCAAGTAGGGCGTTGAACGAAGTTTCCGTGTCGATGATATGAAATTTCACGGTTGTTACTAAGTCACCAACTTTCATCAACAACACTATCGAACCAAGAGCTCTTTCTCCCTTCTGGTTAAATCCTCTTAGCATCATTTTATCGGCGGAGAGTTCCTCCACATCGATGTCCAAGTATGTTAATGTCCGCAGACTCATTATGTTGAGCGATGCTCCGGGATCCACTAAAACTCTGGAAAGCACGAACCGGTTGATGCTGACTGAAATGTAGAGAGGGCGGTTATGCTCAGTAGTACCAAGTAGTAAATCTTCATCGGTGAAAGTCACCCCAGGCTGACCCTTCAACGAATAAACTTCATCCGAGGATGTCTTTAGCTATCGAGCTAAGCAAATTTCTGGATCAAGTAGAGCTTTGATCAGAGACTCTCTCATCTCCTTTGACAGGATCAGAGCGTCGTAAATGCTTAGTCGGGCTGGCAACTTCCTAAGATGAGCTAGTACGTTGTAATCCACTTTGCTCGAGCTCATAGTCTTCTCTTGGGCATGTGTTTCTTCCATTGCTGGGGGTGGTTCTTCTTGAGTAACTGCCTGCTTTCCTTTATCCATCGGGGTCGTCCCCGAGGGTTACACTTTTCCTCTTCTTAAATACACCTCTGTTATCTCTTCTAACGCTGAGGTCGATTCTTCCGGTGTTGACTCTGAATCTGACAAGTCTAAGTCGATGGCGATTGGCGTTCCTTTACATTCAAAAACCGGTTCGTCGCTTCCTGAACTATCGTAACCGGTGTCGTTGGCATCTTCACCTTCATTGACATGTTCATCGGAGTTTTGTATGACTTGAGGATCGTCTTGAGAATCAAAATCGGGGTTAAATTGGTTATGATCAGTTATGTCACTAGTAGAGACAAACAAAACGTAACCAGAATCAAAATCGTTAAATTCAAAATGCCCTGAAGGGGCGAAGTGTTAGTCGTACAAATTCAGGGGTTCGAGGAATTTCTCCCCCAAATCCGAGACAATCAATCTAACAGGAGCAGCCCCTATCCTACCCCTCGCGCTATCGGTCTTCACTTCGTCCACGTTCTTCTTCTGTCACATCTCCCGTTGTGGCGACTTCTCTGGCGTAATGGCTATCGCTGGCGAGCGAGTTGCGGACTACGAGCTGAAGCTTGTGTTGACGCGGTCTGAATCTGGTTTGGGAACCTTCTGGAAGATCTGGTCCAAGCTGTGTTCCATCCCTCGTCCACCGGATGCGATTCCACTAGGTGAATATGCTCGTCCGAAATCACATTCACAGAACCCTTTTCAGGTTCTTTCAAATATTCTTTCGGAATAGCAATATTCCCTTCTTTATAGTTTCTCTCGAGCCAATCTTTGAAGCTGAAACAGTTTTCTATGGTATGGCCGAGCAACCTGTGGTACGGACAGTACAGGGGATGGTCTTTCTTATCGACCTCCTCTGGTTTCTTTGGCTCGGGCAATCTGAATTCTGATTTCTTGATCAAATTTCTGAACATCTTTGCCACTGCGTCATCCCTGAAGGAATACACCCTGTTGAGTCGGGCCTTCATCGACGGAACTTGTCCTCTATCCTCTCTGTAAGGCCTTCTTGGAACGGCTGCTGACATGGCTGATTGTACTGCTGAAAATGCTGAACATACTGCGGTGGTCGTTGGACATACTACGGTGGCTGCTGCATGTACTACTCGTGGTTCTTCGCACGTCATCGCTGCGAGGCTGTCTGCGCGTATCGTTGTGACGGCCTCAGCTCCGAATCCGCATGTGCCGCTTGCCTTTGTCCACCGTCGCCACTTATCCCGGACTTCTTTTCGAACACTTTTACTATTGCAGGCTTTCGCTCTTTTCCCAGGATTCAGTATGCTTAATCTCCTCTTGTAAGTCGCCGGCTTTCTTGAGTAACTTTTCAAACGACTTGATGGTGAGTCCTTTAAGCATGAAAGCTATCGGTCCATGGATGCTTTTAAGTAAGATCTCGATCGCGTATGTCTGCTCTTGCGATTGGGGCTCGCACTTCATGCTTAAGTTTCTCCATCGTAGAATATACTCTACTGCAGTCTCGTCGAGCTTCGACGCTCCATTATAAGATCTCCGATGGTAATGTGGTGATGTACTCCGCGAATCTCTTCGCGAACAAATTTTCCAACTACGTGAACGTCTCGATCGACCCATTAGGCAATTCGGCCGTACCAATCAAATGCTATCCCTGAAAGATTGCTCACGAACTGGCGGAAAAGTAATGCCTCGCTACCCCCCGCGTTGCAGCAACTCGCTCGGAAGTGTGCAAAATGCTGACGAGGGTTGCCTGTTCCATCGAAAGTCTTAAAGGTCGCTGGTACAAAGCCTTTAGGATATGGGACGACATCGAACTCCTCCGGGTAGGGTCTACCCTTTGAAATTGACGCGCCCCCTTTCGAGTGGGCTAAGACTTCCTTTACTTGTTGCTCGACCAACTGCTTAATGTCTTTTTCTGGCACTATATTCTGAGTCGAATCTTTCTTCGGCGGCTCATCTTGGCTTGCAGAAGCGACTTCCCTTCTTTCGTCGATAATATGAACAATCTCGGTCGGTTTACATCCGGGATGCTACTTACTTGTGAGTGTGATCGTCCTCGTGCTTCGCAACCATAACAGCCATCATCTCTTCGATTCTCTTCTCAAGGCGGCTAATGATCTCATCCTTTTGCTGGGAAGCCCTTCGCCACTCATCCACTGTGTTTCCTGAACAGACAGAGTATCATGCGCAGACGACGTAGCTCGGGTTCCAACAACGTTAACCTCGGCGAATTCTTCATCAATGTAGTCTGACAGGTCATAATCTTCGTTGCCAAAACTTACTCCTCGCTCCTTTGCTAGCCCGGTGATTTCAGCTCTAAGCTTATTCAGTTTATCATTGACTTCCTTCCCTTTAACTGTTTTAAGATCGGTCGGCACTTTTTGAAGGTTTTCTATAGTAAGCTTTGAAGCAGTCGTAACAGTAGCAATCAGAGCATCGGACTTATATTCCGCTTCAATGGAACGCTCCTCTGATCCTTTCAAAAGTATCGGTTCAGCGGCCCTAGGTATCCACACCTTCTTTCTCAACGTTGATGCTTTGGGACGGGGTGTCTCGGTAGTGCCATCAGCGCGTCGAAAGGGGGTACGCTCCCTAAAGTGTGAACCAGATACTATAGAAAGTGGTCTTTTCCCGTTATCCCTTCTTGGAGGTTCTTCATTACAAACAGCAGGTAACACTCTGGGACCCAGACGAGACTTGGTTGACTTGCGACTAGCGGGTCTCTGAACGGCTGTAGCGACATCTGAAATGGTACCAACGATAGAAACACGGCTCCCTAATCGTAGCTTAGCTGTAACACGAGGTGGTGGTAGCGGAGCAGCAATCCTACGAAGACTCTCTTCTCCGGTAGAAGCAGACAGCGGATGAAACCTGCTCCCTTTGAGGAGATGAGAGGCTCCAAGCTCTGCATCCTCTTCTGGTTGAGGGATCAGCTCAACGGAAGTCAATCTCTTCGCAGCTTTCAGAATCCTTCGTCTGCGGTTCTTCCTCTGTGCCTTGGTTAACGGCGCGGCCTGAGAGCTGGAACCAACCTCAAGCACTGACGGTGCAGAAGCAAACACATCTACAAAACCTTCCTCAAACAATATCTCCTTTCCTTTTGCAGATGGTGCACTTGGTGCAGTGATTGCAAATCCGGCGGCGGTAGCGGTAACGATCCTCTTTGGCACGCAAACAACGGACTTCGCAGACATCGGGGCAATAGGCTTAGCGGGAGTACTCCTGGTCTTTGGCCTTTTAATTGCGGGAAAATCAGCATCTCCATTCAAATCGTATTCGGCAGCAGGCTCGGCGACATTTGACGGAGCAGTCTTCATGACTACGTACGGTGCCTTTCCAAGAATGACTTCGACCTCGTCGAAGCCAGTGCCGAACCTTATCATTGCCCCCTGATGGAGCGCAGCTTTGTCGCGGGGTAGATTCCCATCGAACGAGAAGATCAACTTGGGTGACGACATCCCAACTGCTAGTTGAAAAGAGTTCCAAAGGTTAGTTACGACCTACACTCTGTAATTTCAGTAAGAAATACCAAAATCAACAAAAGTCGTCTTATGAACTGGGTAACTCTTTTTATCATTATCATTGTCTTGATGTTTTTAACTTATTTTATCTTTATTTCCGGATTACGATTTGATTTATTAACGGCGTTTGCTTAATTTGGAAGTTAAGTGAAAGGTACGAAAGCAGAGGTTTGGTTTAATTTGTCGATAGCAAATCAAAACCCGAGAGACACGGAGTAGAAGTGAAATTCAGGACCCAGTCCTGGGATGAATTCACAACGCACCTCGCGCATTAACACACCTATTGGGGGTCCGACCCCACACGATCAAAAGAAAATCCTAAGGATTCCCGAACCACTATGTTTGAGGTGGTCAAACAGATGGTTCGAAATCAAGAGAGTTGACCGTACTTGCCCAAGAAAGAAATGAGCGAAGCGTACGCAACGGAAGAATGACAATCTAGACCATGAGGGGCATGGACACATTGTCGATGTATGAAGATGGAAACCTTTGATCATAATGGAGAGTAGAGCTTTTCCCCAGCGGAGTCGCCAGAAGTTGTCGGCCGCTGAAAAAATGCGTGTCTTTGAGATTTAATTTAATGTATAAGTATATTGATTTTTGAAAGTAAAATTTTAAATTTGAAAATATGAGAATGAGAATGAACGGATCTCATTCGTTTAGCAGTTTGAATGAACGAGCGTAATATCGCGAGTAACGCATCTATTCCGAAGAATAGTACATCCTACTTGATGATATCGCTCGATCAAATAAATCACGAAATTCATGACATCCGTTACTAGTCTGCGAACCTTTATGTGGATCGAGAAATTCACTATTTAATACAAAAGAATTAAATAGGGTTTATATTATCTGAGGTCTTTAAAAGCCTCGCTATAGATGAGCACCTATAATCGATTACCCCTCAAATGACCGAAATCACTTCGAGAAGCTCTCGATTTAGATCGAGAGGTTTACGTCTTCGTGAAATCGAAAGGTAGGGTTTTCGACGAAGTGTGGTAATAGGAAATCCGATAGGTGAAGGCGCGATATGGAACGATTATTTCGGAGTCGAAAAGAAGGTAGGGGACGTCACGGATCTCGAGGAGAACCTTGATGACGTCCCAAACTATCCTATGATTGGGCTTTAAATTTTCAAAAACAAATGAATTTATTTAGTTTCAATCCTTGCCAATTAATTATAGGAATTACATTTACATAATCACGTGATTATGCAAATAACCTGGAAGATAGGAGGATTTACGCCGTATCGGACGACGACGCTCGGAATCCAAGCGAGTTAGAGCACTATATCGCACGAGAAGTGTATGCTGAGCTAAAAGAACGAGTGAGGATTTATGTCGCGCTAGGCGGACTTACTCGAAGTCACTATGGACATTATTTAAACCAAAGAATGATTTCTTCGATGTCGACACGTGTTTTGTTGAAGAAGATGATCGTCTTTGCCGTCGTGCTCCGAAGCTTCGCGTCGTAGCGAGATCGCAGCATTAGATTTAAAGTTTAGGTTAAAGTGGACGTACGAAATCGTTTTATTTCATTTTATTATCACTTTTATTACGAAGTGAGTGTGTGCTACGATGATGAGAGTACATGATAAAAGGAAGCATGCAAACAACGAGGAATATGCTTATAGTGAACAACGTGAAACGAAGTATCGCAAGCGAGTTATCTTAAGTTAAGCGATAAACATGCTTCAACTAATCGGAGTGTATCTTTGAAAAAGTAAAGCATCTTATCTTAGCGAGGAGCGAGTACTTAGAAAAGTAAAACGTGCTTACGCGATAAAGAAAAGAGGTAGAAAAATCGTTGCGAGTGTACGCGTATGCGATGATTACCGCGGTGTATCGTTACACGTTTATTGTTTTCGTTTTATTGTTTTCATAACGAGAATATGCGTTAGTGCGAAAAGAGCGAAGTAAACGTAGTAGGAAAGACTGCAAGTGAGTAGGGAGTGCTTATCGTACGTGTAAGAAAAACGGAGTATGCAAGCCGCGGTAAATCGGAAAGAAAGACGACGGGAGAACAAAGAAAATCGTAAAAGAAACAAAGAAAATCGAGAAGGAAAGAAAAGGACTTAGTGGAAGACTTCGAATAAAATCGCGAACGAAAACAAAACAAAGTCGTAGTGAAAACCGCAAAACACCGAAAGAAGAAACTCACGAGATGTCACGCTAAACTACGGCGAACCGTAAGGAAGCATAGGGCATCCGAAAAAAAAGACCAGTAAGCGCGTGGTGTTAAGGACTCGAGCCATCTTATATGTCCACGCTAAGTCTTGGCGACCACTAGATCGACTTCTGCGAGAAGCGCCACAACACGACTCGAGTAGCCGGCCAGTGGACACTTGTAAATTTTCACATGATTCATTTTAGGTTTGCATATGCAAGTAAAAGTTCATGAGGTAAGTAGGTTGTGTTGTGGTGGAGGTAATTTTGTATTTTTCGAATGTATGTATTTTGTTTTGAAATATTTTTAGTCACGGGTTAATTCTACACTAATAGGACTGTGAATTACTTAACGTCTTTAGACGATGGCGGTAGTAAAGCCCGAGACGGGCGAATAGTGCGTGGTCATCTGCTCTCTCTCTACGGAGTCTACGAGTCGGGCGACGCCGTTCTATAATTCTCTCGTAACCTTCCCTATGCGGTATTATCGGTGTCCACACCGCACTTACGACGTTGTTGATGGCCCCGCATATAACCCGAAAGGGGTTATATGTGCACACCTACACGTCCCTCGTAGGTGCGGACGTTGAGCGCAAACGCGGAGAAAAACGATGGACGAGGGAACGAGGAAAGAAAGTGGGGAAAACAGTCCACGCTAACACAATCCTCGTAAAAGAGGTGAACCGATTTTCGATAACGATCAGAAATAAGTAAGTCATCTCGAGCTCCGGCCAGTCCTTACACTAGCCTATAAAAGGACCTAAAGGCACGTCGGCGTCTCTCGGAGAGGATGAGGACTAGACACCTAGGAACACACCCTCTCCTCAAACGACAATGTAAAAACATGAAAAACGAGACATAAAGATCATCGACCAAGCCCAGACTGCGGACCACTGCCCGGGATTCCTCCAAACTCCAAGTACCCGCATTAATTTTCAATTCCTGAAATACAGACTCCCCCAGTAGTTTCACCTACGGGCTCGGGACTCAATTATAACGATAGAAGAATCGATAAACTTCCGATACATAAGAAGGTGAATGGACGAGCCGCAAACCACCAAATCAATTCCAATTCTATCAAATGAAACCTCCCAAATATGGTATTAAATTTCTTCTCACAAGTGAATTAAGAGGTATCCTCAAATCATTTCAATCAACCTCATATGCAAGAATAGCAAGGAGCAAGACCATCACCACATCAATCACCCCACCAAAACTCTCGGTCAAGGCCACAAACAAGAGAGAAGGCTCACGGCCAAGCTATAACAAAGGGATAGCAAGAGGCAAGAAACCCCCGCATCTGAATCACCACAATGAGGCCCACGGCCAAGCCACAACAAGCCTTCCACATTACTCTCGATTCATCACAAGTGTATGAGGAATGAATTCACCGAGTAACCAAAGAATTCAGCCCGCACTATAAGCTTAAGCAAAGCACAAACCCGAGCCCAGGAGAGACCCATACCCGAGCCGTTCAAAGGCCGCAGACTGTGGCGGCAGAACAGCGAAGAACCAAAACCAGAGTCCCCATATCAAGTGCAGAAGGAGCAGTGCAAGAGCGGCAAAACACATAACCGAGCCCCCATATCAAGTGCAGAAGGAGAGCGATACAAGAGCAAAGAAACACAAAACCGAGCCCCGATATCAAGTGCGAAGGAGCGACCAATATCCATTTAAAACAGAGAAGTAAAAGGCTCCCAAACGAGTACAAAGGAGCGACCTTCACATGACCAAAACAGAGAAATAAAAGGGCTCTAACGAGTGCAAAGGAGCAGTAGAACATCAAAACCGATCCTCGGGTAAGGCTAAGGTGAGCCAAATGAGGTTTCACAAAACCCCCAAAATCCACCCCAATGTAAAGAAAATAAATCCAGGCCACCAAGTTAAGCTTGAAGTTAAAGCAAAACACCTCCAAACATTCCATACATTAACATATAGAGGTACCATGTGTTTAACATGAGGGCATACATGAGGCTCCTCAAGATTAAAATTTTCTCCTGCATACCGTTTTGATAAAGAAAGCCATAAGGAGCAAAGCCAAGCCCCCACACATGTGTGTCACAAAACCAAATAAATTCTTCTATAGTTTATGCTGGGGAGAAAGTAAGAAAAAGGGGGCTTAGAATGCATGCCCCAACATGCTAAAAGAAGGCTAATACTTTGCCTTAAACACATCCTCCATGCTTCAAATAATATAAAAGAGAGAGAGGAGCCAATGCCATGCCCTATTTCCACCTTTTAAGCAAATAACCAAACCTATGTTTTTTAGAATAGGCTCACATTTTCAATCCCAACATGCTTCAAGCCCAAAATAAACCATAACGACGAAGTTATGAGTCGCTAACAAGTAGAGAAAAGCAACAAATATTCCAGCTAATTAGGTTAGAAATGATTCCATAACATGTCGATGCCCGGTAGAGGGGCTAAACGGGGAGAAACACGCCGAAGCCGCGAGCCACATCGAGCCGAACCGAAAAGGAGAAGGGGGAAGAGGCATACTGTGGTAGTGTAGAGCACACAAGAAACAACGAAGACAACCAAGCTCCACTCCAACACCGATTTCTCGAGAGGAAGCGGACAACCAACCAACCAACCCTAAATTCATTCAAAAACGGGGCTTTTATAGGCGAGAGGAGGGAGAAGAGGGCCGCTCCTTGCACGCAGAGCGGGCGCGAGTGGAGAATGGCAGGAAGATGGCGACAAAATGTCGCAGCTAGGGGCCGAAGCTCGGCAGCAGAAGCAGGAGTAGAGCAGGAGATCACGCGAGGTGACCCTCGCGCAAGATAACACTCGAGAAGGTATGGGGAGAACAACGCGTGGCTCGAGAGGGCAACGGCTACAAGGAAGAGGCACGCTCGAGCGCGGGAGAAGCAGGGAACGGGAGCCCCCATCGAACGAGCGAGAGAGACGACCGGTCCGATCGAACGGGTAGGGATTAGGGCTTAGGATAGATTAAATAGGTTTAAAAAAATATATATTATTAATTTTATTAAAATCAAGCCAAAAAAACTCACAATTTCCGCTCCGGCGTGCGATCGTCGCAAATCGAATATCGATTTTAGGCGGAAACGACGTTCCGGACGCAATGCAGCACGATCATTTC
This sequence comes from Papilionanthe hookeriana x Papilionanthe teres, assembly GCA_022702705.1. Taxonomy (NCBI): domain Eukaryota; kingdom Viridiplantae; phylum Streptophyta; class Magnoliopsida; order Asparagales; family Orchidaceae; genus Papilionanthe; species Papilionanthe hookeriana x Papilionanthe teres. The sequence goes on along the minus strand of CM040433.1, from coordinate 30,723,101 downwards.
GTCATCCGAGGTCGTCCGAACAACCTCGTCGACGGTCGCGTCGAAAGTGCGTCAAATCCGGCGTTTTCCGAAATTCGACTCGACGTTGGTCGTCCGGCGTTCGGCTCCAATCTTGATCCGTTGCGAGGTGGTTGAAAGCGTCGAGGCCGTAGTTCGAGGATTTGTGCTCGATGATGCGGGAAACGTGCACGAGGCACGTCCTAAGGTCCGGTGGTCCCATAGGAACTCGATTTGGATTCCTAACGTCAATTCCAACCTGCTATGAGCTAGAGGTACGGAATTTCGTCCGGGATTCCAAAAGAGTGACGAGGTGACTTCGAGAAAACTAAAACAAGGTGGGCCCATTTCTAAGAATCTAAGATCGTCGGGGAAGCTCCTAAAGCTAGAACCCTAAATCCTAGGAGGAAAACTAAACCTCGACAAAAGTGAGGTCAACACGTGGCCTCATGCCTTTTAGGCTTTTTTTCTTTGTTTGGGTCAAGCTTCCGAGCTTCAAACAACTTATTGTTGTTAACTAAGATTCGACCAGGGTGTGGGATTTATGAAACTATGGAGAGGGATGATGATTTCTAGAATGAAAGAAATAAATTTCAGTGGAAACTGGAATCATAATGGTATTTCTACTTGTTAATTTGTCTCTTTAACTTAAAAAATAAATTTCGAAGTTAAAATAGAGAGACAAAGAAGAGAGAGATATAGAGATTTTGTTGAGAGAATGTGGGTAAGATGAAGCGAAAGGTTATAGAGTTTCAACCACATTATTTTTGAGGGTGAGAGGCCTTTTGACTGACCAATTATGAAAGAAAGGAAGAGTGAATTTAGAAAATCGAATTAAAATATTAAGGGTTTATTTGGGATCATATTTGTTTTTTATTTTTGGTTTTATTTCTAAAATGTGTTTATTTAATGTGTTTTTTTCTAAATTTTAAAACAAATTAACATGTGATTCCTTCCATATTGAGAGATAGTTGTGATTTCCATTTTCTTTTTGACATGGAGATTGTGATACCTTCTCTTGCTTCTTTCGTGGCTTCCTCATTAATGATTCCTTCCATAGCGAGCTAGTTGTGATTTCTTAAGCCGATTCTTTTTCGCGCGAGCTTCTGTCACAACGTTCTTGTTTTTTTTTTCTGTCATTGAGGATTTAGTGAACTTAGAGAATGAATTTGGTCTCTTGCGCCGCAATGTATAAGGTGAACTGTTTGTAAGCTTAATATATAAGCTTGAACTGATTGAGGGCCCGTTTGGGTCATTGGTGCGGTGGTGTTGCGGCATTGCACTGCAGTTTTGTCTGCTTGGGTAAATTGCATTTTGGCAGCTTTTTGAAAAAGCTACCGCTGAAATTTGCATTATCCCACCGGTCCTGGCTAAGTGCGGTGGCAGTTTTCTAGCCGTGGTCTAACTTTTTCAAAAAAATATAAAAGTTATAATTGTCATTACAGCTTTTTGAACATCAAATTATTTTTCAACAGCTTCACAGCTATTTTTTAATAAGCTGCAGCTGGACCAAACAGACACTGGGTGTGTGTTCGATCCTGCTATGAGATAGGCGAGTTTAGTCTAAGTTAGCTATGGCTAGGGCTTGACTCGACTCGTTTACACCCTAGACTTGTTCGAAATAACTTACTATTTTTGGTAGAGCCTCTTGGATCATGTACCTCTTCCATGAATTACGAGCATGAATAGCACATTTCAGAGTAGCTCGTCCATCCCTAAGCCATAACTTTATTCACTCAGAGATTTTTGATTGCAAAGTAAGTTGGACACTGGTAAACTTATTATGTTCCAATTGACCTTTACGTGATGGAACGAGGCAGCGAAAGTATCTCACTAAGGGATTGGCTGCAGTTGTTTTTATAAATAGATATAGAATAATTGAAGGAAAAATGATTTTTTTTTTAATGTTGTTGTGGATATTACAGTTTTTTTTCCTTTTTTGAAAAAGTTTAACAATAGCTTCTTATAGCTATTTCACACTATATATGATCATAAATTTCTACTTCTCACTACAAAATTTTAAAAAGCTGCAAGATGGTTGTAGCCAAGTAGAACAGTGCCGCCATTGGGAAAGCAAAATTGTGTAAAAGCTGCCCCATTTGATCCCTAAATGCATTTGGACCCTATATGAATCGATGCTTGTAAGGAGAAATCCTAACTATGTTCACAGTATAATCTTTTTCTTTTAGGTTTATAGAGCAACGTTTATCCTAATATTCTTTTATCCTTGTGCATTCAAATACAAATATGGAGGGTTGACTTGGAGCAATATTTTCATTTCTTTTATGACCTCAAATATTATGGGTTCAAGTCATGAAAATAGCTTCTATGCAATGCAAGGTTAAGGCCTCCTATATCACCCCCTTATACTCTATTGGTGGGAACTTGCTGTTGACTGGTTAAACTGTAATTTTACATTAAATGCATGATCAATGTTCTAATTATATCAGGTATCCTATGTTTTGAATTGTTGGTCTATGGAAGAATGAATCAGGTTGTAATTGTTGTGGTTTTAGAAGCTTTAATTATTGGTCATTTGGTCCCCCCCCCCCTCTTCATCATCTTTTCCTCGCAATCACTATTTCTTCATGCTCCCTCATCAAACCCTAAGCCATTACGAACTCACTTTCCATCTCTCTCTCTCTCCCTCCTCTATTAATCTCCTCGACAACTTCAACTTACAACAAAACAATGGCATCTTCATGACCTCTCATTGTCTTCTCCCATGCCGTGTTCATACTCCTCTCAGTTCCTAGCCTGAGCCCGCGAGCTCTGTGGCGGCGTCGTCACCTTCGTCATCTCTGCCACCAGCTGATTGCTTGTCGGAGCAGTTGAGCCTTTCTAGCTGCCTGCCTTATGTGCAAGCGGGAAGCACCATAGCAAAGCCGGATGCCTCCTGCTGCTCGCCTCTGAAGAAAGGTGGTGAAGGAGAAGCTATCCTGCCTTTGCCAGGCATTCGGCTCTGGTTCTACATTCGGCATCAGGCTTAATGTGACTAAAGCCCTCTCTCTGCCTTCTGCTTGTAATGCCAAGACCCCTTCCTGTCTTCAAGTGCAAGTTAGCTGTGGCTTATGCGCTTTTGGGAGCTCCTGTTTGCAGACCTGGATCAGCGCCCAAAACTTCTCCGTCGGCCACTAGCGAGGACTTATCCTCGGTGTCTTCTCCATCTCAGCTGTCGTATTCCTCATAGTTCCATTCAATGTTGTTCTTTTCTGTCTGTTCGACTGCTTTCAGTGAGATCTTTCCTTACCCTTTGAGTTATTTAATCTGTTCCTTGTATGCTGTTGGCGTTTGAGTCTGTGCTTATATTGATAACGTATTATGGGCTCTATAAGGTTTTTGTGTTTGCAAAAAAAAAAAAAAAAAAAGAGAGAGAGAGAGAGAGAGAGAGAGAGAGAGAGAGAGAGAGAGAGAGAAAAGGAAAAAAAAGGTCATTTCGTATCTCCTGTTTTTAATAGATTAAATACTTCTCTCGACAGTTTCAAGTTCCTAGAGGTTCTGCCCATAAATGCTATGGGCTTGATGTGTTTGCGTTTTTATATTTTTCAGTAATTTAGTGTGATTTGTCCTTCTTTCTTCATAAGCATTATTTGCATTTCCATGTTTTAGCATCCAGATTACATCTGAAATATCAAGTATGTGCCAAAAAAATAATTTTTTTTTAATTTATTTTTATGCGCTTGATATGTTTTTTTGACAAATATTATCCTCCAAGAAATCTACGTGAAAACACATCACCCAAGAAAAAGTGGAGGACATGTCCAAATTTGATTTGTCCTATAAACGTGGGGTCCACCTAAGTGTTTGTGTAGATTTTCTTGGAGAGTATAGCATTGCTCATATTTTTTTTACTCTTTCATCTCGTAATTTTTGTCAGTTAAAGCTTTTCTAGAATTTCCTTTAAACTATGTTATCAGTATAATAGTATTTTGATTGGTGCGTGTGCTGTCCTTTGAATCTTGCAGACTTTTGTATTGGATGTTCATCCATTCAACCCTCGAATAGCTATGAGCGCTGGTTATGATGGAAAAACAATAATATGGGATGTAAGTCTATGTAAATGGTATCTTTTATTATTTTGTGAATATATAATGTAGCTATTTTTTACTTGCAGATTTGGGAGGGGACTCCGGTACGAGTATATGAAACTGGACGCTTTAAGCTGGTTGATGGAAAGTTCTCCCCGTAAGTTAGTTTCATAAATGATCATTTTGTTATTTTTGGCTTTTTTTATTTGTTTCTTGGTTGATGCTGTGCATTATGAAAATTTTAGCAACTTGTTTTAGCTATCAGTTGTGCTTATTGAAATTTACTTTCTTTCATTTTTGTAAATAATCAAATGGATTTCAAAGTTTAATTTTTCAATTTAGATGTGTATTTGTTGCAAGGTAAAGTTATCTTCTGTTGGAATTTGATTTTCTAGAAGATTGACACTGGCAAAATGCTTTGTTCGATGTAATCCTACACTAATGAACTTTCTTAGTGCCATTTCTAGACCACCTATTATGGTTTAGGCATTAAATTGAGAATATCTATTATTTCTATAAATACCAGTCTTTTTCATCCGTAGTGCCTTATTTCTTAGAAGAAGCATAATTTTACATTTTTTCTTAAAGAAAAATATTTCCTAATTTTCCAAGTTAAATATTAGTACCATGATTTTGCATAATGATTGTCATGTTAAATATTAATAACGTATCTTGCTCTGGTGGGAATTATTTTGATTGATCTAGTTGTTCTTGATCATAATGAATCACAGTGATCATTGCACTCTTTTTATCTATTCTCAACACTTTTTATCTTGCCTTCTGTTAGGTTGCACACGGCATTTTGCTTGGGCCTTCTTTATTACTAGCTAACTAGATCTTCGTGTGTCTGGCTGCCTCAGATTCATACTTTGGCTACCTTAAAATTAGGGAGGATAAAGTGTGAAACTATTATGAGGGTGATACTCACATCTTTTGAAAATTTGTTAGTTTAGGATAGCCGCCCTGCATATAAAAATTGGAAACAATCTGCAACAGCATTTGTAAAACTGGTACTTTTGAAAAGAGTTTGAATAGAAAAGGGAGAGTTTGGAGTTGTTTGAAATGTTTAAATAGGTTGGCTGGAATGATACATGATACCTATTCACTTCTCATCTCAAAAATGATTTTTTTTATTTCGCCTTGACATACTTCCAAATTGGGTGAAATAAGAGCGATTTGAGTTTATTTTGAGCTATCTTGATGTAAGCCTTCAGCTTTAAAATATTTTTCTGAAAATTTATTTATGCATAAGCTATTTCTATATATATATATCTATCGTTCTATCTTTTTATATATGTGGGTGACAGCCAAACATGAAGATTCCTTGAAGTTTAGGGGAGTGCAATATCTAAATGAGAAGGGACCTAATTACAAATGGAGGAATATAAATCCAAATGGGGAACGACCAAGCTTGAACAAGAGAGAGAAACTTCAAATAAAAGAACCTGGAATAATCTGTAGTGTTTTCCACAAATTTTTATCTTTTACACTTTATAGGATCTCAAGAATAACTATAAAAGCCACCATGTATTGTTTTATTGATGATGAATGAACTAAATGATTTCCTTACATATATCTCTTCTTCCACCTCTCTTTCTTATTTAACTGAGCCTCCAAAGCTAAGCCCCTCCAACCCAAAGGCAAAAATTCTTGGATGCTTTCTCTAATGACAAAGCCAAAGTTCGCCCTGTAACTCATTCTCAAAATTTAATTTTCTACTTGCTTTTTACACACTATATTTAATTTCAAATATGTTTCTTCATGAACATGTTAATCGGCATTATGCTTTATGTAACTTTTAAGTATAACATACACTGCTTTTGATAGATAACCTTTATAAAATGTTAGCATTCTCATAGAACTTCAACATGTACTGCATATAACTTATAATGTGTATGTATCATTTAATCATGAATGATAGTACACAAACAAGTGTGTTGTAATGTGAAGATGAATCTAATACATTCATTACATTCTAATCTACAATAAATATAAGGAATTACAGACTTCAGACAAAAGCATATTTGCATCATGAACTAGTGATGGAGTAACTTAAAAGATCTGAGAATCGACGACTAGATAAGTTTCCTGCAGCAGTCACCTCAAAATCTTATTTTTAATACAATCTACGAAATATAAGTTCTTATGTCATATCATTTTTTTCAACTTGTACCTCAAATCTAAAACATAATATTCTTAAAGTAATATTATACCTAAAAATTCCTTCACATAAAGGACTATAGGGTTGCCAAACTTAAATTAAACTCAATTTGCTAGAGAAGAATGCAAAAGATTTGAATTTATTCAAAATCATGCTCCCCTTTTCTTTTCTTCTCCTCTTTAGTTCGTGTACTTTTCTCCTTCTTTACTCTCAAGGTGTCTATTACTAGTGAGTGATTCAGAGAATGGAGTGCTTTAATGTGTAAGTTACAATGTATACATGAGCACCCAAAATTTCGTGCTGTAGCCTTTCATGAGAGTATTTGAGTGTTCTGGGGCAAGTTTTCAAAAGATAGATTCAATTGCATATAAGGCTTCAAGAAATTGTCTTTATTTTGTGAGTCTTTAAATTCTACTTCTAGATTTCACATATGTGGAAGTTTTTGTGTTTAATTATTCCTCCTTATTATGATAGATAATTTTTTATTAAAACTTACTGTTAGGTGTCATGTGCTGAGTATATTAACAAGAATTTGAATCTTTTGTTTAGGAGCAAAGGAGAAATGACAACAAAACCAATCAACATCTTATGCTTTCATTATCTCAAGATCATATATGATTGTCTACTTAGCCATATGAAGTAGTAGTCTCAACCCAATCAAAGGGTCTTCACTAGTAGCCATGAGCTGTATTGTTTAAGGAAATTTTGGACTTTTACTCTAGGGGATAATTTTAAATCGATCTTTAGCTAACACATAGCTTTGTTCCTTATCATGTGCACCCTATCATCACAACTCAAGTGGTTGAGTGATTAAGGGACATATGAATTTCTGTCCTGATCATAATATATTGTTGTTATTTTGTGGAAAATCACCTTGTTATTGTTCTGATTGTAACCACTATTTTTATAGTGTTATTTTGTGATAAACCACATAAAGCACGTGCCATGTCTTTTATGGCATGAAATCATTTGATATGGCATTAACTCTCTATATGCTCGGGTTTTAATATTAAATTTGTCACATTGAACAATTTACTGCGGAGGATGGATGTTTATGATCCGATAAAAATTTTGACATAGAAAGTAGGTAAAGAAATTTTTTTTCTTCAATAATCTAAAATAACTCAATACAAATATATAAGATAACACCTACAATTCGAGAGTTAGGCGATCTCTCTCATACCGTACAATTCAAGAGGTAGTAAATTTCTCTTTAATCCTAAGCTTATGACTCGAAGACAATAATCTCATGCATTGCCTAACCTTAAAGTATTACACCCTGTTTATACCAAATAGTAATTAGTATTAAATGACAATTACATTTAGGCTAATAAAAAAATAAAATTCTCATTATGCTAGGAACCGATGTAATAATACTCCCCTCTCAAGTTAGCACCTTGTTCTCATAAAAGAAAATTACTGCTAGATCGAGCCTCCTGCCTCCTCGTCGTACACTGTGAGAACCTGTAATGTTCGAACCTTGCAATGGTGTCATAGCGAAATTTTTTCATCGCATTGGAAACATATCCCTTCACTCGCTTCTCATGAATCTCTATCTTTGTAAGGTGTCTGAATCTCCTCCGTTGGTCCTGAACCATTAATCATGTCCTGATGAGTCAGCCTCTAGATTTTCACTATTTAGAGTTTTTAGTATGATCATGTTTGTATCATTTCGGTAAGGCGCTCCACTTGTGACTCCTATTAGCCGTTTAATTGTTTTTTTATGGTCAACCATCTACGTTATTTCCATAATTTCCCCCAATCCTCAAGGTCTCAACAAAACTAAGTGCTGCATGTATGTTGGGCTTTAGATCCTTCTTGCAATTTCCCAACAATGCTACTCCGTAAATTCCTTTCAATTGTCCTGATAATAGCTTGAATTTTACCCTCTATTTCAAGATAGTCCCCTCTTGAGTCGAGACAAAGTATTGCTTGTGTAGGTTCGGAATAGCTTGGAAACATTTCAATAAGCAATCTTTAAATTTCTCCCACAAGCAAATCGAGTATCTAAATTCCCTCCACTCAAATCATGCTAGGGCTTTCCCTTCCAAACATAATCATGCTGCCATGAGCTTCTTCTCCTCATTTAGTCCATTCACTATGAAATATCAGTCTACCTAGTACACCCATCCATGTGCGTCTTCTCGCTCGAAGAGTGACATCTTCAACTTCCTAGCTCTAGCATCTCCACCCCGACTTTCTTTCCTCTATATGTTTTTCCCCATGTATTTAGGTAAACACTCCCTCTTTCAATCATAGCCATAGCCCATCTCGGCTTCTATATTTCCTTCTTCGTGCTCCTCCATACTTCTTGCATAACTTCTCCATGTTTTGGCTCAATCGCCTCCATTGAAAATTTCTAATCCACCCCCTCAGGGTCCTAGGGGGAGGTTCTTGATAATGGTTATTTCCTCTTCATGTTTCTTCTATTCTACCTCTTTCTCTAATTCTTGATTAGGGTGAGGGTTTGCAAATCCAGTCGTCGATGTGGTCTTGGATTGCATTTTAATAAGCTTCAATATCCTCTCCTCCAGGCTGTCGAATTGGCTGTCAACAGTGTAAAACCCTTACTCTGTCCCGGATTTAAGTTTTGCTTATTCTTCCTTAAGTTTCTTCTCCAAATCATCTATTTTTGCGGCCTCCATTACTCCCTAAACGGTTTCAAAGCTCCCTTACGTTGTGATCCATGGTTGGCTTTCGGTCATGAGAGGCGTTGTGATGGTTGGAAATAGGATTGGATCACAAATATGAATTAGATCACAAATATGGTTTTTTAATAGTATTAGATCACAAATAAGGATCCCATTTGTTATGTGGTTTGCTAATTGAATATTGCCAAAATGTATTTGTTTTGTAAATTCCAATTCTCATGAGGATGATGATCGAATTGACCTAGTGAGACTTATTCGTTAACAACAATTTTTATAAGGAGAACAATCAGATTGACCAAGTGAAGCTCAATCTTATCAATTCCATTGTTTGTGAGAAAGTGGATTTTTACTGATTAAATGTTACTAAAAAATACATTTTATCAACATAGCAACCCGCTTTAAAACATGCATTTATTAAATTGGCAGGTCTATGAGTTTTGAACTCGAGTGCTAGTGAATTTCAAAGAAACTTGAGCACACTCGAGTAGTTGTACGTTTCTCAAAGCAGATCATTTTTGAGTTTTACTTTCCCCCGCTTTTCCTATTTTGTGCACATTCTTTAATGTTAAATTTGAACACTTAGTATTTTCATTGAGTATATGCAACCAATTTCTTAATGCACATATTTTTCTGTGCATTTGCGTCATATTCTTATACACGATTTAGAGTACTATAATTGAGCTCGAAAATTATCTAGTTACACCTACACTTGACTTCAAAAATATCTGGGTTTTGTGTTTTGTACATGTATTTTATTATTAGAATATGTGCAAAATATTTCATTTTTAAGTATTTAATGATGCTTGTTCATTTGCATGTATATACTATAGATTTGATAGTGAGTTTAGTAAATTGTAATCTTTTGTGTTTTTCCAAAAGGCCATGATATCGGACTTAACCTAACCCACGATCGAAATAAAAATATTATTGTTGAAATTTAAATAGGTTACAATAACGAATTTCCAAAAATAGGAAATAGAGGACGCAAACATAAAATATACCTTAGGACGAGGGTGAAGGTGGTGAAGGTTTTACAGCAAGTAGGCGGTGGATTGGGTGGCTGTTACAGCTATAGGAAGGGTGGTTAGGGACAGACAGGATGCTAGTTATAGCAGGTTGAATGGTGGAGCGTGAGTTATGACAACAAGCAGGGTTGTATGGTAGAGTGTTTGGGGTTGGGTTTTCTTATGTGTGTGGGGGGTGGGTGGTGCGGTTAAGGCGGCAGGTGGGGACAGGACATGGGTTCACAATATCAATTGTTTGGTAGAGTAGGCTATGATAGTAATAGGAGGTGGGAAAAAGATAGAGGGTTACGACACAGTAGAGCGGGGTACAGGAGTGGGTTTGCAGTCGTAGGTTTGGTTGGCCGAGATGGCGAAGTAGCAAGGGAGTGCCGAGGGTTTACGACTGGAAAGGAGATTGGGGACATGGCCTGAAAAATAGGGAGAAGGTTGGGGGTGTGTGTGTGGGGGGGCATTTTTTGCTGTAGAGACAAACATGGCTGCTGTCCTTGGGTGGCTCAATAAATACTGTAGCATCGGGGGAAAGGTTGTTGGGGGGGTGGGAGAGGTGCGGCTAAGGCGGCAGGTGGGGACATAACGTGGGTTTACAACATCAGTTGTTTGGTAGAGTAGTCTACGACAATAATAGGAAGTGGGAATGATAGAGGGTTACGACACAGTAGAGCGGGATAAAGGAGTGGGTTTGTAGTCGTAGGATTGGTTGGCTGATATAGCGAAGTAGCAATGGGAGTGCCGAGGGTTTACGGCTGGGAAGGGGATTGAGGGGGAGGTGCGGCTAGGGCGGCAGGTGGGGACAGGACATGGGTTCACGACATCAGTTGTTTGGTAGAGTAGGCTACGACAGTAATAGAAGGTGGGAAGGATAGACGATTATGAAATAGTGGAGAGGGGTACAAGAGTGGGTTTGCAGTCGTAGGTTTGGTTGGCCGAGATGGTGAAGTAGCAAGGGGAGTGCCGAGGGTTTATGACTGAGAAGGCGACTGGGGACGTGGCTTGGAAAATAGGGAGGGGGGGGGAGGGGAGGATTTGGGGCTGTAGAGACAAGCATGTCTGCTGTCCTTGGGTGGCTACAACAAATACTGTAGCGGCAGGGGAAAGTTGTGGGGGATGAGAAAGTCGAGGATAATAACACCTTGGAGCGAGATTCAACCGAAGCGCCACTTATCCTTGGATATAACCCTAGCAGGGAAAAGGACTCCAACAGCTATTCAAACATAAACTATACAAAAACTGACTCAAATAGAAAATAACAAATATATATATAGTGGACGACTATGAGTAGAGGCCCCTCCTCTTGAGTAGCAATTGTAGCCCAAACCTAGAACAACTAACCCCTCTTCTTCCTTTGGCTGAACCGGTTCAAGTGGGCAACCGGCTTAACCCCCTAGTGAGCTTCATGTCAGTCTCCCGGGGTATGTGGAGCTTCGACCTCATTCGTCGAAGCTTTTGTCTGCTCATCGGCATGGAGCTGTTGTAACCTCCCTGGGCTGAAGGCTCTACGACTACAGTCTGCGAAGCACCTGGATCTCACTTGTGACTGCACCATTCCCCAAGGCACATAAGGATATATCTCAACTTACAAGCAAACATTCACATTAGTCCAATCTTTTGGGATTCTACTACTAAACCGAACTGAGTCTACGTGTCTCACC